>JAENPR010000777.1:0-302873 GCA_018135685.1 Themeda triandra
GCTGCTGCTGCTCCATCAGTCAAGTCCCCAACACCAAAAGGCCATGAAAGGAAGAAGAGTTGAGCCTGAAGAAGAAGAATTGATGTTAGTTCCGTCCCTGGTGTGCTCTTCTGAATGCTAGGCCGCGCTAGTTAGCCTATGATTGAACTACCAGTGTAGTTTGTGTGCATCCCATTCCCATGCTGCTTCAAACTTGCAGATACATATAGATACGGATTCAACGTGTCTGCGGCTAGATACATATAGCTGTTCTTGTGTTTGAATGGATCGTCGCTCAAAACACTTTGCAGATACATAGGATCCAGAGACCCTGACACGTTCTAAAGCTCAAATTGACTGTCGTCGTGGCCAAGCTCCAGAGGGAGGTCGTCGTGGCCGTGCTCTGCCTCCGCGGCGCGCCCACGGAGCAGGCGCAGGCCGCCGGGATCCTGAGCTTCCTCAGGGACAAGAGCTTCCTCCTGCTGCTGGACGGCGTGTGGGAACGCCTCGACCTGGAGAGGGTCGGCATCCCGCAGCCCCTCGGTATGGCCAACGGCAAGGCGAGGAAGAAGGAGGCCCATGGTCTTACAAACGGGCCCCACTATGCAGAGACAAAGGGGATATGAGAGGGGGGTATTCTAGACATTGTATCAGGCGGGACCCACACGTCAGGACGGTCAAAGCGTTGAAAACTAACTGAAAACGGACGGAATGGCATGGAGGGAAAAACAAAGATAAAGTTGGGCACACAGGGCAAAACAAACTTTTCAGAGACATGAAGGAATGATCCATCTTTTATAAGGGCACGCAGGGAAACTCTCCCATATCCGCCCCCTCCGGACCGTCGAAGCCGCCCAGCTACGTGTCTCCGGCCGCGCCTCACCTGCTCTGACGCCGGCCGCGCGCCACCCTTCCTCTCCTCGACCCCCGCGAGCGGTGTTTGCTTCCTCCTCTCACACCAGATCCGCCCCGTGCCGTCTCTCGCGAGATCTAGTGCGAGGCGTCCTCCCAATTTCGAGATGAGGTTGGAGCAGCGGCGGCGGCGGGCTGGGAGACGCAGACCCGCGGGGCGGACGGCGAGAGGGTGGAGTTCATCGAGGAAAACCATCACGCGCAGCCGACGGGGAGACTGAATCGCCATGTTGGGCTCTTCATCATTCAGGCCGCGGATCAGGCCTCCACGACCCTGGCTATGGCTCCGCTGAGATCCACCTCCGTGCCGCTGCTGGGCGTGTACTCCGACACAAGCACGCTCTGGAACCTGGACCTGCTCTTCGCAGGAGCGGAGGAGGCAGATGATGTGGGGGCTGCAGAAGGGGAGCGGGCCCGCAGCAGGGGCGAGGAGAGTGGCGCGGACGGTGAAAAGTGGGATTGGATGCGCGGAGGGAAGCCATCACGCGCTCCCGACGGGAGAGACCACCCCCAGCATCGGCGAGCTCGCCTGACCAGGCTCCGGTGTAGGGGCGGGCAGACAGCAGCCCCGCGGGTAGCTTCCCTGCTGCGCCCGTGGAGGTCTCCACCTGTGTCCATGCCCAGGCAGCTACGCCGGTGTGTACCACAAACGACAGTATGCCGACGGCCACCACGGAGGAGATCCGGCCGCGGCCGGCACACCTTGACGACCGACCACCGTGGAGGAGTGGTAGCAGTGGCGTCCGTATGTTTCCGAGCTTCCTCGATGTCCCCATCATATTCCTCTTCGCGCGGTCAAGTGTCGCACCACGTCAGTCGCTGTCAGCCTCTCCAACTCGGAATTTCACCCGCTGCTCCAAATAACACTGCCATCTAAATCCATATGTTCATGTTCGCGCAGATCCGGTCCAAGATGCATCTGGGAGATTCCAGTGTTCATCGCTATCTTGGATTTTGCAGTCCCATGTTTCGTATCCCCACTTCCTTACTAGCCA
The DNA here is from genome assembly GCA_018135685.1 of Themeda triandra. Classification (NCBI taxonomy): domain Eukaryota; kingdom Viridiplantae; phylum Streptophyta; class Magnoliopsida; order Poales; family Poaceae; genus Themeda; species Themeda triandra. The sequence continues at coordinate 1,887 of JAENPR010000777.1, forward strand.
TGGACAGAAGCTCAATCCTTCCACCAATGGTGCCCAAAAAGAAAAAAAGCTACGAGGACTGCATGCCATCCATTATGACGGAGCTCCAATGTACAAATGGTATTTACCCGAACTTCCATTCTTAGTTGCTACTTCTGTATGATGGCTTCATTTTTTTCAATGATGAAACATGTAATCCACATGGTGTGTTGTGCCTTGCTTCCATCGAGTAAGTAGCAAAGCACCATTTTCGTATTAGGAGTGGTTACTGTTTTGTTTATGTTTTCTATTGTTTTCCTGGGAATTATAACTACCAACTAACATGTTCTGAAAATTAAACAAAAATCTATGAGCAACGCTGCTGGTGAGACCTCTGAACTTGGACTAGTGCAGTTGTACTGAAAATTACAGTGACCAGCTCCATCTAAGCTTTACTGACGAAAACTATGCAACATTTGCTGAAATTAGTGAGCTCTTCGGCCTTGGTTCATAAAATTAGTGACTTGTCCTTGTTTCACTATTTAACCAGTACATCCAAAATCACTTATATTAGGTGAGAAGTGAGAGGCTTCGGTAGAGGATCATAGCTCTGCTGCATTTGGCTTCTCCATTCCTTGCTAGTGCAAACATAGATAACCAACTAAAACTGCTATTTGTTTGTTGTAAAACTGAACATAAACATGTTGCTTGATGGAGCAGCTAAAAATTAGTATACCACTGTACCAAAAAAATGCACTGCACAGGTGTATGGTATACAAGTTCCAAATAGTAAGCTACTGTACCAAAAATCTCAAATGATCAAATGTTGACCTAAACTGAAGAAATGTCCATCACTAGTGCTCCTCATATGCTATTCACACCTTGCATTTTACCTGTTAAGATAGACACCCTGATGCTATTTAATCAGTTTATCCAAAATCACTTGTTAGGTGAGGAGGGAGGGCCTCGCACAGAGGATCATAGCTTTGCATCATTTGGTTTCTCCATGCAGGAAGGTAAGAAAGTGAGAAGGGCAAAAATCTTTAGACTAGTCTTGCTTTGGAGTCTAGACTTTTTTGGCCTTCGAATTATGGGAGCATGCCGCTGAGCGAGTTGACAGAAAGGTCGACACCAGTGTGCGGAGCGTGGTAGCGGGGGAGAAGTCCCGGCAGGTACAAAATCAAACTCGTTATTGCTGAAAATTAGTAAAGAGCAGGTGTATTAATTAGTAAAAGACACGTGCATATTATAGGAATGCCTTGTGGGAATTGGTGGACAAGACTAAATTAATACTAGTATAGAGCAATGGTCTGAGTGTCTTTTATGGAGCTTGTTGTGTGTTATCTAGCAAGCTGACAAAATTGTTGGTAGTAGTGCTCATTATCTAGCAAGATGACAAATTGTTGGTAGTAGGATTATGTTACCTAGTAGGGGTGTGTTATCTAGCAAGCTGACAAGATTCTTGGTATTAGGGGTGTTATCTAGCAAGCTAACAAAATTCTTAGTAGTAGGCTCAGCTAGTGAGCTTTTGTCAGTGCAATAGAGAGAGAGAGAGAGAGAGAGGGAGGGACGGAAGGACCTGCATTCAGCATTTTGAAATGCCTTCCTGCGCCCAGGCATCTTGCGTGCAAGATGCTTTGGTGGCATCTTTTTAAAGTCTACAGAGGCAATTCTTCCAAGAACAAAAAACATGAGCCACGCAAAATTCTCCTTCCAGAAACAAGAAGCGTTGGCCAAACAAGATTCTTCTCCTCTATTTGATGCTCTTGCGCAGGTGAATCAAAATCAAGAATCTCCTCACCTGGCCTCTAATAGCTCTTTTTCTTTTAGCTTTTTATGGTTGGTGTTTATCTTGGATTGAGCAGCTAAGGTTGAAACCAAGAAACAGGACCGAATCTCCCCTGCCCCCTTTTTTTGGCTTCCTTCTTTCTCGATTTGGGCTAATTATTGGCTTCTTATGGTGGTGTTGGATTTTGGTTGCAAATACCATGTTTGTTTATGCTTTTATGCATTAGTTGCTCGATTGCAACAATTCTTTAGAATCTGAGTTCCTCAAATCTCTGACCCCCTCTATTATATTGTCTCAAGATGCAAATTTATGACTCCTGTAGGCCAGAAGCTCCATCTTTCCATCAATGGTGTCCAAAAAAAGGTGAAGACTGCAGGTGATCCAGTATGAGGGACCTCCAGTCTAATCTACAAAAGGTACTGATCTGAACATTTGTTCTTAACTGCTACTACTTTATGATGGCTTCTTTCAACTTTGAAACATGTATTCCACATGACATATTCTTGGTTATTGCTCTCCTGCTACTAAAAGCTTCCCTAAAAGTACAAGGGGATATTCTTCGTTCTTGGTTGTTTGGTCCTCATTTTTAACGAGTACTGTGCAGTTTATTGTTCTTGCAGAGTTTTTATGACAGAAAAGAGAGATTTCAAGCATGGATGGTGTCTGATGGGTGGACCAATAGTGAATGTAAAGATGACCCAGACCATGATTTCACGTAAAATTGCTTGACAAGTAGGAAGTGGTGGGAAGATGTGGAGTTGGTGTTGAAAGTTGCCACACCACTATATTCTGTGCTTCACTTTGCTGATGGTCAAAAGAATGGGGCAATATCCGGATTCCTTCCAAGGATAACCGCTGCTGAAAATGAAATATTTGCTAAATTAAAACGTGATAAACATGCTACGAAGGATCTCCTTGGAAGAATAATTGAAGCAATAAAAAAAAGGAGAACTTGATATCTTTTTAATGGAACTCTCATGCCTGCAGGTACAAAATCAAACTCGTTATTGCTGAAAATTATCCAATTCATGCCTTGTTTCATGTATTTTCTTTTTTGCTGCAATTGGTCCTAGAAGTTGTGGTCTTATTATAAATACGCCCATATCTAATTCTAAGTAAATATTACTCTACTTATCCCCATTTGTAGCTGTTGCACTAGATCTTCAGGAATTATATAAGTCAAATTTTGCACAAAAACCAGGGGCTGTGCTAGCTGTAAATTTAGCACTCACAAAGCGGCAAGGGACTGCAGGGATTTGTCATCTATGCACGTGCTTAATACAAGGACTTGTCATCTGCACGTGCTTAATATAAGGACTTGCTATCTGCATGACTTGCCATCTGCGCGTGCCTAATATAAGGATTCACTATCTGCACGTGCATAGTAATTAGTAAAGGGCATGTTGAATAATTCATAAAAGGCACGTGCATGTTATAAGAATGCCTTGTGGGAATTGGTGGACAAGACTAAATTGATACTAGTATAGAACAAGGGTCGAGTGTTTTTTATGTTGCTTGCCGTGTGTTCTCTAGCAAGCTGGCAAAATTGTTGATAGTAGGGGTGTTATCTAGCAAGATGACAAATTGTTGGTTGTAAGGTAGTGTTATCTAGCAAACCGACAAAATTCTTGGTAGTAGGGGTGTGTTATCTATGAAGCTGACAAAATTCTTGGTATTAGGCTTAGCTAGTGAGCCTTTATCGGTGTAATGGAACCAGAGAGAGAGAGAGAGATGACAGGCGTGCGGTCGGTATTTTGAAATGCTTTCCCGCGCTCGGACATCCTGCATGCAAAAATGGTTTGGTAGCATCTTTTTAAAGTCTACAGAGGCTCGCTGCTTCCAAGAACAAAAGGCATGAGCTATGCAAGATTCTCCTGCCAAAAACAAGAACCGTTGGCTTTATTGTTTTTGGCTTTTTATGGTTGATGTTGATCTTGTATTGAGCAGTTGAGGTTGAACCCAAGAAACATGCACAACACACATCCACATGGACCAAGGCAAGGCAAAACCACAGCACACATCCCACATGCACCAATGCAAACCACCGCACACACCCGCATGCACCAAGACAAAACCAGTCACAAGGTAACTAGTCATGCTTTGGTAGCATCTTTTTTAAAGTCTAAAGAGGCTCCATGATTCCAGAAACAAGCATTAGCCATGCAAGATTCTCCTCGATTTGAAGCTCTCGCGCAGATGAGTCCAAATCAAGGTTCTCCTCTTTACCTGGCCCTCTACTTGTTTGCTTGTTTTTTGGCTTTTATGGATGGTGTCCAAATCAAGGTTGAGCCCAAGAAACATGAACAATTCTCCCACCTTTTTTCCCTTCTCCCTTGATTTAGGAAAATTATTGGCTTCTTATGGTGGTGTTAGACTTTTGTTTGCAAATACCATGTTTATTTTTAATGCTTTTGCCCCCTTTTTATGAACCAGACACATGTAGTTACGTTCTTCACTTTACAATGCTAACATTATCATGGCTTTGAGATTGCCATTTCCTGTGTCCTTGCACAGATTTCTTCTGTCTCCGTTTTTTTTCTTTTTCACATAAGGTATGCCCATGCTTAGGCTATGAGTGGTTTCTCGCTGCCTAAAGGAACTGTTTCTCTTCTCTTGTGAGCTTTCTGGTTGCTGGGTGCCTGGTGCCTCGATGTTGTGCTCTGCTTATACATTTCTTTTTTGTTGTTTTGTGGTCTTCAGGATCTTGTTGGCGAACAGACTTGAGTTCGTTCTCCGTTTTTGCCTTTTGTGTGTTTCCCCTTTCTAGCCAATGAAGGGGGGAGGTTGTTTCCAGGAAATCAAACTGAACGGACCAGATTCTATGAGTTTCTAAATTCGAAATGATTGGGTATGGCAAATACCCTTATTCTATTTTATATGATTAAATCTGTCCTCTAATCGCTTACTTGCTTTTGGCTTTTTATGGTCGGTGTCCCATGTTGGATTGAGTGGCTGAGCTTCAGCCCAAGAAACTGGAACAAAATCTCCCACTTTCCCCCCTTCCCTCTCCCTTGATTTGGACTAATTGGCTTCTTATGGTAAGGTTGCATTTTGGTTGCATACAGTGTTTATTTTTTATGCTTCTGCATTCCTTCATTGATTGCAGCCATTTTTTATAAGCTGAGTTCCTCAAATCTCTGTTCCCCTCATCAAAACTCTGTTTGAAGATGCACATTTCTGACTTATGTACTCTCAAATTTCTGGCTTTTGTAGGCTTTCGTGCTCTGCTCCACTTCTCCACTTCTCTTACATCTGCTCCAATACAGTAATGACTAATGAGAACTTCTTGTGACTCATGCCATGCACGAGTTATGGTTTCAAAGGAGCTTTAGCACGTAAAAAAAATGAAGCTGCAGCAGCATACTATGGTCAATACGAATAAGTTGATCTGAAACTCGATAAGATTTGGATGGCACATCACACTACACGAAAGAAGTATGCTTTGAACTGGATTGGATATATGTAATATTTTATAATTATTGTTTAGTTACTAATCCTTGTCATTTGCCTACAGCCTGGTCATTGGGCTGGTGTTCCTTTGTGTCTTCAGCAAGGTGTACCGGATCTTGGCGTGGTTTGAGAGGCAATCGCATTGCAAACCCAGCCTCTGGCATAACATCGTTTGATTGGTGATATTCGTTAGAAGTATTTCTCTCTGTATAAAAAGAAAAGAAAATCGTTGCTTAGTTCGTCTTGGTCTTGCTGTACAATGTACGCGATGGCAAAAGGAAAAAGCTGTGAGCCCAAGCTACGATGCACGTACAAAATGTCTCTTTGAAGCAGGGCAGTCGCATCCACATCCATGGCCGGCCAAGGCACACAGCAGCTTGCTCGTGCCAGGGTCTGCTGCATTTGGGAAAGAGATTTCCCGCGGTGGTTTCGGTTTTTGAATTGTACGGCCACGCGATTGCAAGAGTAAAAGTAAAACGACAAATGAAAAATTTACATCACGTGGATGAAAAATTTACATCACATGGGTACTGGGTAGTAACAACATGGCACATTTTCCACGTGTATGTAACAGGATGCACCCTCACTTCTCTCAGTCTCACCTGCTGTGGCACCATAGCAGAGCACAGGATTAGTGCTTTTTTGGATGCATGCTGGTGCCACGCAGTTAGAAAAAGTCCCTGCATGGAGATTAGTTGCATGTACAACCTCCGTTGTTAAGCGCTCCCATGGCCACGGTTTCTCTTTTTCCCTCGTCACCGCATGCATCACCTAAAGTCAGGACCATGCATGCCGTGGAAGAGAGAGAGTTTCAACTTGTCGCTGCTCCCCGCGACCAAGACTCCACTCATTAGCACTACCAAAGGAAAGGGGAGCTGGTACATGGTGTGGTGGCACCGGCGCCGATGCCTGGCACAAGGAAACAAGAGAGACTGTGCGAGTCAAAGCAGGATTGTGTCAGCTAGAGATTTAGGGATGGTTTTGGTTTTTGAATTGAAGGCGCGCGAGATTGAAAGAGAAACCCTGTGGGTCAAAGGTTCTCGTGGTGGCCCGCTTGTGGTCTTGTGCAAGGTGGTTCATGCAGGAATAATTGAAGGGGCCACGGCTCTGCATCTTACGGCGTCGCAGCGCTCCTCGGTCTCTGTGGGCAGCGAGGCGGTGCGGAGCAGTAGCAGCCGCACAAAGGCGTCCTCCGGCGTGCTCGTGCCTCGGCCTCACCAGCGCTCTCACGAAAGATGCCCAAGAAGTCCCTGACCACATCAGGCCCCACGCCACCAGAAGGACAAGATTGGGGGAGAAAGAATCAAGAAGAATCAACGGTGGCAAACGACCAACGAATGGGAACGAGAAGATCTCGTTAGCAAATAGCAAGCACAAGTCACCAAATCTACATGGAAGATCGACCAAAAGAATTCGATTGGCATGGCGGTGCCTGCCCAGCTTGTCCACCCACTCGCGGCAGAGACGGAGCGAGATGAAACTGGGTGCCGGCCCCCTTGCTATGTAAGTATTTAACTCATGCATGTTACTTGACCAATAAATATGCATGTCACCATGTATTCAAGGATTAAATAAAATATTTTCTCTCTATATTTAGTAAATTGCCCCCCTTGATTCTCCTTCAACCTCTGTCGCTGACTCGCGGTGCGCCGTGCATCACTGCATCCGTAACTACGAGCACCTCTGATGCTCTTCTCCGCGTCGTCATTGGCGGTGGCTTGCGAACAGCAGCCCCGACAGCTACTTGCCCAAGTGACCGAGGCGTGCTATCGCCAGGGGGCCGTCGTCGTGTGCCCGCGCGTCGTGCCTGGGCCGGGAAGACAACGACGCAGCACGGCCGTGGCCAGGGGGAAGGTGCCGGTGCTGTGGAAGCCACCATCTTCCCGCGCGCCATGTCCCGGGAAGCCACCGTGACACTGCACTCGTGCTGTCGTGAACCGTGGCCGAGGAAGACGCTCCACGCCCTCTAGCCATGGCCGTGAGAAATACCGTCACAGACGCCGGAGGCCTGGAACGCCACGGTCCTCATTGGATAACACCGAACGAAGGGAGCCCGAAGGCGCCAAGACGGGCGGCAGCCGGCCGGGTGTCTGGTTGGCCGCGTGGGACCCTCGAGCACGGGAGTCGTCGGGCTCGGCCCTAGGCCGCAACGAAGCCATCGTCGCCGTCTCCGAGACAAAAGGATGAGCGCTTGACCCAAGTCCCTTCACACGATGAACGGGAGAAAGACGACAGGCCCTGGGATCCACTTCCTTTCACGTGATGCAAAGACTCGTGACCGCTGATCACAAGAAGCCAAAACATAGAAACACGTGAAAGACGACAGGCCGTGCGATCCACTTCCTTTCACGTGATGAAAAGACTCGTGACCGCTGATCACAAGAAGCCAAGACATAGAAACACGTGATCTATAACATCAGCGATGAAGACATCTTAAGATTCAAAAAGCATGCATGAGTGGGTTCAGCGCTCTAGGCCCGCATCAATGCCTTTGCTACACCATACTCCTAGCAATGCAGTCAGACAGATACTGTATATCATTCTCGCTATGTTATTACTGTGTTTGCCATGTAGCAGACTGTGGAATAGAGCTATGTGGTATTAGGTCAAACACAGTGCCAATTTAAAACAACCAAAATGTAATTTGCTAACCAAATCTAAAAAAAAATTATGCTTAGCTACACACTATTAAGTTGCTCTGCAGGTTGGATAAGGTCACAAAATGACTATATTGGCAATATTCACTTTTAGAAGAGGCTACAAAAGCAATACCATAGTCTACGTACCACTGTTTTTAGAAGAAACATTTATTAATTCAGGGCACTATTGGGAACATTTAGAAACAAAAACAAAATTGAATTGAATGAGGACAAGGAACATAAAGCTATCTCCATCAGCTTTGTCAGGTTTTAGATAAATCAATAATCAATAATAAGTAGCAAATAATAAAAAAAATGCATAGTCGGTTTCAGTTTGTAGAAGAATGCCAGACCAGATTGAACTCATATAGAACAAGACACCTTCATGAGACCTTTTACAAGCGCACGATGATCTTCTAAGCTACTTTCCTAACCTAACTGAAATTGCAGAAAAGGGCTAGTACTATATGCAACTCCTACCAAGGTCTATAAAATCAAAGTTTCGCTAGACCAAAGTCTGAAACTCTTGCATATCAGGGTACGTTGCAGCATGCCTATACAAAAAAAGGAAAACGATCTTTGACCACTCATAAATATATTTCATAGCGATTAAGACAAATGATAGTAACATTGAGTCTTGCTCAGAAACCATATTCAATACTGGTATAATCAGAAGTGTTATACTTTAAAAGGTAATACTTAAAAGGTAACCCCTTCATAAACCATCCTAATAAGACTCCTCATGGCAAATATAAAGAACAAATATGATAAAAAAAGTATAAACAATGGACAGGGCAGCACCTCACATACGCACCACCGCAGCAGGAAGACAAGGTAAACAATAACACAACACTTTTGAGACACAACAGTCCTCATTGGCTAGCACCGGTGGAAGTGCAAAAAATGCTTTTCATCCTCAGATCAGATGCAGAGAAAAATTTATGTGATCCCAAGGACAAGGAGAAGTAACCCATGTAAGAATCACATCAAGTGGCAACGATTCATATAAAGAGCTCGACCAGCCACCGTTCAGAAACGGATGGAAAAGATCATACAAAGACCCAATGGCAAAAGGGAAATCAGCAAGCTTTGGTCTCAAAAAAAAAAAAAAAACAGCAAGCTCAAATCCACACCTAAGGCAAAAATAAAACCTAGACAGGCACAAAAACATAGTCCTAGCTAAATAAGCCAAGCGCGAGGAACAGGAGCGGATGGCAGAACGTCAGAGTGGAGGAAGAAGTCTAAGGCCTTGTTTAGATGCAAAATTTGCATCGGCCGATTCTGCACAGTGCAGAAAAAACAAAAGCTAGCGCACTGTTCATCATTTTGTTTTTTAGTGCAAAAAATTGTCCAAATCTTGATTAATTAGTCTCAAAATGTTCGTCTCGCAAAGTATAATAAAACTGTGCAATTAGTTTTTGATTTCATCTACATTTAGTACTCCATGCATATGTAAACATTTTGATGTGATGGGGAATAGGAATTCTGCATAGTGAAATTTGGGAGTAAAATCTGGAATCTAAACAAGGCCTAAGGCAAAAGTGAAGTAATGTACAGATGCATATGGAGTGCATCACGACGTCTTTGACCTTATGCGTCTCTATCTGCATACATGCCATATGCCAATGCAATATTTTTCACATAGGAAACGTGCTATAAATATCATGATGGGAAACATCACGGCACGTGGGCAACACACTCCATGTCCTTATACCCCGCTACAATATGCTCCTTGAGGCACAAAGAGTAGTTGCTGCATTGCTGGTAGAGGGAAAAGCGTACTGTAAAAGGAACTAGGATGCCCGGGCGCGGGAAGGCATTTCAAAATGCCAGCTACATGCATGTGGTCTCTGGCCGATCTCTCCAGTGACTCCCCCACCCCTCTAAAAGGAACTAGGATGCCCGGGCGCGGGAAGGCATTTCAAAATGCCAGCTACATGCATGTGGTCTAATTGTCTGAAAACCCACATTGGTCTAATTGTCTGAAAACGTGGTTTCAGCGCGACTTCAAAGTTTCAGTTCACAGTAATTGCAGTGTTTCGTAGTGAATTCTGAAAATTTTCTAGCGGGGGACAAAAAATTGTCAACAAATTTCAAGTAACAAAGTAGAGTTTGATACTGAATACTGAGTGTTGAGACAATGAATTATAGCTCTTTACTTTGTTACATGGACAGAATCTGAAGGTGTTCAGACCAAGCATTCTCTGAACCATCTTGCAGACATACAAAAATCCATAATACTTGGCCAAACTCGCTGTCAACTGACAGTGCCTGATGAGCCCAAAGAATTAGCTATGAACTATTAAGATTTATGAGTCGTACTGTATGTCAGAAATTCAGAATTCAGAAATGTACAGTAGTACTGAATAATGAACAGATTATCAGAGCAGAAAACTGACCGTGCAAGAACAGAGTGGAGGCTGCCATTGGGCATGTAATCGAACGAGCAGCTTCTCCCCCTTTGGTCCGAGGTAGTGTGCCCTGAGTGCCAGCAGGTTGGGGTGGCGGATCCGTCCCAGCACCGCCGCCTCAGCCTCGAACTCCTTGTGTCCCTTGGTGATCTTCTCCAGGAGGCGCTTGAAGGCCATCAGGCTGCCGTCCTCTAGCGTGGCCTTGTACACCGTCCCGTAGGTGCTCTTCCCCATGATCTCGGCGGTGGAGCAAAGCAGGTCGTTAGCCATGAACGCGAGCGGCCCGTCGAAGTGCATGAGCTTGCCACCTCCGCCGTGCCCGACCCGGGATTGTCGTACACCGGTGTGAGGTTGGCCTAGAAGAGGCCGAAATTGTGCTCGGCAACGGGGCCGGGCTTGAGGTTCTCGTTGAAGAGCGTGAAGATGTACGTCTCGAACGTGCGCTTGGGCATCAGCGCCGTGCCCGACCCGCCGCCGGCCACGCCGACGAGGTACCGGCTGTACTCCGCCGCGTCAGCGTTGCTGACGCCGATCTGCCCATGCGTCGCCTTGGTGGGCCACCCGGTCTCGCCCAACGCGATCTCCATGTCGTCGAAGCCGAGTTTCTTCATTGCCGAGTACACCGAGTCCACCCACGCCGCCACGCCATCCTTGGTCGCGCCAGCTTGGGGATGTGACCGTTGCCCGCGGTGAGTGCGGTGCCAGCCAATTTGCACGACGGCGAAGGCAGCTGCAGGCCAACAATTTGCACGGCGGCGGCGGTGCCATGGTGGTGGTCTGGTTGGTGAAGTACGATCCCTCGCGCCGGGCGCCCGCCCACGAAACAATGGCCAGATTAAGGTTTCCGTCCCTGGCGGCAATCTCCTCGAATATGATCCTTGTAGTTGCTCACCTCATCTTGGTGCCTGCAGGATGGATGAATCTTCGTTTCATCATCGAATAAAGTTTGCCCAAATTAATTTGGGGAAAAAGAGCAATCGAGCAGGAGAACAGGTAAGGGGCACGTACTCTTGAGCTGATGGATCCAGTCGGTGCTGACGCCGAGAGAAGCCCCCAGGCGGAGTGGACGCAGGAGGTTGTTGTGGCCTGCTCTCGCCAATCCCCACCGCTCCGCTTCACCCCAACACGGCCGACGCCCCGCACCAGATCGCGTGAGCGATGGGCGCGAGCCCGCTAGTGTAGGAGGTAGATGGGTCTAGGCGGATCTGGCGTGAGAGGAGGAAGTGGTGTGCGGCCACCGCGCGCGGGACGTGGGGCGAGGCTGGAGCCCTGAGTTGACGGAAGGCAGGGAGACGCCGCCGGCGCAGGACGAGGAGGATAGGCGGGGTTGGGCGCAGCTGGAGACGCCTAGCCGGCGCTGGGCGCGGCGAGGAGATGGACGCTCGCTCCTCCAACGGTTACAAGAACGTGCACCGCGAGCGTTGGGCCCCGAGCTCGGCCACGAGCTCCGCCGCGGCTAGCACCGTGCTTCTGGACGCCGCCTGCCGCCATCCTAGTTGAGGAAGTCGCAACAGCCCGACAATCGTCTGCCGTCGCTGCACAACCACCACCAGGTGATGGACCTCGCGAGGCCTTGATCCGATCTAGTACAGCTCCATGGGGAAATCAGGTGATGGATCGAGACCTCGCGAGTGGATTGGAGCGGATCGTAGCGGAACCCGGGGTGTGAAGTGTGTGGCGAGGTGAGGGTGAAGGCAGGTGAAGGGGCGGCGGATGGATGAAGGGCCAACACGCATACTAGCTGCTAGCGGGTTGACGGTGACGGCGCTCGGGGATGCGGACTAACGGAGCGTGTCTTTTTCTGAGTGTTAATCGCTCCATTAGGCTAGTCTCAATGCATAGTTTCATGACACAGTTACCAAGACTACAAACTAGGTAACCGTGCCAGATGAGTTTCATGGGGATGAAACTTCTCTCTCATCTGATGAAACTCCCTCATTTAATGACTCTGCCAAGTCAGCAATTTGCTGATGTGGCATCCTATTTAATGTGCATGACGCACCCATGAAATATGCATTGAGACTAGTCTTACTTTCCTAATTACGCACCTACTCCGATACAATGTTGTCGTCTTCGCCAAAACCAAGACAGGCTCCTTAGACTACCCGCACTCATGGATCTTTAAATTTCTACTCTATCCATCCTAGTCATCAAGATTCTCTACTCTATACTACTTTCTCCCGCACTCATTCAATCTCTATATCTCTACTCTATACTAACTACCATATATTTTATTCAACCATCCCAACTACCATTCTCTCTCCTCGCTATGGGCCCACTTATCACTTTATCTAAATATATCCATGTGAGATCTAGTTTTGAAGTATTTATTGAAACAAATTTAATGGTGCAATTGGAATTTAGTTTGAACTTTTGGTTTGTGAGTTATAATAGTTTTTATCAGTACAAAAAATGGTGCAGCAGCGGGGCCCGTGAATACCTCTCTCCTCTCTCTCTCTCCGGCGCATGATTTCCTGCCTCTCCACGCACGTGGCAGCGCCGGCCGTAGGCCCCATGCCCGATAGCGCACATACTGGAAGACGGTAGATTTGGGGGACGGCCGCCGGTCCAGGAATCTTTGGCGTACCCCGCTGCAGCGTTTTTCGGACGCTATTTGCCGCCGTGGAGGATAGCGCGCGGCGGTGGCGTACCCCGGTGCAGCTCGTCTTACCCCAGAGATGCGCTCCTCTCCCTAGAACAACAGCACTCGAGGACGTGGCCTTTCATCTCTGCCTTTCCCGGTCCTCATCGTGCGATAGTTATTGCGTTCGCAGTTACAGCCACAATATATCGCTGGGTGCGCAGGTAAGGCCTGTTGTAGCACGATATTCCCGATATAAGATTTACGAACAAAGTTACAACCATAATATAAAATAAACATTGTAGATCTTGCAAAATTATGAAACTTTATAGTTTGCAACTTTTTGATTTGAAATCATCTTGTCATGCAAAACTATATTTCAATTTTGAAATATAAAGCCCGACGGTGCCATTAAAACTGTTGGCAATTGGTTGTACCGTCAGGTATTCAATGCAAAGACCGACGGTGTCACTAAGACCGTTGGCAATTAATTTGTCCTCTTGGCCTTCTAGTGTAGTGTTCGACGGGTAGACATTTAACGTCCGGGAATAGTGTGTACCGTCAGCTATTTGATACAAAGACCGACGGTGCCACTAAGACCGTTGGCAATTACCTTGCCCTCTCGGCCGTCTAGTGTAGTGCCCGACGGGTCGATATCTCACGCTCGGGAATAGTTTGTACCGTCGTCTATTTGATACAAAGGCCGACGGTGTCACTAAAACCGTTGGTAATTACATTGCCCTCTCGGCCTTCTAGTGTAGTTCCCGACGGGTTGACATCAAACACTGGGGAATAGGTTGTACCGTTGGCTATTCAATACATAGAGCGACGGGGGAGCTTACAACCGTCGATAATATGTTAACTGTCGGCCATTCCTGGTTTCCCCAACTACCCGTCGTCTATTATAGTTCCCGTCGGCCTAGGTTGCGTTTCTAGTCAAATAAATCTTCTTGTGTTTGGCAGCTTGTGAAGTAATTGGTGATGCTTCTTTTGATGGTGGTTGGTAATCATAGGTTGGTTGCTTGCTCCGATGTATAACTTAGAGATGTATGACTTAATGATATAGTAGCTTCATGTTGAGATGTATGACTTTTCTAGCAATTTTGGTTCTCTGATGACTTTGTGTAGCATCATATGGTATAGAAGACAAATTGGTTGTAATAAATATTGACCTCCATGTGAGTGTTTATGTACCTTCATATGACATATGTTCACTATATTAAGCTTGAATCGGGTTTGATATGTGATAATGTTTTCTCATCGTATTTATTTTTTTTTAGAATGTTAATATAGCCCCGTTGAACAATCCGACGCTATAAATCCATGTTGCATTGGATGATCGACGCTAAATGCTTGGTAACAGATGACTATCTAACGCTAAAGAGTAGCAGCAGATCATCGACGCTAAAAATATTCACGGCAAAGACTATCGATGCTAAAAGTCCGGTCCGAAGCTATATGTTTTTAGCGTCGGGACTTACTACGTCGCAGAAGTCTCGACGCTATAAGTTTTTAGCGTCGATCGTCGACGCTTTATCCACTTATAGCGTCGATCATCCGGCTCCATTCTGGTATTGTGGTGTAGTGTGTTGTGAATTCTTCAGTTTCAATCACTGAACATAATTTTCTAAGAAGGATGCTAGATTCTCTACTTATATAAATTGCCTGTGTCTCTCACCTTGGGCCTGACACTTCTGAGGCTAGAGGTGGAGTTGACAAGTCCACAATTCCAGAAGCACCTAATGTTGCTGGATTTGTCACGATAAAGTTATGATCTATATCAGTTTCGGCGCTCATAGTGCCTTCCAAGACTTTTACGACCTAAGACATTTTAGGCCTTCGTTTGCAATCAATCTGCAAGCACCACATTGCAAGCTTCATCATCTGAATTGCTTCTTGCTTGTGTGCCTGACTGTCACTACTGCTGCACATATCAATCAAATCTACCAACTGATCACTCTTCAGCTTCTCCTCCAGCAAGGTAATAAGATGAAAGCTCTTTTTCCTTTCCAAAAAAAAAAAGAAAGATGAAAGCTCTTTTCAAACCGAGAAGTGTCCAGGTTCTTCCTCCCACTGATGATCTCCATCACCACTACACCAAAGCTATATACATCAGCCTTTTCTGTGATGTGTAATGTCAACCATTGAGGCGCTAAATATCCTGGCGTGCCCTCATTCTTGTAACCACTTGGCTCTTATCCTGGTCAAAATATCCTGGATGGTGATGTTGATGGTGGTGGAATGGCTGCTGGTGGTGGCGATGGCGAGGATGGGGAAGAACAGCAGCAGGAGGTGGTGAGTCCAAGTGCTACTCCCGCCTCCCATTATTGGTGGGATTTAGTGTGTCTGTGTGATGGTGCTTGGGTGGCGACGACGAGAGCGACGAAGAACAGCAGCAGGAGGCTGTGTGTCCAACTCATACTGCCCGCTTCAATTGGTGTGTCTGTGTGATAGGTTCGGTTCCATTTCATTTCAGATCCAATTTTTCAGTTTCAGAGGTGCAATAATAGAGTTCTTGTGGCATGCATTTTCAACGGGTCAACGGTCTACCGTCGACACCTAACATGGTGGCAACTTTCCTGGAACACAGATCTTCTGGCATTTGCGTGTTGATCGGCTCAACGGCCGACTGATCACCGTCCAGTGCCGTGTGTAGCTTCGTGTACACAAAGAGACTTCCTCCAGAAAGATATGTGCCTGCGTCGTCATTTTCTTAACTCTGAAGAAAATATATATGAACAAAAAAAAAAAAGGTTACTCAAGAGTAGTGTGATGCAATCCTGTGAAACCTAGTAGTGTTAGAAATTGGAATAATAGATAAACTTTGTTTTGCGGATAGGATTGGATTCAGTGTACGTTATATCAGTAATATAATATACGAGGGATACATATTTAATGGCTTCAACTTCAACAAGTACACATGTATCACCGCAATTATATTGTTGATTCGGAGATAATGAAGGCACTGTGCGTGCCACATTTTCAGGGACGTAGAATCGAGAAACTTCAGCTTTTCAATCTGAAATTCGTTGCGCTTGATCAATGGGTTAGGTAGTGAGAGTGACCAGGTTTGTCCAAGTCTACAGGCCAAAGGTGGGTAACAGCACTAGTTGATGGAAACTGGCAGGACAGGACCGTGTCATTTTGAGTCTTCCCCACTTGGACTCTTCACAGCACTAGTTGGTGGGTTACGAAGGAGAGATGATTGAACGCAAAGTGGTTTCTATTTTTCATGTTCCCCGCTTGCCGCTTGGATTATTGAAACGGAAAGTTTGGATCACGGGCGTCCGGCCAGGCGTGGGGCCTTCCGGACGCGCTGCACACAGGAATGACTCGACCGCACGGCCGTACCCCCACTCGCATCCAACCCGTGACCCTCCACCTCCAGTTCCTCACTACACTCGTTAGCTCACTCTCCCCACCGCTCGCTTCCGCACGCCGCGCATGTCGTTGCTGCCACTCCCTCCCTCCCTCTCCTTCCTCGACCTCTATGCCTCACGCCATTCTCTAGGCCGCCCCGGTACGGACGCCATGCCCGTGCCGGCGCCATCGCCATCGCCGCCGTCACTTACTTCCTCCCTCCCTCCCTCCCTCTGCAACTTGGATCTAAGGGCGAGGGTGACTCCGACGAGGTAGGTCGACAGGATCTGAGTTCTCCTCCAATGGATCTGAGCTCTCCTCCTCCTCCTCCTCCTCCATTGGATCTGAACTCTCCTTCTCTGGATCTGAGGAATGTGACGGTGGCTAGGGATTCCGGTGAGTTCTATTGCTATCGTGTCCTTTCGTTGTTGCAATAAGTATTTGTTCTTTGTTTCATTAATCTTTTTCTGATGTTGCATCTCGTACTACGCTTTTATTTTTCAGTTTGTTGCAGTAGCTTTGGTTTGCTATTGCAACAAGTATTTTTTTCGTTGTTGCATTACTCTTTTTTCTGATGTTGCATCTCGCATTTCTACTTTGTTTCTGTTGTTGCACTAGCTTTGTTATGTTGTTGTAGTCGCTCGTGCTCTATGTTGTAGTTGAATTGTTTTGATGTTTCACCTCGAATTGTGTTTTGTTTGATGCCGTGGGCCAGGTTTTGGGTGGGGGGGGGGGGGGGGCATGTTCCGTGGGCGTTGGGGGCGGGCGGGTTCCATGTGCAGGGAGCTGAGGAAGGATGGTTCTGATCTCTGTCTATTCCATGCAGGCAAGCAGGCGTGATCCCGTGCGGAAGGGCAAGGTGCGGTACGTAAGGGTCTGGCGTCCGGACGCAGTCACAGCGCCGGATGTCCGGGCACTATTAACTCCGTTATTGAAAAACTAGTCGGAGCACTAACCTAGGTCAAGGCAGAAAGGGAAAATGAACTCTTCCAAATGGAAAAAAAAACATCTGTTGTTCTATGACTTTTGCATATTTTAAGTCTTGGTTGATAGTTAGTGGTCTTAGCATTTCTGCGTCGGGCAATGCTAAGAGGCACAAACTTTACCTCTATGGAGGTAATATTTCAAATCAATTGGAGCCATTGAATTTTTTTCACATTTTATAAATTACTTAATACATTAAAAAATCTAGAAAACAAAATAAAATCTCTCCACATCCCACTAATGACATGTGCAAATCCAGGAAGACATGCACCTATTCAGTAGCCCCCTCCTTCCATGGAGACGTGTATTAAATTTGAACATGACAATTATTTATTCTAATAAAGTAATAGATAAAGTAAGTGGATAGTTGTTGTCTTCAAAATCAAGTTGATATCCAAATATATTTAAATTTGAACTATTCAATTCATATACACATATATTACATGTGATGTTTTCAGCGAAATATCAATATATTAATATAGTTTTTGTCAGTATTAGAGCTTGCAACAATTAAACAAACTGTCACTAAATTAATATAACATAGAAACTTTTATTAAATCCTAAAGTTACAAACATAATTTTTTTTATCAAATTCTAAAGTTACAAATGAAATTGCGTTACATGCACTAACACATTACCCACTCACCTAACATACATACACAAGCTAATAATATGAATGCATGTCATGTATCCACTCACCTAAAATGCATACACACGCTAACACAAGCATGCGCACACACAAATCATATTGCACATAAAACTTTAATGTCTCACGCTAAAAAGTTTGCATGCACATGGTAAAAATCGTGTCACGTATCCACTCTCACCTAAAATACATACACACGCTAAAAACTTAATGCAAATCAAAATATATCAAGTCCAAAGTTATAAAATAAAAAAGATTTACCATATCAGTTAGAGATCACGCATGCATCAATCAAATCATAGAAAAAAGATTTTTTATATCTAAAAATTTGCTTATTTATTCTATTATATAAAATTAAAAACTAATAAATATACATTTCATTTATTATCTCCTAGGAGGTGGGGTCACATTTCATTTATTACCTCCTAGGAGGTGAGGTAATTGTTCATCGTGACCGTCCGATCGAATTCAATGAACGGTTGTCATTTGGGGTACTGCAGCAAAGCCCTTCTGCAGTGGGCAGAGATCTCCTAGCTAGATATGTTGTACATAGTCGTTATTTGTAGTAGGGACATCATTTTGCATACAAAACGAAGATGGCATTTCAATCTCCATGCTACAGTGTGCACTTACTTCTGACGATTGCAAGGTGAAAATTGGTCTGGTCTTTTGTAGAAGGTGATCTTCCCCTTGTTCATTATTTTTCTGAACCAACTTATCTTCTCTTATGATGTTCTGCTTCATTGTGAATGACCTTTTAGCCCATCTAAAACTGAAGCAACCTCCTTCATGGTTGGCCGTTCTTCTCCCTTCAAATTTAAACACCTCACTGAAAGCTCTGCAGTGGCATACAGTTGGTCTTCACCTGCTTCTGCCAAAATCTGTGGCTTTATCTCCTGAAATAGATGGCCTTCATTAAACAGGATAACCAGATACATAGCCAAGTTTCGTGATTCCTCAGGCCTGGTTACAGAAATAGGTTTCTGCTGCGTCAATAGTTCAGCCAGGATTACCCCAAAACTGTAAACATCACTCTTTTCAGTGAGTTGGCTGCTTTGAAAATATTCAGGATCAAGGTACCCAATAGTCCCTTGAATAAGAGTTGTTACATGAGTTTGATCGAATGGCACCGATCTTGATGCACCAAAGTCTGCTATTTTGGCCACCATGTTTTCATCCAACAGTATGTTGCTTGATTTGATGTCTCTGTGTATGATTGGAACAGATGATGTGGAGTGTAAGTAGGCAAGTGCTTCTGCTATCTCTTTTGCTATTCTTAAGCTTTCTTCCCATGTTAGAGGGTAAGGCAAATTTCTGTTGTGGATGCGCTGGAAGAGTGTTCCATTAGATACAAACTCATAAACCAACAATGGAACTTGTGTCTCTAAACAGCATCCGAAAAGCTTGACCACATTTGGGTGATCAATATGTGATAAGATGGTGATCTCATTGACAAATTGCTCCACCTGGCTCTCATCAAACACCTTGGACTTCTTTATGGCGACCACGGTTTTATCTGAAAGAATGCCTTTGTACACTGTACCATGTCCACCTCGGCCAAGGATTCGCGTCTCACTGTAGTTATCGGTAGCAGTCTTGAGCTCTTCTGCACTAAATATCTTTGCTGAGGAGCTCTCCTCTCGAGAGGTGATTGCCAAAAATTTCTGCTGCAGTAGCAAGCCACCATTCTTTCTGAATAATTCAGCTCTCTTTCGTTCCGCTTCTCTTTTCTTCATGGCCCAACACCAGCACAACACTGTGGTGGTTATTGTAACCACAAGCGCAAGACCTACGCCTGCAAAACATGTGGACATATAAGTATACTTTCGAAATGACGGCCTATACTGAGTCAGTAGGCCAGCATATATATAGGAGAAACGTTTACCAGGGGATTTGCATCAATAGAAAATGAGTGGCATAAAAAGCAAATGCAAGGTAATGCGGTGTGTCTAGTATCGAGTTTTAGATTAGATTACCCAAAACAGTGTCTAGAGGGAAGTTCTTTTTACAGCCACTGCCCATTTTCCGGCCATCGCCACTCATGCCTTGCGGACAGGCGCACGGAGCAAATCCTTGCACATCATTGCAGTACGTAATGTGCGTGCAGGGGTTATTTTCTGGGTTGCACACGCTAGGACCTGACAGATATCCAAAGAGCATCAGTGACATCCCATTACAGATATGTTTCTTTTCTCCCAAATAGGAAAAAAATGGTATAGAAGTAAAGGCCGCCCAGTGATGTTAAGGCACGATGAACTAATGGTTTATATTCTTATGCCACTGGTGAACAAAGTACAAAGCCACTGGTACCTCCCAGTAGGTGAAGTATGTTTTACTGTACCTTGCTGTTGTGCTGGAGGGGAACCTGCAGTACAAAAGAACATGTAATCAGGGCACATGTTTCTGCTTTGAGCTAGATAGCTGTTTGAATGCAAGTGTCTGGAAGTAAACTCGCAAGTCACAAGGAACAGTAGAGTTAAATGAATAATTCTATGCATGCCTTATAATGTAGATAGAGTCATTCAGCAATTCGTCATTAGTTAACCCAGAAATATTTAATAAGTCGCATTCAGAAAGTAATTCATGATGTAAATGGGTTCATATTCATGTTGTATTACATAAATAAGAGTATAAAAAGTATGTTGAAATCTTAAAGAATTAGGAATTACCAAATGGCAAAAGTACGTCATCTTTGCATCCTGTTCCTGTCCTGCGACCGTCACCAGTCTTGTTCTCAGGGCAAGAGCAAGTATAGCTCCCCGGAGTGTTGTGGCAGATTAAGATGCAATCGTTCCTATTGGGCGGCGCACATTCGTCGACATCTGAGCAAGCAGCATAATGATTCGTTTGTTTCAGAGAAGCAGGGATCGAGACAGTAATTGTATGCATATATATGATAGGTTAAATTCTTTCTGGTAGCATGCATTGAACTGCACTATAGTAGTACGTATGAACCAGCTAGCCTGAACGAAGCCATGACATTGTTACCTTTGCATCCGCCTGAAAGATATGGATTGCCTTGGTATCCGTCGGGGCATCTGCATAGGTAGCCCGCTCCCCTGGGTGCGTCGACGCAAAAGGCCACATCCTTGCACAGTGGCTCCAACTTAATGTCTTGGGCTTGGTCGCAGGTGGAGCTACCAATTGCCCAATCCAAGGTCATTCTACGCTCACCTGGTGGCAACAACGCTTCTCGCAGCGGCCTCCCCCCCTGCCCCTGGTCAGCATCTTTGAAAGTGAAGGCTTGCTCGTCTCCGTTGAGGAAGAACGCGGCGTTGCAGGTGCCGTTCTCCTCACCGGTGGTGTTACTCATCGTGGTCCTGTCGAACAACAGTGTGACTGACTGTGCATCGTTCATCCGGGCTGGGATATCGATCTGGCAGCAGGCTTCTCCGGAGCAAGAACCGCTGAAGATGGTCTCGGAGCTGCTCTTGCACGTGGTACTGCAGCTGACATCAAGCCAGGGACCATCATCACCTAATGGATTGGTGAAACTGGCGACAAGCTTATAGTTGCAGCCGATGTTGACCAGCTTGTTTTGCTTGGAGAAGGTAAACGGCGTCCCTTCCAAGGTCATGCCCCCGGCTCCGGTGTACGGCGTCGGCTTGCCGTTGCGATCGTAGCACACCTGCCTCATGGGTCCTGCGAAGATGACCACGTAGCTTTCCGGTACCGAAACATAATTGATCTGGTAGAAATATCCGTCGATGGGCAGCATGGCCACCTTGTTTGGCCCGCATGTCACCTCGAAGCCGGGTAGAGACGCACCTCTGACGCCAAAGGGATACGGGACGCGGTCGCATGTCATGTTCTGATGCGTCAGCGGTAGCATCGGCTTCAGCGCCATTCCCGGCGAGCATGCGCCGCGAAGCATGGTCGACGACAAGAGAGCTAGAGCAAGGGCAAGTGTGGTCTGTGGTTGCGCACGCGCAGCCGCTGCGGTGGCCGATCTTTTCTCTCTTCCACAAGCCATGTCGCCTGCAGGTTGCATGCGGCGTTGGACGATGATGGTGCACGGGCGCGAGTGTGCAAGAGCTATGAACGGGATTTTGTGCCCGAGTAAATGGGTTTTGTGTTGTAAGAGTGGAATTCACACTTTCCCTTTCAATTTTCAAGCTTTTTTCTCGGAAGAAAACGATCTTGCCATGAGCACTAGGAGGGAAATTAAAGGTCAGTGCTACTGTCACTTGGTGAGCCATGACAACCACTCAAGACTTGGGCACGCGTGAGTCAATGCAATGCATGAGCCCCAATCATCTGCATTATTTTTCCACGGGGCCGGATAAAGCTGGTCGTGTGCCGAGTAGTTCACGATACGACGATAAAGGTGAAAGGATGGCATCCCACTGGATACTGGAGACCTGTGATCCATCCTACATATCCAAAGGAGCAGCCACTGTTGCTGTTAGTGTTGGTCAGTTTCCCGACTTTCGAGGGAGGAGTGGCTGATCAAAGTGAGAGATAAGAGCCAGTCAAATTGCACTGTTTAATTCCTCTTCCAACTCGCCGCGAATGTCACGGGCGGACACCAACCCCCCGCCGCCGCCACCCCCTTCCTCCCTCTTCCCATTGCCGCGCCGCCGCCGGAGCCGGCCGCCGGAAGCCCGCGCGTCCTGCGAGGACGGCAGCGGCGGGGCAGCCTCTTCTCCTCCCCCCTCGCCCGGGCGGCGCGGCCGCTGCAGGTGTAGGAGGAGCCTCCGCGGGGCGGGCTGCGACGGCGCCGGTGAGGTCGGATCCGGCGCCTCCACGGCCGGATCCAGCGATTACAGCACCGGATCCGTCGCTAGACGGGGCGGCTGCGCCGGGCCTCTTCCCTGCTGACGGGCGGACGAGCTCGGATCCGGGATCGTCGGCTTCAGGGTTGGCGGCTTCGCGTGCGGTGGTGAGGCGCCGGCCCCTTGCGGCGGCTAGCGGTGGAGTCCAGCAACGGTCGACGACGGTGTTATCCGGCGTCCGCGTGCGGGCAGCACGGTGGAAGGTCGCTCGACGGTGGTGATTCGTTGAGGAGGCCTCTGCATCCAGGCGTGGGCCAACGACGGCGTGGAGTGTGGAGGTGCGGCGGCGGCGCCGCCCCGGATTCGGTTGCTGTGGCGGTGCTCCGGGAAGGCCGTGCCGGTGCGTGCAGCATGGGTCGACGCTCCGGGCGAAAGCCCTCCCTGGCGTTTCTTGATGGTCGAGCTGACGGCGGCGTACTTGGGCGTCGCTTTCCCCGCTGGGGGCGTCATGCAGGAGCTACAACCCTACTACACGGGAGTCTCGGGTGAAAACCCTGTCCAGTTTGGACGAGCGATGACGGCGCCAATGGCGTCGTGCCCTCCTTGGAGGCGTCGTCTCTAGAGACCCAACTCGATTTCTGCCTTTGCTAGTTCATTGGTCATTGGTGGCTGCAGCCGGCGGCGGCAATCCCTGTCGCATGGTAAGCCGGACGGGTGCCGCGAGGGCCGCGTCGTGGCTAGGAAGGTGGAGGCCTAGTTGAGGATTCAAATTTGCGGTGTCAACGACGGAAGAAGGCGTCAGGAGGAATACTTTGGCGTGGCAATTCGAGGGACTCACATCTGTTGGTAGGACCACGAATTAGTGAGGCTAGCGTGGGAGGCGCCCACGAAATTGGCAAGGAAGCCGGCGTGGGAGGTGATGGCCAGCAGTTTGGAGTTACCGAGATGACCTGCGTGAGCAGACGGTGGCGCCTGTTTTCGGCGCGTTGAGGTGTTCTGACTAGCCGCTGGAAGACTTTTGTGGCACTTTTATCTTTTGTTGAGGCAACTAGGTCTGGATTGCTGGTGTGCACGCCTTGTGTTTGAGTTTGTTGGTTTTAAGTTTTGTGTGGTAATAAAAAATAGCCATATGTATCAGTTGATACAGAGGCTGGAATATTAATATATTCCCTTTTCTAAAAAAAACTCGCCGCGAATGCCATCATGACGACGGGTCTTTCTCAGCCATCTTGTTTTCCCTGATAGTATAGCAATGAAAAGGGCACAGATAAACTTCCTATTGTAACGTGTTTGCTTGTTCTGCCTTCATGCAATTTTAATATTAGACTCGGATTAACCATGACACACTTGAGAAATAAATAAATCATAGTAATCTTACTATTACTAATTGGAGGCTCCAACGGAGGCACCACGTTAATTCTCACCAAAAGCGCTAGAAAAAAGATAAATCCTTAAAATTCTCCCAAAAATCAGAAAGATCTAGCCATCCATTTTATGGACTCCAATTGCCGGTAATATTAATAGCCATTAGATTTATATTATGTTCTTCAAAAAAATTACCCACCTTGCCATTACCGAAATTATAGTCATAGATAGCCTAAAGTAACCCCTAAACATATATCTTAATTACCCACTTTTGCCATTATAATCCAATTAATTAATGAAAATAAAAACCCACCACACAATTCTAAATAAAAACTCACCACGCACACCTATAATCTAATAATAGATCTAATCTAACTGAGAAGAAAAAACACCAATACGTGGTTCCTTCCATCCTCTCTCCGGTGGTTTTAGCAAAGCCCTACTGCTACTCATAGTTGCAATAATCCTCTAACACAGCGGGCAGCGGCGCTGCGGTTCCTCAGCTCCGTCCCTAATTGCTTGCGACCCTGCCCTGCAGTAAGTGATTTCATTAGTTCATCAGTATTCAGTTGTAGGGTTTGGCGGCCTTTACTTGCAGTTGCAGTATTACAATTTCAGTGTTTGTTTGATCTAACAGAACTTTTGACATTGCAATCCAATCGATACAACCCATCAGGTAGCAAGCGACTCAAGCAAAGAGTTGACCCCATTAATTTAATTATTTAATTCATCAAGGCGCACAGGGATAGAGGAACCGAGGCTGCAGGTAATTTTTCTAAATTTATGTGATTTCAAATTTACCACAACAGTTTACTATTCTTTTAGCTTCTTTGATGTTCGATCTTTTTTTTATCATCACTACTACAATAAAGCACTGTAGGGGCGGCTGGCCCAACCGCCCCTAGTTTGGTGTTTCTACAGTGGGCGCCACTGTAGGGGCGGTTCAACACCAACCGCCCCTACAGTGGGTGGACCCACCCACTGTAGGGGCGGTTGGTGATCCAACCGCCCTTATGATGGGTTCACATGAGGGCGGCTCAATCTAGAGCCGCCCTTACAGTGAATTTTCAATAAAAAAAAAATAAAAATCACAATATTCAAATAGAGCAGCAGCACAGCATATACATATCAAGAAACACACCAGCATATATATAATATATTAAATCTGACCACATCACAGCACAAACATTACATTCAAGTTCCATCATCAAATTTACAAATTCAAAAGTTCCAAATCCATAATAAGTTCATCAAAAGTTACAAGTTATGCTTGAAATGGACACATCAAATAGATGGGGCTAAGATCAAATGGAAACTGAGCTGTAGAATTGTCCCTGCCTTGATGGGTTACAAGTATCTAACCATGGATTTCTGGGCTGCTAATGCATGTATTGCACCTCTAAACTTGAAATTGCTCGCTGCTAAGACAAGTAAATGAACGTATAATCTTACCAGGCCAGCAAAGCAGCTAGCAGCCATCTTGATTGATGAATTAGTAAGAGAATCAAGCTGCACAAAAAAATAATTTTGAGAAATTAGTAAGAACCCAACCAAAAGGCTCAGAATACAAACTAACAAATAATTCATAAAAGCAAATTGGCCAGTTCATTAGCATGCAGCAGCAACATAGTAAGAGTAGCAAAATTCTGTACAAGTAGCAAAATTTGCTTTGGTAAAGCACTAAAACAGTCCATATATGGTGGATGACCTAGAACATGTGAAAATAATCAACGGTAGGCATATGCATGGTTCTATTAAGTGAAGAAAGCTTAAGTAGGCACATAATAGTTGATGAATATTTTTTTACCTAATTTAGATGAAAAGTGTCTATTCCTGCAGAAGCAGTTTGATCCTTTCACCTGCAAGTAAAGGATTCCCTTAATATCTGGTGAAAAGAAGCATTAAATTTGCATATGCTACTTCAATTTATCTAAGCAAAGCTGCCCATAGAAACATAAGTGAACATTTCATACAAGCAAAACTATCTTTAAAAAAAGTGAACTGGACTTGCTATCACACCTCAACATATAAGAACTCTTAGTGCTTCCTAACAACCAGCACACACAAAAATACTACAAAATTTGCTTTTCCAGGAATCCAAATTAAGCCTAGGAAATCATTTTGGCAATAATAAAAATCAGGGAACAAGGAAACCTGCATATAAGCCATGTAGAAAATTCAGGTTGCAATTTGAACTAAACACACTGAAAACTTAAAGCAATGGCAGCTATAAATATTTCCTATTTCTAGATGAAGATGATCAAAGACAAAAACTTCTTCAATTTATTTAGTACTGCTAATATTACACTCAAAACTTCATATAAATAGACCTGCTAACTCATAGGGATTTGGCAATCTCATTTTCTAACTATAAGCAAGGAATTGACACTACTGCCATAGGAGAAAACATTATTAGATAAGGCTTGGACTGCAAAAGCAGCTAGGTAGTTTTAGTACAAAGCAGTGAGACACCAATACATGTCAGCTACCAACACTTCAACACATATCAAATAATTTGATTTAGTGATGCTCCAAAAAAAAACTTTCATAAACTTATTAGTCCTCCTGCTCAACAGATATCTTGCACCCACCTTTCGCTATAGTCGATAACGAAGTGACAAGGACCTACAGAGCAACAGATTTTGAAAAGCAAAAGAAATGATTAGTAATAGTAGAAATGGATGTCAACTCGCAAATGGATAGGAAAATTATTACCTGCTATGAAAGGAGTCATGTTAATTACATGGTTGGATTGTGCAGCAGAAACAATATTCTGAAAAGAGCAACTAAGATTCAATATTTTTTTAGAAAAATATGTAGCAAACGTCTATACATGAACATCCTAACCATAGCATATTTTACACAATGGGAACATCCTAGTCAGAGACAGCACACAGAGTCTGCTTTGAAGACTAGCAGTATTTATACATAGCACAGTAGCACATCATAATTAAGAGGCAAAAGAACAAATAAATCTTGCTAAAAACAAAGCTATCAAAACTTAAGAAAAAACTGATAGGAATGAACTGAACATTAAGATTAATGCAGAGCCTGCTCCAAAGGCTAGCAGTATTTATAGTCCAAGTTCAGAGCTTTCATCAGTAGTGTTGCTCATTGGTTCTAGTGGCAGTAAGATACGGTTAGGACATGTTAGATTAATGCAGAGCCTGCTCATTGAAAAGCTAGAGAAAATCACCATGCCATGACTGGATCTGAATGCATGCCTAAACAGATAGGTATTAATTAAATTAAGCAATCAATAAATTATCTACAGATCGAGATCACTAGCTAGCTATTACTAGTCACATAGATACGTAAGTGGGGAGAAACCAAATTCACACGAATCACAACTTCAGCACGAAAAAGGAAAAGAGAAACGCACCAGATCTCCAGGGGGCAACCAGGTTCGTGTGGAGGGCATCGGCGGCCGCGGCTCGCTATGTGGCCTGTCACATGCGCACCGGCCGATGTGCCGCAGGCCACCACTCACGCGTGGCAGGACCTTGCCGCCATGGAGAACGGGCCTCCTTGCCAGCTGCGCAAGGGGCCGCACAGGCTTGTTTGCGTGGGCGGCGCGAGCCTGGAGGAGCCTAGCGGCGCGGCTGCGGGAGGGAGACGGAAACGAGAAACGAGAGAGAGGAAGGGAATATATAGTCTAGGGTTTTTTGTTGGGCCGACTTGGGCCAAAGGTCTTCGTGGGCTCGATCCTTATACAATATAAATGAAAAACATTATAACTAAATATTCCTATTTCCTTTTATTTCAGAATGAAAATGCTACAACTTAAACTACATGTCTTATTTAGCAATGTCAAAAAGCATATTTATTTATATAAAATAGATTTATATAAATATAAATTCTAAAAAGATTTACATAAAAACTTCTAATCATTTCAAACTTTAAAAAAATTTAAACATACAAATGCATCGTTTCTTCTTTAAATAAATAAAAACATATCTTTAAAAAATAAATGTTTACTTTTGAAACTTTAAATGTATATCTTGATAAGTTCTAACACTCATGTATTCAAAAGTTTTTCATTTGAGGTCATTTAGTGCCTCGTTTCACCTAGGTTGACCAAGTCAAAACTTCGTTTTTAGGAAAAGACGCGTTGACCGGACCCTAGATGGCCTCGATGCAAAAGTGATGAACAGCAAGTTTGATCCACTCATCAAGATACACATTTGTTTCAATGGTCACCTTTTCATCCGAGATGGTTTGGACCACTCAAACTTTGAAACTTCAGTTTTTCACGGCTACACGCGGGTTTTCGACACCCTAGACGGCCCCACCTCGGAAAGTCATGAACATCAAGTTTGATCCACTCATCAACACCTACAATTCATACAAAGCACTTTTTTGCATTTGACGAAGCGTTACGAAAATGTAGTTCTAAATCCACACGTCCCGCATGAAGTTTCATTAAGTCCGTGTAAGATTCAAGAATCGGTGACTATAGTTTACCAACACTTTCTCAAATGCAAAAATATTCTACATATGAAATTTATATCTTGATGAGATATAACTATCTTGTATTCAAAAGTTTTTCATTTGAGGTCATCTGGTCCCTCGTTTGACCAGGGTTGACCATGTCTCGCCTTCGATTTTCAGAACCTGTGACCAGAGCTTACTGACACTTTTCCCAATGCAAAAATGTACTATGTGTCAAAGGTAGATCTTGGTGAGCTCTAACTAACATGTATTCAAAATTTTTTCATTTGAGATCATTTAGTGCCTCGTTTGACCTAGGTTGACCAAGTCAAACCTTCGTTTTTGCGGAAAAGGTGCGTTGACCGGGCCCTAGATAGCCTCGGATGCAAAAGTGATGAGCATCAAGTTTGATCCAATCATGAAGATACATATTTTTCTCAATGGTCACCTTTTCATCTGAGATTGTTTGGACCACTCAAACTTTAAAACTTCAGTTTTTCACGGTTACACGCGGTTTTTCGACACCCTAGACGGCCCCACCTTGGAAAGTCATGAACATTAAGTTTGGTCCACTCATCAAGACCTACAATTGATACAAAGGACATTTTTGCATTTGACGAAGCGTTACGAAAGTGTAGTTCTACATCCACACGTCCCACATTAGGTTTCATTAAGTCTCAGAAGATTCAAGAATTTGTGACTAGAGTTTACCAACACTTTCTCAAATGCAAAAATGTTCTACATATGAAAAATGTATCTTGATGAGATATAACTATCTTGTATTCAAAAGTTTTTCATTTGAGGTCATCTCGGTCTCGTTTGACCAGGGTTGACCATGTCTTGCCTTTGATTTTCGTAACCCTGTGACCAGAGCTTACTGAAACTTTTTCAAATGCAAGAGTGTACTATATATCAAAGTTAGACCTTGGTGAGCTCTAACTAACATGTATTCAAAATTTTTTCATTTGAGGTCATTTTGGGCCTCGTTTTAACTAATTTTGTAAAAAAACACTATAGGGGCGGCTGGATCACCAACCTCCACTGTAGGGGCGGTTGGTGATCCAACCGCTCCTACGGTGGACCACTGTAGGGGCGGTTGGTGATCTGGGCGCCAGGCTCCCGGGGCCAGCCACTGTAGGGGCGGTTCCAACGCCAACCGCCCCAACAGTGTGGGGGGTGGCGTTCCCTTAGAGCTTTTGTCACGTAGTGCATGAAGTAAATATATGTTGCATGTTAATTATCCCATTATTAATAGTCCTATATATATACTTTAGTCATCATGTTAGAACATTAGCTAGATTACTTGGCCTCTATTGTCTTGCTTGCTAATGGGCCCTCCAATTTATTGAGAAGACCATGCTTGCTTCAACCAGAAAAAAGTAGATTGACCATTCCAACGTCCTGCTATGCAGAACTTTCATGCATCCCAAATCAAGTTGTCCCGTAGGTCCAATTCTTTGCAGCCCTAGCAAGTGATCCATAGGTTGCGTGGGTTCTTTTGTGGAGTAAGTAGTCGCGACGTGGAATAGGAGCGAACAGTATTTCATTTTAATTGCGCTAACCAAGGTTCGAACTTGAGACCTCGGCTTAGATATCATGTTAAGTTGCATGCACCGACCAATTCAACCAAAAGCTTAAGCCGATGTGGAGAGGGGCAATTCACTTAATATCAAACAAGCATACATAAGTCTCTTTTGATAAAACCAATATTAATACAACCTGTAGCTATATAATGTGATTATATATGTGCTGTGAGCATAAAGTGTCTAACCGGATTAGCTCGGCTAGCAAAGACAAATCATCACTAATAACACTTAGTTACTTCTGCATTCATGCATTATATCCACCTAACACTTAGTTACATCTGCACTCATGCATTATATCCACCTAATGGTTTAAGGCAAATATTCGCCATATGAAATGATACACAAAATAGATCAACATCATTGTTAATTGTCACTATATTTCTTAAATAATTGTTAACACCAGAATTTGGTCAAGGATATGACAGGTGGGCCTACGAGCAGCAGAGAGAGCGATTCGGCAAATGCATATGCGGTCGGCTAATTTCCGTATGTTCGGCAAATGATCAAGCGGTCGGTAACGGCTTCGTTTGAAGGCGAAAGAGGGAAAGAGGAAGCTGACCAGAAAGGGAAGGAGTCGTGATAGTCAAGGACTCCGATTATGGTTAGAGTTAGCATATTTGTATCTTTCCAATTTTGTTTAGACAGTTCGTAAATGCTTAGGACTCATGTTCTGTCCAGGGTATAAATATAAACCCTCGACCATTGTAATAGGGGTTCACAACCAATTCAATACAACCGGCTACGCGCCACCCTTCGAGTCCTTTTAGTCGAGTCGTCGAGTTCTTCGAGAGGGCCAATCGATCCGTCGACCTCCGTAAGTCCCGGCAACCTTGTTATCATGTCTAGTATCGTGCGGCGGATTTAGATGTGATGCAAGAAGTCTTGCCGCAATGCTTAGTATCATGCGGTGGATTTAAGCATTGAACCAAGAGGGTTCCGTGTTAGTCATGAGTCGTGCGGCAGCTAAGATTAGCTAGGAGCTAGTTACCGAGTTTTCTTTGATTAGGTCATGAGTCGTGCGGCGACTAAGATCTAAGCTTAGAGGCTAGTTATCGGCTCTTTTAGATTTGGCATGATCTAATAGATTCATTAAGTTATCACGTGTTGCTTGCTTTATTTAATGTTTAATTATTTGCAACACTCTTTTGCCCAATCTAGATTGATACTCTTTCGGCTTGTTGATCATTCTTTTCATACTTATTCAATATCGAGTAGATCAAGCTCATATAGCCGAATTAGATCAATCTAGGTTGTTACGTGTTGTGGGTTCATCCACGTTATATGTAGATAAGCCTTGACAGGACCGGGTACCGTGCGGCAGATGCAGGTCTTTGGGTTACTCTAGAGCTAGTCATCCGGTGGACTAGAGATCGGTTTAATCTGATAGGTTTCTTTTACATGTTACATGTTTGTTCCTTCTTCATGGACCCCGATTCGGCAATCTTGCCGATACGGTTATGCTCACACATGTAGCGAGTATTTATAGATCTGTTAGGTAATTACGTGCTTTTAGCTCTTTATTGATAGATTGTATCATGCGGTGGATTGATCTAGTAGTAAGGAGTGGTGTAAATTCATAGTGAGTGGTATCATGCGGTGGATTAGCTTGCTTGAGTTTATGCTTGACGGGTTTATGAAGGCTAGACGTGCGCGTAGACTAGTTGAAGTAGCCTATGCATATATTTGTTTAGTAGATTTATATTTATAAGTTATTCATTCTTAATTATTAAGTGCTTGATGATGCTTTAAACCCGAGAAGTAGTTTGATATGCATTTCACGATTCAATTTTGTTCAAACATGTCTTCATCTATCGTATTCGGCAATTTCGTTCGTTTACATCGTTATGTACTTTAGCCGAATGAACCGCAACTGTTGGGCGATAGCTTCTATAGCTATATGTCGTCGTAAGTGGCTTCGGGGCCGTAAAGATGGAACTGCCTGGTCTCACCCAAAGACGTTCCAGCTTATGATCTTATTGTTTTATCCCTTGTCGATTCTCGGGTCAAATCGATCGGCACGCCACCGGATCCGACACCCGGCACCCGATTGAAGCTAGGCTTTCCGGCTTGCCGTGTGTGAGACGCAGGGTGGTCACATTTTGTGTCAACACACTTTTTGGCACGCCGGTGGGACAAACTTCTCAATATAAGATGGGATCGGAAATTGACAATGATCCACGTTCGAACGTGACCATGGACGAGCCGCCGCCGAGCAACGCCGGATGGTGGAGCAAGCAATGGAACAATTTCAGCGAAATGTCGATGTCCTTTTCCAAGAACAAGAGTGGCGAGTGATGATCAAGCAAGCACCGCCACGAGTTCTTTCGCTGGTCAATCTCGATGTTACCGACGAAGAGGAGATGCGAAGGTAGTTGGAGCCATCTACAAAGCTGTAG
This sequence comes from Themeda triandra, assembly GCA_018135685.1. Lineage (NCBI taxonomy): Eukaryota > Viridiplantae > Streptophyta > Magnoliopsida > Poales > Poaceae > Themeda > Themeda triandra. The sequence goes on from JAENPR010000777.1 coordinate 34,198, forward strand.
GAGACACTATGTTGAATCACAACACAGCTTTTCTCGGGCACCTTCCGCAAAATCATGGCTGAAACTCTTGGCCCGGCGGTTGACAAACGATTTGAAGCAAGATTTGGAGAGCTTTTGGGCCAAAGTGTACTTCAACACTCGGCAATCTTCGGGGAAGTCAACTGGAGGAGATGAGATAATCGGTACAAGCAAGGATGGAGCTATTTATGATGGAAAAGAGAAGCCTCCCGTGACCGAGCAGCAAACTCATGGTCGTAGCTTTTGGTGCGACAACAGATATACCCGCATCTCGCATACAAGATTTCTCCAAGAGCAAACGATTGCATAAGAGTATCTATGGAGATGGGTATAGTGAATTCACGATTACGGTGCTCGGATGCTTTGCCGAATCCGGGATACAGGAGTGCATCGGGAGTGCCTTCTAAGAGACAGGAGCGAAAGATGCAAATGATGAGCTCCTAAGCGAATGGCCGATATGATGCGAATCAATTCGGCTCGAAACCAAAGCATCGAGACATATACATACAAATCTCCTTTCCCGGAATGGTACAATAGGGTAGCTCTTCCACCAAGAGTTAAGCCACCAACGGATTTGACCAAATTCTCTCGGTCGGGATGACACCCAGTACCATTGAGCATGTCGTAGATATCCGATGCAACTTGGAGAAGCCGCTGCCGATGAAGCTTGGAGGATTAGATATTTTCCTATGTCTCCGACAGGCCGGCTTTTACATGGTTTGCATCGCGGCCGGCCAATTCCATTGGTACATGGGCAGAATTGGAGCAAAAGTTCCATTCATACTTTTATACAGGAACCAATGAGAAGAAGATGGTTGATCTGTGGGCTATGAGGATGAAGACTACTGAGACACCAATGGAGTATCTCCGCAGATTCGAGAAGCAAAGAACATGTGCTATTCTCTCGACTATTCCCGATGATCAACTCGCACAATTGGTCATTGCAGGCATGCTGCCACATATCAGAGACAAGCTATTCGGCATGGAGTTTGAAGACCTTGGACAGCTTGCACAAAAGCTGACAGCAATGAGCAATCAAGCCCAAGGGTTCAAAAGAGATGCTCGTTTTCGAAGAACAAGTAACCGTTGACATGTATCGTGGATTTCTAGAAGAAGCATCGAATATGAAGATGAAGATGAAGTAGCAGCTGCGAGTTGAGCTGGACAAAGGAGCCTACTTTGGTCAGTCATCGGTGGGTGAAGCAAAGCAAAAGGGATCCTATGATTTTGATGTCGTAAAGCGAGATAAGCTCTTTTTGTATCTCGGTCCAAGAGGGACGCGTTGCGCGCTGAAGGACATCCTATGCCGCGCCCGAAGGAGTAAAGGATAAGAAGTACTTGTGGATTTCATGATACAAACTCTCATCATATCAATGATTGCCGAGTGTTCGAGAATAAAGATTCGAAGGCTATTCAAGATGGACACTTAAGATTTGATGGCAAGATGAAAGTAGACAAGAACCCGTTCCCTCGTAACATGGTCTCTTTCTCCATAGGCATGGTTGATGCCGGTGAGTCCAAGGAAAAAGGAAAGATGAAGGTTCGACATCCGAAAGAGCCAAGGAGAGTGGTTCTCGTTGACCCTAATCGGCAAGTTACCAAGGAGGAAGTGCAACAAGCGCAGTTCAAGAATAGCCAAACGAGAGAGGGGTCGACTTCGATGCGGCTAAGGGAAATTGCCGAATACACGCGATCCGAAGCGCAGGTTACAAGACGACACTTGTTGAATAAGTGGCAATGGGAAAAGAAGATGGAATATGATGAGGAACAAGCAAGTACATTGAAGAGGAGCGCAGTTCATGGCGTAACGTCGCGAGATATGAAGCGGAGGTGCGCCAAAGAGAACAAGAAGAGTACAGAGAGAACAAGAGCAATCTCATTGGAACTGTTCTTTCTTCGCACAATCGTTGGAATGAAGGCTTGAAGTTGCCTCGCCCGGGAACAATTGTCCCGAATGCGGTGATCAATATTCAGAATACAGCAATCTCGAGTCAACCGTCCCGTTCACGATAGACTTGGGATGAAAGTTCCGAGAACGATCGGCGCTTAAAAATAAACGGTTTTGATGAACATCGGAGGAAGAGATTTGCGAGATCAAGCTTGGGCTCACAAAGCAGTGTCCATAATGCGAAGAGAGCTCCTACAGGTGGCAAAGAGGACAAGTGGTGCCCTCCCGGTCGCGGAAAAGTCGGAAAGAGAAGAGTTCAGCGTTTGAGAAATCAAGAACCGAAACAGAATTAGCCGAAAAGAAGCCAATGTGGCGTCCTAAGAAAAAGGATAATGGACGGGGTCCTTCGGCCGATACTAACATGGTGTTCTTTATTCCATTAGAGTTTAAAGCTCCCGAAGATCAAGAAGTGCAAGATGAGGTATATTCAGATTTTGATGAGACCGAATGCCGAGACTTGATGGCTCAACTTGTGTTGACTCGGCAAGCAATTTTTGACAAGCCGCTTAAGAACCGTCATCCGAAACCATTATACCTAAAAGGATATGTCAATGGCAAGCCTTTAACCAAGATGCTTGTTGATGGAGGGGCTGCTATCAATATTATGCCCTATGCTACTTTCAGGAAACTTGGTATGACAAATGAAGATTTGCTGCAGACTGACATGATTCTTAGAGATTTTGTCGGCAATGCTTCGATACTCGTGGAGCAAGACATGTGGAACCGATGATTGGATCCAAGACCTTGATCACTACCTTCTTTGTCATTGATGGCAAGGGGGCATATAGCATGCTTCCGGGAAGGGATTGGATCCATGCTAATTGCCGTATACCCTCAACTATGCATCAAATCCTTATTCGTGGGTAGGAGATGATGTAGAAGTTGTTCAGCCGATGATTCGCTTAGTGTTGCCACTTCGAGCCTCGCTTATTGGGAGTATGACGGACTAGATTGCCTTTCGGGTAAGGTATGGAAAGAAGGTCCCGTCAATGTGTTCGACAGAGATCAACGGCCGATCCAAGCAAATGGGCTCGACAAAGAACTTTTAATGGGCAATCCAATCGATGGCAACAAAGGCAAACCGGGTCGTGGTTTCATGTCGGCCGACAAGTTAGAAGAAATCAATGTTGGTGATAGCACAAAGTCAAGGCCGATGTATATCGGTGCAGATTTAGACCCGAATATAAATTGAAGTTAATAGAGTTGTGAAGGAGTTCAAAGATTGTTTTGCTTGGGATTACACAGAGATGCCTGGATTGGATCGATCAATTGTTGAGCATAAGTTGCCTATAAAACCTGGATTTCGTCCCTTCAAACAACCTCCACGAAAAATTTATAAAGAAGAGGTATTGGCCGATGTAAAGAAAGAAGTTGAAAGACTGATTGAAGCAAACTTTATTCGGCCATGCAGGTATCGAGTGGATTTCAAATATAGTGCCTGTCTACAAAAAGAATGGGAAGATGAGAGTATGCATAGATTTGAGAGATCTCAACAAAGCTACTCCTATGGATGGTTACCCAATGCCAGTTGCCGATTTACTAGTTGATGCAAAGACAGGGGTATGAAGTCATCGGCTTTATGGATGGCAATGCGGCTACAATCAGATTTTCATGGCGAGTTGAAGATATTGCAAAGGCGCATTCGATGTCCCGGCCACATTGGGTTATTTGAATGGATAGTAATGACATTTGGATTGAAGAATCTTGGTGCAACTTATCGAGAGCCATGAATTATATCTTTCATGAGTTGATCGGCAAAATTGTGGAAATTTATATTGATGATGTGGTGGTCAAATCCAGAGACCATGAAAGACATTTAGCCGATTTGAGGAAGACTTTGGAGTGCACAAGGAAACATGGTTTAAAAATGAATCCAAATAAGTGTGCTTTTGGAATCTCGGCTGGTGAGTTCTTGGGGTTCTTGATCCACAAAGGAGGGATAGAAGTTGGGAAAAAGAGCATGGAAGCAATAGACAAAGTTGTTCCCCCAATTAATCTTACAGAGTTGCAGTCATTACTAGGCAAGACTAATTTCGTGAGGAGATTCATATCCAATTTATCAGAAAGAGTATTGCCTTTCTCTCCATTGTTGAAGCTCAAGAAAGATCAGAAATTTGTTTGGGGTGACATACAGCAAAAGGCTTTTGATGAGATCAAGCAATATATGAAGGCACCACCAAGTGTTGGTACCTCCACAACTTGAAAAGCCTTTCAAGTTTGTATGTGGCGGCCGATAGCCTAACAATAGGATCGGCCCTTATGCAAGAGTTTGATGGAAAAGAGAGAGTAATAGCTTACATTAGCCGAAAATTGTTAGATCCCGAAACAAGGTATTCGGCTATAGAAAAGCTCGTTTGTGTGTTTATTATTCATGCACCAAATTTCGGCACTATTTGTTAAATGCCGAATGTGTGGTGATATCTAGTTTTGATGTAATTAAACACATGCTATCAATGCCGATTTTAAGTGGCAGAATCGGCAAATGGGTATTAGCACTGTCAGAGTTTAATTTAAGGTATGAATCGGCAAAAGCAGTGAAAGGGCAGGCAATTGCCGATTTTATTACTCAACATCATGATTTATCTGTTGATGTGATTAACATTGCCCCGTGGACATTATTTTTTGATGGATCGTCATGTGATAAAGGCGGTGGTGCTGGTATTCTTTTGATATCCCCACGTGGAAGGACATTTGAGTTTGCTTTTTCAATTGAATATCCCGTCACTAACAATCAAGCGAGTATGAGGCTTTGCTTAGAGGGCTTAATTTGTTAATAGAAGTGAAGGCTGTTGCTATTGAGGTGTTTGGTGACTCGAATTGGTGATCAATCAATTAACAGGACAATATGAATGCAAAAATGATGTACGCAAGGGTACCATGAACAATGTAAGGAACTTCGAAAAGCTTTTCGCAGTAGTTACTTTGCATCATATACCCGAGAGCACAATGGAGAGGCAAATAAATTAGCTCAAGCGGCCTCCGGATATCGGGAAAATCATGAAGTCTATACGGCGGAAGAAGGTGCTTTCAATGGTGATCGATAAAAGATGACTGGAGAAATGATATTATCGTTATCGAAAGACCCATCTCAAAAAGTTTCCGAAAGCTCGGGTATAAAGCCCTTAAGTTCGTACTTCTTGATGATCGGTTGTACCACAAGTCTATAGATGGAGTGTTGCTCAAGTGCTTGAGTCAAGAAGAGGCTAAGAAGATTATGTTTGAAGTCCATGAAGGAGCTTGTGGTGCACATCGTCGGCTTACCGAATGAAGTGGATAATAAGAAGGACGGGGTACTTTTGGCCGACTATGTTGGAAGATTGCTTTGAATATTACAAAGGATGTCGAGATTGTCGATATTTGGTAATGTTCAAAGAGCACCTGCATCTGTTTTGAATCCAATAATTAAACCTTGGCCGTTTAGAGGATGGGGTATAGATTTAATTGGACAGATCAATCCTCCATCTAGCAAAGGACACAAGTTTGTGTTGCTGGCAACAGATTATTTCACCAAGTGGGTTGAAGCTATCCCTTTGAAAAAGGTCACATCAGAAAATATGATCAATTTTGTCAAGGAGCATATAATTCATAGGTTTGGGATTCCACGGACCATTACAACCGATCAAGGGACTCAGTTCACTTCTTCAGAGTTTTGTGACTTTGCTTTGAAAGCATGGGGATAAGATTATATAATTCTTCTCCTTATTATGCACAAGCCAATGGCCAAGCAGAGGCATCAAATAAGATCATGATCAAGATTATCCAGAAGAAGATAGATGAGAAGCCAAGGAGATGGCACTTGGTCCTTAATGAAGCATTGTGGGCTTATCGAATGGCTTGCCATGGATCCACACAAACATCCCCATATGAGTTGGTTTATGGACACAATGCTATAATGCCTTGGGAGTTGCGATCCGGGATCAAGGAGAGTTGAATTACAAAGGGACTGAAAAAGACTATAAGGATTTGATGATGGATGAATTGGAAGATTTGCATTTGATTCGTCTTAAAGCTTTAGAGAACATTGAGAAGAATAAAATGCGTGTTGCTAGGTACTACAACAAAAAGGTTAAAGTCAAGCAATTTGTAGAAGGGGACTTGGTCTGGAAAACGATATTGCCGATTGGTACCAAAGATGAAGCATTCGGCAAGTGGTCACCAAATTGGGAAGGACCTTTTCGGGTTGTCAGTTGTGCACCTGGTAATGCGTATATTTTGAAAACACTATTTGGAGAAGAACTGACTAGAGCCATCAATGGCAGATACCTTAAGAAGTTTTATCCAAGTATTGAAGTTGGTTCTTAATCAGAACCGTGACTTGAATATAAAATAGCCGATATCATGAGTATCGTCTTCAGAACAAAATAGCCGATACGGTTGTATCGCCTTTAGTCAATTTTTAAAGTATAGATGAACAGTTTGATTTTATCTCTCAGATGGTAGGTTTATTGGGAGGAGATAAAGTGAATTGAAGAGCTACATTACAAAAACGTCGAGTCGTGGAACAGGACCGAGATCAAATCGGCTAAGACAAAGCTATGCGTTCGGGAGATTTTCGTTCGGCAAGAGTGTTGCGTTCGAGTTCTAAGTAAAGGGGCGATAATTCAAGCGAATGCAACAAAAGAATATCATCACGGACGAGCAAGAGCAAGGAGAAGGCCAACATTCTTCATTTAAAATTTTATTTACAACCTGCATCCATCCTAATACAAGCTACTCCTCTTCCTCGGTGAAGAGCTTGTTGAGGACGGACTCCGGGTTGGTGGAGTTGGCCGCGGCGTCGGCGTGGTTGTCGTACGCCCCCAGGAGGCCCTCGATGTCTTCGATTTCATGGGGAAGCCCGTCCCGGAAGCCGGTCGGCATCTGAGCGTAGTCGTTCCCGGTCCAGGTCGACATCCCCGCCAAGCCGAGCGCGGTGCCGAGGCGCACGCCGTGAAGGGCAACCTGGTCGACTTGACCAGGCACCGCCTCGAGGCGATCCACCAGGGTCGCCCCCTGGGCGTTCACGTGGTTGGCCGCCGCCGTCGCCGCCACCTTCAGGCGTTCCAGCTCCGCGGAGAGGTCTGCCAAGAAACATTAAATGGATCAGTGAGCAGATTGGATCAGGACTTACGAAAAGAGCGGAAAAATCGAAAGCAATTGTTGAAGAGCAGTATCCTGATAACAAAAGAAAATTTATTAGCCAAATGACTTGACTCAGAAATGAAATAACGGAGAAAGGCTAAAACGGATACTTCTTCGGCAAAAGTTTGATCAATGGCCTCCTGAGTAGCATCAAGGCTTTGAGTGATTGACACGGTTGCTGTCTTATGAATAGTAGTGTCATGGCTCGTTGATATATCTTGAATTGCCAAAAGAGTTGAATCTGGTACATCTTGAAGAAAATTTCTTTCTGTTGCTTCTCCTGACTGATGAAGGGGGATGTCTGTTGCTATGTCTGTTTGTTCATCAGCCTGATGAGAAGGAGTTTCTTCTGCTGCTTCTTCTTGATCACCTGCTTGGTCGTCTGTTTGGTGAGGAGAAGTTTCTTCTAATGTTCTTCCTTGATTATCTGGGCCAAATATAAGTGAGAATGGTATGAAGGCAAAAGATGAGGATAACAAATGCAGATGCATACCGAGATTAACGGGCTCATTGACATTTGCTTGGCCAGTAGAGGCTTCGGGAGAGTTATCCAAAATCACTACCCTGCTAGGATTTTGGGGGTTGGCTCGTGCTCGCTAAAAAAGTGATCAAGTGCAAACATATTTGCAGGTGAAAATAGGAGATCAAAGATATTCATACCCGAGGGGTAGCTTGGCCTTCTTTGATCTTGTTTTCTTGGGAACAAGCCAGTGTCCTTGATGGGGGAAGAAGGGATTTTTCTTTTAAGGTCCTTCAAGAGCACTGTATCGTCAGCAGGAATTTTGTTGAACACCGATAAACTTGGAGCATCATGCCCCGGAAGCAAAGACGAGGGCCGGGTTGCCAATATTGGACTTCGGAGGACTTGGAGGGGCAATGTCCTGTTCAAAAGATGATTAGAAACAACAGAAATATGAAGTAAAAGGCAGCCATAAGCATGTACCTCATCATCGAAGAGAATGAGGGCATCAAGACTTGGCATAAAGGATGGACTTGTGCTCCGAAAATATGAGAATGCCACTCCCGCCACCGAGGTTGAATGAAGGATGAACGGCTTCAATTATCACCAGAGGATTGGGTTCATATACCGGAAGCTTGCATCCAAGGTTGAAAACTTTATTAGCCTCGATCGTTCAAAGAATGACTCCCGGGTCTCGATGATGCTTGAAAAATATGGCTTTGGGGGCAATTGGCCAAGTCCAAACTGCGGCAACCATGTTGGGGTTGTAGAATTCATAAGTTGAACTTATCAACCGGCCATGATGAAACTCTCGGCAAAGCACGGGGTTTGATAAAAGAATTGAAGATATCCCTGGACTCATCATCTCAGGCAGCCTGACTCATAGCTAAATCATAGGAAGGGTTAGGTCTTCATTCTCCCTATAAGGGAACCAGACTACATGGTTGAATCCCTTGTAGAAGATCTTAAAAAGGTGGCCCAGGTCCAAGTCAATGGTGATCGAAGATGCAGCCTCTCCATATGTCTGACAAGACTTATATCTGGGATTCTCACCTTCAGCATAGTTGATTGAAGGAAAATTCAGGTTATGGAGGTCAACTGAAACTATCTGATGCATATACAGTTGCAACCACATTTGGACAAGCCACCACGGGCCATTGACACGGGAGATTTCACCCGACCACGCATTTGAACAAGTGATCCGATGCATCATGTGGTAGACCGCTCCCAAGAGATACTTGCCCAAAGGGATCAATTTACTGCGCCTAATTCTTCACCATCACTATATGATTCAAAGTGGGTTCATTGGATTTGCCACGTAAGATGAATCTCGCACAACCACATGTTCATGAAAGCCCTATACTCTTTATCGACACGGTGCGGTTGAAGCATAAGTCCGAATATACTTGGCCCAACCTCCTCCCGGTTTGATCGACCTCGTGCACCGGTGCCTTTAAATTTGAATGGGTATGTTGGCTTGGTGATGTTTAAACCGGTCATCATGAAGATGTCTCGACGAGTGATCGACATTGGACCGTGACCAAAGATGAAAGCATTGATGGCATCGACTGAAGTGGGAAGCGGCTATCAGGAGAGAGTCATTTCTTGGCATATCAGCTAAAGAGAGCTCCAAGCGGTGTTGAATATCTTGTGATTCCCGTAAATCACTATTCTGGACCGCATCCTACGGTACCAATCACGCCATCCCGTGATTGAGGGAAGGGCCAAGTTTTGAAAGTGTTCGGCCATCTATTTGAGGGGGCAATCCTAGATTTAAATGGGATCCTCAAAGTCTCTTTTTCAATAAATTCCCTCGGATTGGAATCTCCCCGTGGGCCAAGAAAAAATGATCCAGGATGAGCAAGATTGGAGATCAAAATCTCATTCTTCATTTCCTTTAGTAGAAGTGAAGCGGATGAATCAAGAACACATCCGGAAACCGATTCAAGAAAATTGCCGAATGGGTAAAAGCAAGTAGGGTTACCTCTAGAAGTTCCTCTTGGGTTCCTGTTGCCATGATGGAACTAGTCGAAGTCTCCGTCGCCATTGAAGACAGCAGCAAGCACAGATCTCAAGTGGCGGCTGCGGGCGTCGATGGTGCTGACCTAGGCGAAAGGCGCTGGCAGTCAATTTCGAAATAAAACCCTTTTATCTCGAAATTGAGGGGGCATGTGTTAACACCAGAATTTGGTCAAGGATATGACAGGTGGGCCTACGAGCAGCAGAGAGAGCGATTCGGCAAATGCATATGCGGTCGGCTAATTTCCGTATGTTCGGCAAATGATCAAGCGGTCGGTAACGGCTTCGTTTGAAGGCGAAAGAGGGAAAGAGGAAGCTGACCAGAAAGGGAAGGAGTCGTGATAGTCAAGGACTCCGATTATGGTTAGAGTTAGCATATTTGAATCTTTCCAATTTTGTTTAGACAGTTCGTAAATGCTTAGGACTCATGTTCTCGTCGGGGTATAAATATAAACCCTCGACCATTGTAATAGGGGTTCACAACCAATTCAATACAACCGGCTACGCGCCACCCTTCGAGTCCTTTTAGTCGAGTCGTCGAGTTCTTCGAGAGGGCCAATCGATCCGTCGACCTCCGTAAGTCCCGGCAACCTTGTTATCATGTCTAGTATCGTGCGGTGGATTTAGATGTGATGCAAGAAGTCTTGCCGCAATGCTTAGTATCATGCGGTGGATTTAAGCATTGAACCAAGAGGGTTCCGTGTTAGTCATGAGTCGTGCGGCAGCTAAGATTAGCTAGGAGCTAGTTACCGAGTTTTCTTTGATTAGGTCATGAGTCGTGCGGCAGACTAAGATCTAAGCTTAGAGGCTAGTTATCGGCTCTTTTAGATTTGGCATGATCTAATAGATTCATTAAGTTATCACGTGTTGCTTGCTTTATTTAATGTTTAATTATTTGCAACACTCTTTTGCCCAATCTAGATTGATACTCTTTCGGCTTGTTGATCATTCTTTTCATACTTATTCAATATCGAGTAGATCAAGCTCATATAGCCGAATTAGATCAATCTAGGTTGTTACGTGTTGTGGGTTCATCCACGTTATATGTAGATAAGCCTTGACAGGACCGGGTACCGTGCGGCAGATGCAGGTCTTTGGGTTACTCTAGAGCTAGTCATCCGGTGGACTAGAGATCGGTTTAATCGATAGGTTTCTTTTACATGTTACATGTTTGTTCCTTCTTCATGGACCCCGATTCGGCAATCTTGCCGATACGGTTATGCTCACACATGTAGCGAGTATTTATAGATCTGTTAGGTAATTACGTGCTTTTAGCTCTTTATTGATAGATTGTATCATGCGGTGGATTGATCTAGTAGTAAGGAGTGGTGTAAATTCATAGTGAGTGGTATCATGCGGTGGATTAGCTTGCTTGAGTTTATGCTTGACGGGTTTATGAAGGCTAGACGTGCGGCGAGACTAGTTGAAGTAGCCTATGCATGTATTTGTTTAGTAGATTTATATTTATAAGTTATTCATTCTTAATTATTAAGTGCTTGATGATGCTTTAAACCTGAGAAGTAGTTTGATATGCATTTCACGATTCAATTTTGTTCAAACATGTCTTCATCTATCGTATTCGGCAATTTCGTTCTGTTTACATCAGTTATGTACTTTAGCCGAATGAACTGCAATCTGTTGGCAGATAGCTTCTATAGCTATATGTCGTCGTAAGTGGCTTCAGGGCCGTAAAGATGGAACTGTCTGGTCTCACCCAGCACGTTCCAGTTATGATCTTACTGTTTTATCCCTTGTCGATTTTCAGGTCAAATCGACTGGCACGCCACCGGATTCAGACACCCGGGCACCCGATTGAAGCTAGGCTTTCCGGCTTGCTGTGTGTGAGACGCAGGGTGGTCACATTTTGTGTCAACAATAATATAATAGCATTTTAGGTAATGTGGTATGCTAACAAAGTGCTTATATTATAACAAAGTAGTAGATGAACTTTTCAGACAAAGATAACATGCACAAGCCAATTGTTCTCTTCTAAAGCTAAGATAATTCTTTGAATTTGTAGAGTTGGATGTAGTTTCTACAATAAAAGTCCTACAATATCTAAATTTGCCTTCATGTGTCAATCTTTAAATTGTCTGCAGTAACCAAAATAAGTAATAAACATATTCACCATATGATATGATACACAAAATAGATCAACATCATTGTTATTTGTCACTATATTTCTTAGATAATATAATGGTATTTTAGGAAATGTTGAGTGCTAACAAAGTGTTTATATTATAACAAAGTGGTAGATAAATTTTTTCAAAGAAAGATAACATGCACAGGCCAATTGTTTCTCTTCTAAGCTAATTCTTTGAATTTGTGGAGTTGGATGTAGTTTCTACAATAAAAATCCGGCAATCTCTAAATTTGCCTTCATGCGTTGATCTTTAAATTGTCTGTTGTAACCAACATAAGTAATAAGCATTAGATAGAGTGAGTTTTGCTGTGTATAGCTTACTGTCATAGAGTCATGGTATTTCTGCCAAATAAATTTTAACTTAATAATGAACATGTGCTACAATATACTATGATTAATATGCTTCATCCATTGTATGTTGCTGTGACTTTTGTTAGCAGAAATCTATATAATGTATCCTTTTTTATCATTCTATATTGTATCTTGCGTCTCTATTATATTAGAACAGGCATACATAAAACCATATTTGTTGACGTAAATGTTAAATGTATTTGCATAAACTCTATGTCAAGGTTCCATATATGTCTATTCATATGTTCTAAAAGGTACAGTGTTGGTCATACACAATGCAAATAAAAGTAGAGAAAAAATACCCATCTTTATGAATTAAATCAATTACTGGTCCCTCAATAAAAAACCCATGATTATTAATAGGACCAGAGGAATTTAGATGATAAGATGAGCCATGTTGCGGCCTAACTGAGAAAAGGTGCAAAAGAATGAAGAAAAAAATGCTAATCACAACATATATTTTCTATATTTTGTTGCCATATATATTTTATTGCTTTAGAAACAAATTTCATATAGTAACATTCCAATTGATGACAAAATTATATTCAAATTGAATTACCATAGAACCATGTATAATGCATAGTATAAATATATGGATACACTATTTTATTAGTACAGAAAGAATATAGAACCACTAATTTGCAAAAAACAAATAGCATATAACCATCTAAAATATTTACATTGACTAAAAATTATATAAGTTGTTATCCCGTGCAAAGTACTACCATCATACCATGTGAGTGATTAAATATAATGATAACTACAAATTATTTAAAATTGTCTTATTTGGCAAATAATTTCTATATGTTGTTGATTTATATGTATTTATACATTTCAACTATATCATTTTGTCATATCTATATTTACAATACAACTATTAACCCAAGATATAGTCCTTGATAATAAATTTTAAAAGTCTTAACAACTGCGGCAGATTAGTGCATACGAAATATGGCTACATATTCATAGCCTTTAAAATCCACTTAGAGCAAATATTCATTATTAGACTTAAACAGTTTAGCAAGATTGCCCCAATCCTGAATCTCACACCACCATATCGATCTTAAGTGATGTGCTATAGGTTTTTGAATGACTATTTACTGCACCATAATACTTAGGAGTATAGAGTCTATGACCTTAATCGTTTTGAAAAGTAGAAACAGAGAATTAAGAACAGGATACAATAATCACAAGAGTTATAACTTAGTTCTAGGATTCATGAACATATTCCCCACAATAGGAACCACAATTTAGAATAAGTTTTCAACTAAGTGTGGTCAAAGATACACCATGATACCATGTAAAGGAAAATAACAAGGATATGCGTGCCGAACATATAAATCGGTCATTGATATGTTCAGTAATACTAGATAGAGACCATAGATTATATATTATGCCTATTGTTGTATAAAATGAAAATAGAGCAAACATACCGCTTAATATAAGTATAAGATTTAAAAGTCAAGGGTATAAACAATAACTAATGCATCAATCGCACGGGTTGATGGACTAGTGAGATTAATAAACATCCAAATTAATAACGCACTAGCCCATCAACCTGTACTTGCATGCTCAACACGCCTAGAATCTTCTGAAACATAGTTACTCCGAGTCTGTACAAAAAAAAAAAAAAAATTAGTATCTACACAACTAATCAAAATTACTTGACTTTGTGCATGCTCTCTCTATTTAGTTTAGAGCACAATGCCATACCAATATATATCTTCATCATATATCCATAGTTTACCCATTTAATTTGCACCACACGTGTGTTTTTTTTTTCAAATTATTGAATAACTAACCTATCAATCCATGCTCTTGCATGAGCTAGAATTTTAGAAGATATAAGTATTAGTTATTGTATAATACATCTGACCAATCATTATCTAAAAAAATACATCTGACCAATAAAAAAGTTATATTAAATATTATGTTTTTCTTGTTTATTTTCTAACACAATAAACATAGTAGATACTATAGTCTATTCCTAGTTATCATAGATTTATCAAATACTACTTTTTTCAAGGGATTAATTTATATGTTTTTTCATCCATGTTTATATTTTACCTTTTCCTAACACTTATATATTTTAAATATGAACTCATTATATCTACATTGTTTTCTAAATAGAGCACGGGTTGATAGACTAGTTATATATAAAAAAAGATCTCGCTGGAATTTAGTATACTCTAGTCACCAATATTAACCATTACATCTACATTGTTTTCTAAAAATTTACACAACTATCAAAAAGCTAATATAAAGTAATCCTGAATCTATATCTAAATTGCACACTTATGCCATTATAAAATATAATATAAAGTAACTCCGATCCCTGAATTTAGCATTGTACAGAGTCGAACTTATTTAACTTAATGGCTTGGTGAAACTGGCGACAAGCATATTGTTGCAGCCGATGTTGACCAGCTTGTTTTGCTTGGAGAAGGTAAACGGCGTCCCTTCCAAGGTCATGTCCCCGACTCCGGTGTCCGGCGTCGGCATGTCGTTGCGATCGTAGCACACCTGCCTCATGGGCCGTCCGAAGATGACCATGTAGCTTTCTGATACCGAAACAACATTGATCCGGTACGTAGCTTTCTGATACCGAAACAACATTGATCCGGTACAAGCTGCCGTCGATGGGCAGCATGGCCTCGTTGTTTGGCCTGCACGTCACCTCGAAGCCAGGTAGAGACGCGCCACTGGCGCCATACGGGACGCGGTCGCATGTCATGTTCTGATGCGTCAGCGGTAGCATCGGCTTCGGCACCATTCCCAGCGAGCACGCGCGGCGAAGCATGGTCGACGACAAGCGAGCTAGAGCTAGGGCGAGTGTGGTCGGTGGTTGCGCACGTGCAGCCGCTACGGCGGCCCATTTTCTCTCTCTTCCACAAGTCATCACTACCGGAATCCAGCTCTTCACCAAGTGTCAGGTGGTTTGCCGAGTATTTTTTCGGGCAGTCGGCAACTCTTTGCCGAGTGTCCAAAAAACACTCGCAAAGAAGCTCTTTGCCAAGTGTTTTTTGACACTCGGCAAAACGCTCGGCAAAGAAGCTTCTTTGCCGAGTGTTTTTTGGCAATAGGCAAAGAAAATTTCAAAACACATTTTGAAGCAGTAAATTAATTCAAATGAAAAAGGTTTTAACTACAAAGTTGTATAACTCATCAAGATGTACAATGTTTGTTTTGGTCTTTTCTTCATATGACAAAGTGGAGGTAAATTTGTTCATAAATCTTACATGTCTCTCTTGTAGTTTATGAAACTACAAGAGAGATATATAAGATTTGTGAACAATGTTAGAATAACTATGTTGGATGAATAGATGACCAAACAACTATAATAAACTCTGTAGATCACAAAAAGTCATGAAACTTTATAGTTGGCAACTTTTAGATTTGAAATCATCTTGTCATGCAAAACTGCGTTTGAATTTTAAAAATTTAAAATTTGAATATTTCAAACGACCTCCGATGGAAAAACAACCAAAATAAACTTTATAGATCTCTAAAAGTTATGAAATATTGTAGTTGGCAACTTTTTGATTTGAAATCATCTTGTCATGCAAAACTGCGTTTGAATTTCAAAATTTTGAAATTTAAATTTTATAAATGACCTCGGATGGAAAAGCTTCCTAAACAAAAAGTGTAGATCTCAAAAAGTTATAAAACTTTGTAGTTGACAACTATTTGATTTGAATTCGTTTAGAGCCTCAAACAAGCAATTTACACTTGGTTTAGTATAATATGTGGGGAACCAAAACTATATCTAGACATATGTGAGTATGTAGTGCAGTGGTTAGAGGAGGTACCGCACGAGGGAGAGGTCAAGGGTTCGAGTCCCGCTGGCTGCATAGCCACGAATTTTGCGAGAAGCCACGACTTGCGACTTTTTTCGGGTTTTTTCATAATTTTTTCGGGTTTTTTTGGTTCAAACTTTGCCGAGTGGGGCTCGGTAAACGCTTTGTCGAGTGTCCGACAAAAACACTCAGCAAAGATGGCTTTGCCGACTATTGTTTTACCGAGTGGCCTTTGCCGAGTGTTATACTCAGCAAAGCCTTTGCCGAGTGCAATTGGGCAAAGCGCCCGATTCGGTAGTGCATGTCGCCTACGGGTTGCATGCATGCGACGTTGGACGATGATGCGTGGGCGCAAGCGAGTGGAAGAGTTATGAATGGGATTTTGTGCCCGAGTAAATGTTTTTTTTATGAAATGAGTAAATGGGTTTTGTGTCGTGAGAGTGGAATTCAAACTTTCCCTTTCAATTTCCAGCTTTTTTCTCTGAAGAAAAGAATCTTGTCATCAGCACTAGGAGGGAAATTAAAGGTCGGTGTTACCATCACTTGGTGGTGAGCTAGCCATGACAAGGCCACTGAAGACTTGGGTACTCGTGAGTCAATGCAATGCATGATCCCCAATCAGCTGGTCGTGCCGAGTAGCCAGTTCACGATATGATCCGGCGATAAAGGTGAAAGGATGGCATCCCACTGGATACAGAAGACCTGTGATCCATCCATACAAATCCAAAGGAGCAGCCACTGTTGCTGTTAGTGTTGGTCAGTTTCGACTTTCGAGGGAGGAGTGGCTGATCAAAGTGAGAGATAAGAGCGAGTCAAATTACACTGTCCGTGTCCTGACATGTGTGCTC
The DNA here is from genome assembly GCA_018135685.1 of Themeda triandra. Taxonomy (NCBI): domain Eukaryota; kingdom Viridiplantae; phylum Streptophyta; class Magnoliopsida; order Poales; family Poaceae; genus Themeda; species Themeda triandra. The sequence goes on from JAENPR010000777.1 coordinate 50,903, forward strand.
GATCGAGTACGTCATCATATGTAGTGCGAGTGTTCTACTCGATCTTCAGTTATCAAACCATACGCTTGTGTACGTGTTGGTGCGCACGGAGGCAGAAAAGCCTGGCGGATGGAGCACCTGCATCGGTTTGGAGCGCTTGCACTTCATGCACTTCGATTCAGCATGTGATAGATGGACGTCCTCCATATTCTTCCTCTTCCAACTCGCCGCGATGACATCACGACGACGTCGCAGGTCTTTCTCAGGCATCTTGTTTTTCCTGGTAGTATATATATATAGCAATGAAAAGGGCACATATGAACTTCCTATTGTAACGTGTTTGCTCTTGTTCTGCCTTCATGCAATCTTATCTTAATACTAGTAAATGTGCACGTGTGACACGCACGTGCTTATATATGTGACATTTGACATTTTAATATTAATATTATAGTAGAAATCCACATGCGTGCCACACGTGTGTTGTGAAAATGATATATATGACATGCTATTATATAATTAATTTTTGTTACTATTAACTATTAATTTTATCATCTAATTCATGGCCAGAGTTTGGGAAATCCAAATTCCAAGATGATACTAATTCATTGATTTATTGCATTATTATATTACTATAAACAATATATGTGTATGGACGTATATGTAGATAAAAAAACTACAGAATTAATGAAAACACAATGAACCAAGAGAAAAAGAAACTTCTTGCAAAACTCAACAAATAAAATATTCAAGTATATTAAACAAGAACTGTAGCACATACACTTGATATTTTATTCTAGATAGAGAAGATCAATGTTTATGGTGAGGTCAACATCGAAATTCTAGGTCAAAAAGGAACAAACCACACAAGGGTCGCATACATGCTTGTTCCCAATTTCTCTCCTTACAGAACTTTGCAGGGAACCAGTATTTTGATTCTAAGATATATGACCCATTCCACCATCCGTGAGGGCAACTTGCATAAAGGATCCACATGACAAAAGAGAAATCTTGTAAGTGACAATAACCAGATTTATTTGGAGCGAGCCTACATCACCACATTATATATGCTGTGTTCAAGTCATCCTGGATTCACGGAATGGGCCGCAACAGAGTCCATCTAGTCGGGCCGGTGGACGCTTTGGGGACAGTAGCTTGGCTGCCCAGCCGGCCGATCAGCTTCCACCGCGAGCAGGGCCAATGAATAATCAGCCTTCTCTCAACCTCTCTATGACCTGTGGGCCGCCGGGTGAAAGGACCCACACCTCAGCTGCAGACGGATTCACCGGGGTAGAAAATAATGATGACCGTGGCAGTAATGATCTACCATTTACCGAGAACTCTCTGGAGAACCCAAGCAACAGTGCCACTCTCTCCCTCACTCTGCTCCCAGGAAAACCCCAAGCTCCATTGCCTTCCCTGCAAGCTCTCCAAGGCGGCGAGTGCTCCAGCCAGCAAGCAATGGCGTATCAGCGCGCCGACCCGAACCCCTTCAAGCCTCCTGGGTTCAACATCGTCGACATCCCGAACCGCCCGGTGATGGTGCGCACGATGGCGCCAAGAAGGCCGCCAAAGAGGAATGAAAACCTCGCCATCGTCACCATCCACCCGATACCTGGTAATGTCCTTCACTTCCCTGCGGTTGAAGAGGTCATCCATGATTTCTGTGAGAATAGAAGAGTCTGGATTAGAGAAGTTCAGAGGTGTCACCTGGGTCAAGCTTTTGTTCGCTTCAACAATGACTTTGACAGAGATAGATTTGTTCTGAACAGCCCTCACTTGTTCCAAGGCTCCTACTTTAACTTTGTTAAACATGATCAAGGTAGTAATTGGAGGACTGTGGTCTTCAACCATGAGTGTTGGATCTTGATGCTTGGTCTCCCAAAGGATTACTGGGAGGATGATTGTATTGATGCGGTCTTGGGGCCTTATGCTAGTCTAGTGACTTGGTATAGAGAAACCACGGCTATACAAACTGATGCAGTAACCCGTCTGATGGTAAAGGCACAGGTGGTGGATCTTGAGGATATTCCTCATTTCTCTGTTTTCACTGATCATCCTAATTCTTGGTCAGTCCAGTGTGAGATTCTTCAGTCTGAGCTTCTGGGACAGCAAGCTCCAGCTGAAGAACCAGTTCCCCAGTTGCCTGAAGATGGAGGACCCTTGATGTTTGACTTCTTTGGATTGGGACAACATGTACTAGCGCCTGTGTTAGGACATGATGAGCAGAACCAGGACCAACCTCAGCAAGGGCAGAATCAGCAGCAGGATCAGGAAATGCAGAACGGCCAAGAAAACCAACAACAAATGCCTGGCTGGGGGAATTAGCCTGAGGCACAGCAGAACCCTGGGCTCAACCTGAATGCCGAGCCCATGCAGCTGCAGCAAGACTTAAATGAAGCCCCTGAGATCGATGACCCCATGGAAATGATCATCGATCTGGTTCAGGGGGAAGAGCAGGTCTTTGCTCTGCAACTGGCACCACAAGCTCAGCCAGCCCAACCTCAGCTAGCTTTTGTCATGCCTCAGGAGCCAGATTTTCAGATGCCAGCTGTTTTCCCTGTCATGCAAGTGCAGGAAGAGGTCCTGATGAACCAGGAGGAGTTGCAGCAACAGGAGCTTCAGCTACAGCAAGAACTATTAGCAGCTCAGCAGGAGGACCTGAACCTGGTCCAGCCTTTGGCACCTGATCAGCAACTGGTTGGGCAGGGAGTTGTGGGTCACCAACAGGCCACTCAGGATGGCCCTGGTGCTCATGAGCAAGAAGATGTTGGTCCTCAACAGGCCATTCAGGAAGGCCTTGATCTCCATGATCTGAACCAGACAGCTGTGCAGGACCTGATGGAAGATGGACTGGGTTCTGATCAGACTGATAATCAGATTGATACCCAGCTTGATGAGCTCCAGAATTCTCAAAATCTGAATGGGGGTCAGGATCAGAATGTTGACCCAAATACCTTGCAGCCTGATGATCGCTATACTGAACATGGGGTGGCGGAAACTCTGAGCCACATCACTGGGCAGCAAGTGCAGGCTGAGCAGCTACCCAACTCAGAGAACAACAAAGGAAAACAGGTCCTAAAAGACGATGAGAGAGAGGAGCATACACCTGTTGCTGCTCCACAACTTGAGAGAGAGCTGGGACAGGACCCACAGAGCAGCGGGCCTACCTTAGATGCTTCCAACAGTGGCATGATAGGTGCCAATGACAACATTCAGGTGGGGATGGTCAGGACTTTCTTCTTCAACTCGCAGACCACCCACCAATCTCAGTTGTGGAATAGCCTGGCGCCAAACCCACCAGCTTCAAATTTGGCCAATGGGCTGGTGGACCAAGAGCTGATTGCAGTGCCCAAGAGTTGGGCTCCATTTCTGAAGAACTTGTTGGAGGCACCTGGCCACCACAAATGGTCCAAGCAGCTGATTCAAGCAGGCCTGCCGAGCTTCCTCCAGTTGGGCTAGTTGGGCCACTCTGACTTCAGCCCTCTCTCGATTCAGCCCAAGCCAAGCCCAACTCCCACCTGCCAGCTCCTGTCTTCTGAGCTCTCCCTGGCTGCTAATGTTGAGGAGGCCTTACCTCCTGATGATGTCACTGAGGCAAATACACCGGCCTCCAAGAAGAGAACTAGAAAGGGAAAAAATACCCCTATTGTGGACACTGCTGTTAGGAGGAGTGACAGGGTGAGAGCTATTGCCAACGGGTTCAAATCAACCTGTGCTAAGAACTGTCCAGGATGTACTGTGGAGGTCCCCACTCTGTCCAACCAGGCAATCAGAAAGCTTGGAATAGAAGTCTGTGACCTGACAGAAGATGAGCTCGATGATCAGATGTTAATGGGGAAGGGGAAGGCTGAACCAGTGGGCAAGAAAGTGAAAAAACAGAAAGAAGATAAGGAAGGTGGTGATAATGCAGGTGGTGGTAGCCTCCCAGATAACTGAAGAAGCTAGCTCGTTTGCAAGAAGGATGGCAAAGTTTCAGTTGATGAAGCCGTGGATCACCAGTTACCCTCTTTTACTTTTCTTATTTCATTTTCAAGTTTTAAATTTGAACTTCAGGCCTGCGTGCCTTAGCCTTTGTGGCTTGTATCAGACCTCGTTTATTGCGCTTCTGGTTGGCACTCAGTTTGGGAACTTATTTTTTTACCCTTGCTTCTTCTGTTCTTCGCCCTGCCTTTTTCCCTCTTTTGTTGTTGGCTTTACAACTTTCGCCGATCTTTGTGGCCCACTCCAAAGCAGTTTCTCCAATGGCCTTAGTACACCACGAGAAGAACTTGGAAAGTCCTAAGCGGAACGTGAGAGGACTAAACAAAGTGATTCAAAATGGAACTCGTGAGGAATAAAATCACGAAAGCAACCGTGAGATTGCTTGCTTGCAGGAAACAAAGAAGGCCTCCTTCGACTCCGCCTTTCATAAGGAAGATATGCCCAGCAGATTTTGACTCTTTTCAGGTATTGCCTTCAGTGAGGAGCCTCCGGAGGAATTGTAATTGCTTGGAAAGGCAATGCCTTTACCGGAAACCCGATGTTTGTTAACGGTTATGCTATCTCAGTGGAGTTCACCTCCAGACTAAGCAATGACACTTGGCTATTGACTGCTATCTATGCACCCTGCACTAGTCAGGGGAAAAGAGAGTTTTTGGACTGGTTCAAAAATATTTCAATGCCTGCAGACCAAGATTGGCTGGTGCTGGGTGATTTTAACTTAATCAGGAGGCCAGAGGACAGAAACAGAGATGGGGCAGATACTAATGAGATGTTCCTATTCAATGAGGCTATTGAAAGACTTGGCCTTATCGAGCTGCCACTACATGGAAGAAAATTTACTTGGACAAATAAACAGTTCCCTCCTTTACTGGAAAGATTAGATTGGTTTTTCACTAGCAATAGTTGGACAACAACCTATCCTGACACCATTGTACACTCTCTAGTAATGGAGGTCTCAGATCACTGGCCATGTGTGGTGGAAATTGCAACTTCCATACCTCAAGCAAACACCTTCAGGTTTGAAAACTTTTGGTTGAACCATGATTCCTTCATAGACACTGTGGTCAGTGGTTGGAATGGCCCAGAGAACCTGGATGCAGCCAGGAGCATTACTGCCAAATTCAAGAACCTGAGAAGAGACTTAAAGATCTGGAAGAAAACCTTACCAAGTCTGTCCATTGCAATTGAAAAGGTAAAGCTTGTCCTGAATTTGCTAGAGGTCATTGAAATGTACAGAGACCTGTCCTTAACTGAATGGAACTTCAGAAACATGGTAGCTGGGAAATTAGTGCAACTCCTTTTGCAGCAAAGAACCTACTGGAGACAAAGGGGAAAAATTAGATGGGTAAAAGAGGGGGATGCAGCAACTAAATTTTTTCATGTCCATGCTACCATAAGGCACAGAAGTAACAGAATCACATTGCTGAAGGACAGCCAAGGCAATCAGATGAGTGGGCATGAGCAGAAGGCACATCTCTTATGGCTGGCCTTCAAAGAAAGGCTTGGGCAATCTGAATACAACACGGTGTTGTTTGACCTATCTCAATTGATTCAACCAAATGTTGGCCTTGGTAATTTAGAAGCACCCTTCTCCGTGCAAGAAATTGAAGAAGTGGTGAAAAACTTACCCAACAACAAATCACCTGGCCCTGATGGATTCACAAATGAGTTTGTTAAAGAATGCTGGCCCCTAATTGGAAATGATTTTCTGGAGCTATGCAACAAGTTTCACTCTGAAAACATCTGTCTTAAAAGCATCAATAGCTCCTTCATTGTCCTGATCCCAAAAAAGGACAGCCCTTTGGAGGTTGGGGATTATAGGCCAATTTCCTTGCTAAACTCCTCAGTCAAACTTCTAACCAAGCTGCTAGCCAACAGATTGCAAACAAAAATCAAGGAGCAGGTTCATCAGAATCAATATGGTTTCATAAAATCAAGGACAATTCAAGACTGCCTAGCCTGGGCCCTAGAATACATTTACAATTGCCACAAGTCAAGAAAAGAGATAATCATTCTAAAGCTGGACTTCGAGAAGGCCTTTGACAAAATAGAACATAGTGCTATCCTTGAAATCTTGAGAGCCAGAGGTTTTGGTGAAAGATGGATAGGGTGGATCAAGAATATCCTAAACTCAGGAACCTCATCTGTGCTGCTAAATGGAGTAGTTGGCAAAAGATTTTCCTGCAAAAGGGGGGTCAGACAAGGTGACCCCCTTTCTCCTCTTCTCTTTGTGCTTGCTGCTGACCTCTTACAATCTGTAATCAATCTGGCCAAACAGAGAGGATTGCTGCTAGACCCAATTCCTTTGCAGTACACCCAGGATTTCCCAATAGTTCAGTATGCAGATGATACCCTACTCATCATGCAGGCCTGCAGCAGACAGCTTGTCACTCTGAAAGCTCTTCTACACACCTTTGGTGAATCAACTGGACTGAAAGTTAACTTTCAGAAATCAATGATGGTGCCAATAAATATCAGCAATGAAAAGCTCCAGCACTTGGCAAGAACTTTTGGCTGTTCTGAAGGATCCTTGCCTTTCACTTACTTGGGTTTGCCCTTAAGCCTCACTAAGCCAAGAGTAATTGATTTCTCCCCTCTAGTGACCAGATGTGAAAGAAGGTTGGCAAGTACTTCTCTCTACCTAAATCAAGCAGGGAGATTAGAGGTAACCAACTCCATCTTGACTGCAATGCCAACCTTTCGTATGAGCACATTCCTTCGCATCGGTCGTAATTGAGCAAATTGACAAGTTCAGAAAGTTATGCCTCTGGAGAGGGGCTGATATGAATGCAAAACAAAAACCAAAAGTGGCTTGGACAAATGTTTGCTTGGAAAAACAAAGTGGTGGCCTGGGAGTGATTGACCTGAAAACCCAGAATGAAGCCCTTTTAATCAAGCACCTACACAAGTTTTTCAACAAAGATAACATTCCTTGGGTACTTTTGGTCCGGGGAGAAATATTACGGCAATGGGAAAACTCCTGGAGTTCAAAGAAGAGGATCTTTCTGGTGGCGTGATATCTTGAAACTGCTAATCAAATTTAAAGGTATGGCAAGAGTGCAAGCTGGCAGAGGAGACTCTTGCTCCCTCTGGGATGACCTTTGGGGAAATGAAGTGTTTAGCTCCTCCTGCCCTGAGCTATTCTCATTTGCAAAGGATCAGAAAATTTCCTTACTCCTTGCAAAGAACCAACCAGATATCCATCAGCTTTTTCACTTACCTTTGTCACAGCAAGCACACCAGCAGCTGGCTCAATTACAAGATGGCATCACAGAACTGCAGAACCTTGAAGCCAATGACAGATGGATCTATATCTGGAACTCTGACAAATTCTCAGTCAAGAAAGCCTACAGGCAACTCAATGGTCAGCAAACTGTTCACCCGGCTTTTAGATGGATTTGGAAATCATCTTGTCAGAGTAAACACAAAGTCTTCTTCTGGTTGGTCTTGAGAGATAGAATTAGCACCAGAGAGCTTCTAAAAAGGAAAAATTTCCAGCTACAAGACTACTCCTGTGTTCTTTGCAACACGGCCACTGAAGAATGCCTAACTCATTTGCTGTTGGAATGCCCGTTTTCCACTCAATGTTGGGCTTTGGTTGGGGTGCAGATTGATTTAACTCTAGATCCCTTTCAGATTCTGCAATCCTTCAGAGAACAGCTGAACCTTCCGTTCTTCATGGAGGTGATTATACTACTATCCTGGACCATCTGGTGTGCCCGAAACGATCTCATCTTCAGGCAAATCAACCCAACAATTGCTCGAGCAAAGGCTTGTTTCAAGGAAGAATTCAAGCTACTACTGTTGAGAGCTAAGCGAGCTTACTTCCCCACCATTGACCAATGGATTACAGACCTTCAGTAGCAAGTTTAAAAGCAGTTGTGCTTTTCATTTTCTTTGTCTCTTTCTTTGTTCCCTAAGCAGTGGGACTGTGTTAGCCCTGTCTTTACTCAAAGACCAGGCGGTCCTTCTTTTTTTTAGCTTTCCTGTTGTAACTTGTTTGGAACCTTGTTTTTTTCAATAAATTCTGCAGGGGTGCAAACCCCTCCAGTTTCCTGAAAAATACAGGCCATATATATTAGCTATTATGTTGTGCACACTGAACAAATAGGTTAGATGTATGAACTTTATAGTATCCGAAATGTAGGTTTATTTATATTGACAAGTTCGTTGTTTATTGCTCGTTTTATTGTTACTAACTTTAATCTGTCATTAATTTCGTTTGGAGTTTGTCTTATTGTGGCTAAGCATTCAATAGTCACCAATCATATTCTAAAACATCTCAGGTGCCACAAGAGGTCAATTCAGAGTAATTTGCTGGAAATAAAAGGCTGCAGCTACTACGTTCAAGCTACTGCACACACATGTCAAACTCAAATGTTGGCGGAGAGCCACATGGTGCTAATGCCCTTGACAGTTGACATTGTCCGCGATTGCATCTCTAGTTGGACTGGAGTCGGCGACAAGCACAATGTGATGAACCAATAGCCAAAATATTATCCTTGCATACCTTCAGAAAAAAAAAAAAAAAGTGGCTAGGCAACCATCTGAAAACCCAAGATTCTTCAGTAACTTCAGAATCTAATCCAAGAAAAGCGCAGATGCATATATACAGTTCCTACCTAGTATAAACATACCACAACAGAAGAGGTCGTGAGGGCTCTTATTGCCACAACTGCCGCCGTCGTCCAAAGAATCGAATTAATACCTACATATCAGCTCTTTTAGCACAGAACGACAATGCCATGGATTGTTCCTGCAAAGCAATTCATAGATTAATACAAAGTATCACTAACTTGTCAGAATTTCAAGAAGTGCTTGTATAAATTAAACAGTAAAAATTGTCCTGGACAGGGATGATCATTTTAATTAATAACATTTGTCTCCAACTCGTTTGAATTCCTTCGCATTGCCTGATCATCTGAGTTAACTATAGTCCTCTCAGTTCATCTACATGATGATTCTGAAATTTTACGTGAGAAACGAAACAGTTAGTAATTGCAAACGAAAGGCACATGAACAAGCCAGTTTCTATACTTGCGATTGTCCTCATTAAAGTAATCTCTGAATTACTGAATCATAGCCTACAGAAAGACTGCACCCTAATATGTGATTGAATACCATCACATCCTTTTAGTCTACTGCTGCGTAGATATACTACCTAGGACCTGCGAGTGGGAGGCCCGCTTGGTTCCGACTCTGGGGCTGGGCCTAGTGACGCTTGCCGCGGCTGACCTGCGTGCGGCGCGGCTTCGGAAGACGGGAGCAGATCGAGGGCCGAATACGGCACCGGCGATGATGGCGGCGTCGATGGGCGGTTGCCAAGGATGGTGGCGAAGTCCTCGGCGATCTCGTCTCTAGTGAGAGCGGTAAATCGGGATGAGGTGATGGATGGATATGGAAGGGTAGATGGAACAATCATCCGCAAGATCGATTGCGGTTCCGGGATTGCCGGGCAATCTCGCGCGAAGGACTGAAGGAGGCGTCGTTCAGGTGCACAAGAGGCGGGTATGCTGAGAGTTGGGTGTCAAAAAATTGCGACGTGAGAAAGGATTCCATCGTTTTGAATGGCAGGAACTCGTAAGAAATCTTACGGGGCTAGATGGCCCAATACTCGATTAATGTACGCCATCATATCTAAATATGTTTTGTCATCCAAGGGTCTACACATAGGGTGGGTATAATTTTTCAGGTAACGTGTATTTATCAATTCCTTCGCTCTTTTATAGTACTAGTTAACATGCACGTGCGGTGCCGCACGTGCGTAGAAGATATATATCGTTTTTCCATTTTATAGTCCGACTGTCGTTGTCTTCTTACGCTATTATTTGCTCATTTTTAATCCAACATTTTTTATAATTTTATCTCATATAGAACAGATTCCATAGAGGCCAAAAGTGTCTTCAGATTTGCTTTTTATGGAGCATCTCCAATCGTTATGCATTTGGAGCTATGCATTTTAGTCAATTTGCAAACCCCCAAATAAAAATGGCAAGGCTAAATTGGGGTGATCTCCAACCGTTATGCAAAATGCCAAGTCTCACTCCTCTTTTTTTTCCGGGATTTTCCTTTTCGCGGCACTTCCCGCGCCAAAACATCGCCCTCTCCCGCGTTCGTTGTCGCCGCCATCACCGTCATCGATCAGTTCGTCGTCGTGGTTCGCTCGCTCCAGCCCCGGTCGCCATTTCGCCCCAGCCCCGGTGGCCGCCAGACCCAGCCCCGGTCGCCGCATCAGTTCGTCGTCAAGGCAGGTCGCCGTCTCCCGTTCGTCAAGGTCCAGCCGCTGCAGCTCGCGAGCAGCAGAATATCGTGAAGCCAACATGGGATCCAGGGTACCGGAGAAGCGCGCGGCTTCGTGGTTTGGCGCGAACTGGTCTGGCGGCGCGAGGAAGAAACCGCGCGAGGGGGGTAGAGAATCGCGCGATGTGTATTTGCATAGCCGGACTCTTTTGGCATATATGCCAAGTTTCCCCCTCCAAATGCATAATTATGGAAAATGCAAAAGCTAAATGCATAACCATTGGAGAGGGTTTTTTTTGGAGTTTTATGCATTTTGATAAATGCCAAGTCCAAATGCATAACGGTTGGAGATGCTCTACAAATGTAGTATTTGCTTTGTGAAATCCCAATTTCAAAATCTAGCTTTTTATTCTGCCTTCTAGCTAAAACCAACAGTAATCCGAGTAAATTTTCTCCCCTGATGGACTACCCATGATGACATGAAAAGTTGAGTGCACTGAAAATCCATAAAATAAAAGGAACTCTTTCCAATACAGTGGGATCAAAGATTTGGATGACTATCCTGTCTTAAAAGCAACATGTATGCCACTGAAGTAACTAAAATAAAATCAAAAGGCTCACCTCGCCCTGCTATTCAGCTTTTGCTCCAAAGGATACCTCAAGAAACTCATCTTCTTTCTTTAGTTTTCTTATCATTTCAAGATCAGAGCATGCAGCCTTTGAATCCTCTTAACCAGAGTTGGAACTGGAAACATGTAATTCTTGAAACAAAATTTCTAACTTAACCAAAGTTTCTTCAATACTTTCAAGTGAATGCAATGAGTAGTACATTGTCATAACCAAAATATTTACATACCCCTCTGGTAGAGATTTTGTTACCTTCACATTTTTAGAGAAATTCATGTGCTCATTCGAATAGTTCTCAAACCATGAGCTTAAAAGTAGTGTGTGCTACACTAAAATGTCATATACATACAAATGGAGGGAGCATTATATTACCTGTACAAGTGGTGGGCGGCGGAATTAAAAAACTGTTGTCAAAGCATCTCCGAGAGTACCCAATAGTTCCTTCCAAAAACATGATGTCTTCCAACTCCTAATAAAGAACTGGGAGAAATAAATTAGACCTTTTTTGAGAGTACCTAATAAGCACTCCTAAAATCAAAATTTGTTCATACAAGATTTTTTTTCTCTGCGGCAGTTGCTTTGTTCGGGCGAGGTCTCTCAGCTGGTTGCATTTACGTATGCTTCGCCGCCGCCCTTGTGCCGATCATCAGCAATTAGCCGTTCCCAGCCGGGCGGCACCGCACCTCTTCCAACCGGCTTTCAACACCAACCAGCCGGCCATGAGCAAAGTAGCAAGCAGCAGCCGACCATGAGCAAAGTACTCCCTCCGTTCCAAATTGTAAGTTATTCCAAGAATCTTGTAGAGTCAAAATTTTTAAATTTGACTAAAATTATAGAGAAAACTATAATAATTTATGACATTGAATAAATGTACAATGAAAATATAAGTAAAAAAGAATCTAATGATACTTAATTGGCGTCATAAATGTTATTATTTTATCATATAAATTTGGTCAAACTTAATAAAATTTAACTCTTTAAGATTTTTGGAATGACTTACAATTTGGAACGGAGGGAGTAGCATGCAGCAGAGCCGGCCACCAGCAAAGATCCATGCAGCAGCTGGCCAACGGGCCAAAAGCATTACTTCACCGTAGCGGAGCAAATAGTGCTTGAATATACACATGAGAAAATAGCAAGGACGGTCACCAGCGGTCATAGGGAATCAGCACCGAGGCTGGACGACGCATGCATGAACCTCGAGGTGCTCAAGCACTGCGCCACCGTCCTGCTGCTCGAGTCCAGCCTGCCACACGTCCTCTGCACGCAGCGAACGACATGGCCGCCACGCCGGCGTGATGTCATCGCCAGCGGATCGAATCCACCGGAGGAGGATGAGGGGAGGAAGCCGCACTAGCGGATTCCCAACGGTTGCGTGCGTGCAGCTCCGCGTCGTGCCCGCCGTCGGCGGCGGAGGCAACCTGCTACGTGCTATCGTCTTGCTCACGGCCGCAGCGCACCGTGAAGATGGTGACGAGGCCACAGATGACGGATGAGGTGCACGTGGCAGGTGCGGCGCGCGCGAGGCAGGGCGTCGGGAGGGTACGCGCGACGGCATCACGCAGATCTTTACGGAGGAGGACCAGAGCCAAATTGTGCCAGTCACCAGCGGAACTACGATGACCCAGAGGGCACCGTGGCTGCCATGTATCCATTAGATTCATAACTATTGATGATTAAAGGATGGATTTAAGTGAGACTCGAGGTTTTGGGTTGAGAGGAGATGCACCCATGGGAGATGGGGAAATTTCTGGAGGTCACTCGATCCCCTTCCTGACCTTCTCCATTTATTTCTATTCTTTTTACAGTTTAGTCCCTAGTAAAGTCTATAACTATAATATACACCAACACTCCCCCTCAAGATGGGGCAAATACATCATAAAGACCCATCTTGCTACAAAATATAGAAAAGGTTTTCTCAGGTAGACCTTTTGTAAGTATATCTGCTACTTGACTAGATGAACTTACATATGGCATACATATTATCCCTCTATCCAATTTCTCTTTGATAAAATGTCGATCAATCTCCACGTGCTTTGTCCTATCATGTTGCACTGGGTTGTTTGCAATATCTATGGCAGCTTTATTATCACAATATAGCATCAAAGGTGAGTCTTTGAAGAGACCCAATTCAGTGAGAAGAATCTGTAACCATAACACTTCACACACCCCATGTGCCATAGATCGAAATTCAGCTTCTGCAGTGGATCTAGCCACAACCGTTTGTTTTTTGCTACGCCATGAGACTAGATTTCCACCAACAAACGTGCAATACCCAGAAGTTGATCTTCTATCATCCAGTGAGCCTGCCCAATCAGCATCAGTATAACATTCAACTTGAAGACTTCCTTGGGAACTATATAATAAACCTTTTCCAGGACAGCCCTTTAGATAGCGAAGGATCCTAGTAACAGCATCCATATGGGAGGATCTTGGATCATGCATGAATTGGCTCACTGCACTTACAGCAAATGCGATGTCTGGTCGAGTATGAGACAGGTAGATGAGCTTACCAACTAATCTTTGATAGCATTCACGGTCCACAGGTTTTCCAGAATCACTTATGAGACGATGGTTTTGCTCAATTGGAGTCATGGCTGGACGACATCCAGTCATACCTGCCTCTTGCAGAAGGTCCAAAACATATTTTCGTTGGGAAAGGAAAATACCTTTGGTTCCTCTAGATACTTCGATCCCAAGGAAATATCGCAAATGCCCTAGGTCCTTAACTTCAAATTCTTGCGCAAGGTGATTTTTCAAGTGTCTAATTTCATTAACATCATCTCCAGTAATCACTATGTCATCAACATAAACAATTAGGACAGTAAGCTTACCCATGATGCGCTTGTAGAACATGGTGTGATCTGCATTGCTTTGCTTGTAGCCAAATTTGATCATAGCCTGTCGAAACCTATCGAACCAAGCTCTGGGTGATTGCTTTAGACCATACAAGGAACGGCACAAACGAAGTACCTTCTTATCAGTATAACTTGTCTCAAAGCCAGGTGGGATCTGCATATAGACTTCTTCATGAAGATCACCATGAAGAAATGCATTTTTAACATCCATCTGATAAATTTCCCAATTTAAGTTTGCTGCACATGAGATGAGTGTTCTAACTGAATTCATTTTTGCTACTGGTGCAAATGTCTCATCATAGTCAATTCCATATGTTTGGGTATATCCTTTTGCCACCAAGCGAGCTTTGTACCTATCCACTTTACCTTCTGGGGTATGCTTAATGGTAAAGACCCACTTACAACCTACAGGTTGCTTACCTTGTGGTAGATCCACGAGCTCCCAAGTTTTGTTCTTTTCCAAAGCTCTCATCTCTTCAAGCATTGCTTCCCTCCACTTTGAATCCTCTAAAGCTGCCTTCCAATTTTTTGGTACAGATGTGGTGTCTAGAGAGGTGATAAAGCTATGAAAGGATGGGCTACAATTTTTGTAGGAGATAAAGTTGGCTATGTTATGTTTGTAACCAACATAGTCTTTTAGGTGTGAAGGAACATTTAGATTTCTCGTTGGTTTTCTCAAAGCAATGGGTAGTTCATCTTGAGGAACAGATGTAGAAAGTTGGTCATCACTCTGACCTGCAGCACTAGTAGGAGCAATAGGACTAGGAGAGTGGTCAGTACTTGGGTTCCCATGCAGATGAAGCTCCACATCCTCTGAAGGTAATGATGTATTTCCTGTTGCATCTTGCATGTCCCCGTGACTAGAAATATTGTTTTCATGTAAAGGAACATTTGGAGTGGGAACAAGAATTGAGCCTGGAGTAGGAACATTTGGAGTGGGAACAAGAATTGAGCCTGGAGTAGGAACAAGAATTGATCCTGTGTGAATATCTCGAACTGCACTCTCCCCCTCTTGTCCTACTACAGGTGGTGTTAGGGAAACTCTAGTGTCTATTGTGGATGCAAGATAATAAGGTTCATGCTCACGAAATGTAACATCCATACTAACAAAAAACCGATGTTCAGAGGGACACCAACAACGATAACCCTTCTGAGTTGGAGAGTAGCCCATAAAGACACATTTGATAGCACGAGGATCCAATTTCCCTACTGAATTTCGATAATCATGCACAAAACAAACACAACCAAACACCTTTGGAGGAACAACAAAATCATTTGAGTTCAAGAGAAGCTGAGCAGGGGTTTTAAATTCCAAAGTACGGAGAGGCATACGATTTATCAAATATGTTGCAGTTTTTATTGCCTCTCCCCAAAGGAACTTAGGAACATTCATGGTAAACATAAGACAACGAGCAACTTCAAGTAAATGTCGTTTTACGTTCGCAACGCCATTTTGCTCTGGGGTATTAACACATGTAGTTTGGTGTTCAATGCCATGTGAAGCAAGGAACTGTGCAAACTCGGTGTTAATATATTCAAGTGCCATTGTCGAACGTAAGATTTTTATAGTTGCCCCAAACTGATTATGAATGAGAGCACAAAAATCTTTGAAAACAGAGAACACATCACTTTTGCGCTTCAATAGATAAAGCCAAGTGTAACGACTAAAATCATCAATGAAAGTGACAAACCACCTATGGCCGTAAATAGAATGAACCTCACGGGGCCCCCACACATCGAATGTACCATTTCAAATGGTTTGTGACTTCGCAAACCCCTACTAGGATAGGTTCCCTTGTATGTTTTGCTAATTCACATGCATTACATACAAGGGAATCTCTAGGACATAACTTAAAAAGAGAGGGATAAATACGAGAAAGAGCAGCAAAAGAGAGATGACCAAGCCTTTGATGGTAGAGTAACAATTCTTGGCTAGGAGACATGCAAGTTGCAAGAGCAATTTCATCACCCCCTTCATCAAGGTAGTAGAGTCCATCATGCATGGTCCCAGTCCCAAGCAGTCTCCCTGTCCCAAGTTCCTGAAAAGCACAACAGGTAGGATCAAACCAACATTTACAATTTAGGCTTTTAGTGATGGAGCTAACGGATAAAAGATTAACAGGAAATTTAGGAACATGTAGAACCGGAGACAAGGACAATGTCTTAGTACACTGAATAGTTCCACGTCCTGTAATAGGCGCCATGGAACCATCAGCTACACGAACTTTGTCCTTACCTGAGGAGGGTGTGTAAGAAGTAAACAAGTTGGAGGCTCCTGTCATATGGTTTGTTGCTCCAGTATCAATTATCCATAACTTAGATTGGGTTTGGTGTGGTTTCATACCTTGGGCGATAACATTATGACTGGAATCAACTTTTGAGGAAGTGTGGGAGGAAGACGAGTCTTCTGAGAGCTTGAGCTTAGATTTAAACTCCTCAAGAGCTTGCATATCTACCACAGATAGCTCCCTTGTAGTTGCAGTGTGATTAGCTTGCCTTCTAGTTGAACCTCGAGCTCCCCCTGGCTGAGATTTCCCTTTCTCCCACCATGGTGGATAGCCATGCAGCTCAAAACACATGTCCTCTGTATGCCTTTTCTTCTTACAATGGGTACAGAACATTTTGTTTTTATCCTCCTTGCTAAAGGAATTTTGGACACGACGTGATTGCATGGACAATGCTGCACGTGCATCTGTACTCTTTAGATCATCTTCCTTGGGCTGAGCTAAACGAGTCTCCTCCTCAATCACACTAGAAATAATCTCATCAAGACTAGGCCACTCGGGCTTAGAAAATATTAGCTGACGACGGAGATCCAATTCCTGATTCAGACCATCAAGGAAGAGCTTGCTCACAAATGACTCAAACCAGACATGATGAATTGCTAAATCCTTTTTATCAACAGGTTCAAAAGGATGATAGAAGTGTAAATCTCTATACAACTTCTTTACTTCTCCCGCATACTCGGTCACAGACCTTGAGCCTTGTTTCAAGTTAGTCAGCTCATGCATGATACGTGTCGCTTGCATCTTGTTTGTTTTACCTGCAAACTGTTTCTGCAAGGTTGACCAAACCTCATGAACTGTGTCAAAAGTTTCCATTTGCCCTCTGATTTGTGGTTCCATACTTCCCAACAACCAGACTAGTACTTTATCATTGATTTGTTTCTTGCTAGCACCACCTTCCTCCAAATTTTCTTCACTGGCAACCAGCAAGTAACTGTAGTCATTGGCACTCAATATCAATTCAGCATGGCGTGCCCAGCTAATGTAATCACTTGGTCCTGATAACCTGACAGGATTTGGTTCTAATTTCTGCTTGATTGTCTCAATGACTGTCTTTGGTTGTTGTTGCTGCTGTTCAAGCAAGTTACTAAAAATCTCATACATTTTATCAAGGCTAGAATCCCCTGTTTTTTCTCCACTGTTATCCATGATTCTATAGCCCAGAAAAAAAGCAACTACTCTGATGAATCAATAGTGCTAGAAAGCAGACCGGTGCAAAGTAGAACCAGACACACTGTAGCAATATGCGGCAGCCGTACACGAGCAGCTCGCTTCAGGCGTCTCCAACCAGCACGCCACACATCGGATTGCAAAGGTAATAAATTACCAGATTTTGATGTAAAGCAGCAGCAAGTGATTACCAACCTCCAACACGAATCAACCCAGTGACGCAGCACACACTTCCGATCTGTTGGGGCACACAATGAGCTTGGCGAATCTTGGCGACACAGCACCACGGCAACATACAGAATCAACAATCCGAGTAGATATCACTCCGGATTGACCCGCTCCGGTACCATATTGATGATTAAAGGATGGATTTAAGTGAGACTCGAGGTTTTGGGTTGAGAGGAGATGCACCCATGGGAGATGGGGAAATTCTGGAGGTCACTCGATCCCCTTCCTGACCTTCTCCATTTATTTCTATTCTTTTTATAGTTTAGTCCCTAGTAAAGTCTATAACTATAATATACACCAACAATAACCATCTTAACCTTGTGAACCCAAAAGAATCCAATCATCATCAAATAAATAAGGAGCCGCCACTAGTACAGAAGTGACATATACTCCCGGTTGGCAAACCCCTTTACTCCCGGTTGCCCAACCGGGAGTACGTTTTCGGGAGTAAAGCTTTCAGAACCGGGAGTAAAGAGGGACTTTTACTCCCGGTTGACAATACCAACTGGGAGTAAAGAGTCAGCTAGGCCCGCAGCTGTGGACACCTTTACTCCCGGTTGGTATTACCAACCGGGAGTAAAAGTCCTTTTTTTCTTTTTCATTTCAATTCATAATTCATTTTGGTTTTAAAATACGTTTTCATATACGATTTTTGCCCTACAAATAATATATGCATTCACATGCGTATAGTAAAGTTTGGTTTTGAGCAATGTAAGCATGTAACCCAACTAAAAAGAAAGTATATACAAACAACTTGTGCACCATATATAATACAAGTTTGCACTGTATACTTTCATCATCATGTCCGCCCTTTGGATCCGATAACAAGTTCTCATGACCATTACATTCAAAATAAAGTTATCATGACCCTAGTTTTTTGGAAGCCATTGTTCATCGGGGTTAAAGTAGAACTCGGCGCCGGGCTTTAAGACCTGTTCATTAAGAAATCTTGTCGTCTCTTGCATTGCTTTGAGATGGTGTGTTTGCAGGGTTTGCTGTTTCAAATGTCTAGTCTAAGTTTGAGTTAAAGAAGAATTATTAGTATCTATATATATATCAAGAATAATAATAAATCAAGAATAATGTGGAAAATTTATTTTTATACCTTTTACTTGAAGCCTCGAGCTTGCTTGCTTCTTCTTCTATGTTAGTGTCGCTGCCTGCAGTGTCACATTGGAGTTAAAGGTGGGCGTGGAAACAACAGCAGAATAGCAAAACAAGAGCTAAATTATCATCATTTATGCCAGCAATTTTGTTAGTTTTTTTTTCTAAAAAATCCTCACATCTAGGAACTGTCTCATAGATTGGACATCAAAAAGAGATTCATATTGAGCAGCCAGAGACCTGACCATCCCTGCAGATTTTCAGGAAGATTGGAACTGTCCAATGAAAAACCCTTCTCTTTTGGTAAATCTATTCATTTAATCAAAAAAAATACCAGATCGTTATCTATAATTTGCACTAATAAGTAGCTGAATGATCTGTACTCACAAATAAAATAACAAGCCAATGGACACAAACAATAGAGCACATTATGTCATGCAGTCATAAGATGAAGTTCATCATTTGGTGAGCACAAAAGTCTTTTTTTTTTAGGCAGGTGAGCACAAAAGTCAGCTTACCAATATTGTGTTGTGGTACAGAGCACTACACTTAAGCCTTCCATATCATAAATTGGTTTGCACCCAGCCACTACGTCTCCCGAAGAATTTGCCTGGAAATGCAATGCTTGAATCATGATCTAAAATCTCTACAGGAAAAATGGAATGCTTGAGTCTAAAATCTCAATCAGCGAACAACCCCAGCTATTTGTCTATTATGTGCTTTCAGTAATTGGAATTTTATAGGCTGAAAAATAGCCCAATGGTGAAAAATAGTCAAACAATGCTAAAAGATGAAGGGGGCTGACCCAGAGATCATCAAACAGTGCTACCTTTTTGTTTGGTTCTTGACATAAGCCTGAACACAGTTCAAGTTATAATTTATCGAAAAGAAAACAAACAAATAACATCACTAGATGTTTGTTATAGGCAAAGGAATGAATCAAGTTAGAAAATAAGAGCAGATTCAATTTTTTGTCAATGGCAATGGCAACTAACATAAATCTAATCAAGAATGTATGTTTAGTATGAGCAATGGCAACAGAAATCACTTCCTAAGAACGAGAAGATGCTAGACAATGTTTTGCATCAGGTGACAGTGCAAGGTAACAAAGCATACAGTCAAGCAGCTAATACAAATCTATACGCTACTCTGTTATCTCCATATAAGCCGGTATCTCCTAATTTCAATTGCAAATTCCAGTGGCAAATTGCTAATGGCAAATAGGTAGGATTGCTCTATATGAATTTAATTTAGACGCCGGAGCTTGCAGTCTGAACAGGTGCACAGCACGCACATCAGCGAGCACGAGTAGACAGCAGAGAAGGGAGGAAGGGGGAAGCGTACCTTGCCACGGTCAGATCCGCCACCCGAAGCAAGTCGTCAAGGCCGGGACCTCCGACACCAAGCGTGCGGATCTCCGAGCGTCCACCACGCCGCCGCTTTTCCATCGGCAGACGCGGCTGGCCGCCCGTGCTCTGGCTTGCAGCCCCGGCCGCTCGGCGCCGGTTCGGCGCCCGCCTCGGGCCGACCACCCACGCGTCCCCGCCGCCGTCCCCATCTAATCCCACCCTCGCGTGAACCCACACCGCGCGCAGCATGCCGAGCCCGTGGCGGGGGTGGATCCCGGCGGCGGATTGAGAGTTCAGGGGAGCAGCGGCCGTGGACGGGGGCCAGCGGCCATGGACGGCGCAGCAGCGGCCGGGCACGCGTCGGAGGCAGTTCACGGCACGAGGGCCGGGGGCCGTAGCGCGGCGTGGAGTTCCCCGGCGCTGGCGCAGTGGAGAACCACGGTGTGGCACGGTGGTGGAGTCCGGCCCGCCGCGTGCGCAGTGAAGACGGTAGCGCGGTGGAGTCCGGCGGCGGAACTCGGGCACGTGGAGTCCGGCAGCGGCGCAGCGGCGGCGGCGCCCGATCTGGGTCCAGGAGACGAGAGAGCGGCGGCGGCAGTGGATCGGGGACGGAGAAGAATGAGGGGAAAGAAAGACCATATATAGGGAATGACTTTTACTCCCAGTTCTTCCCTCCACCCGCGACTAAAAGCCTTTACTCCCGGGTGGTAAGATCAGCCGGGACTAAAGGTTAAGTAATTTGGCGGGCCGCGAAACGTAGTTCGGGTAATTTTTCCTTCCCGCCATTTTCAAAGTAGTGTTTTGCTTTTATATTAGTTTTTATTTATAATGGCTAAAGTATTATTATTAGTGCAGAAAATAACATAGTAGTTATAATTTTGTTGCAAAAATTAATTAAAGTTGCTTTTGCTATATGCGAAAAATATGTAACCTAAAATATTTTATTTTTTCTTTTAAATATTGAACATAATATAAATAATAATCATTATTTCATTAATGCAAAAATATAGTCTCCAAGTAATATCATTAAATCTATTGTTTTAGATAGAAAATTTGTTTTCACAATATTTTTAGGTTAGTCTTTTCGTTGGTGGCGTATAATTACCCGGTGAAGTCACGAGGAAATTCAATTAAACTGAAAAAATACCAAACAAATTCAAAAAAATCTCAAACTCGATGGTTGCTTCGCATAGGGCATTTGCAAGCCTGAGAAAATGTTTGAGACCAATATGACACTTGGACCTCAAAATCCCTAAGAACTCAGGTGTATAGACATGGTTTGATGAAAGGTTCCATATACCTTGGTGAAGCACATGGACTCCACCTTTGTCAAAATGGCTTGAGATTTTTTTGGCAGTCATTTACACATAAAATATGGCCCCACATAAGATCTTATGTTTTTCTCGATCATTATTTTTATTATTATATTTTTCTTCATGTTGCGTTAGACAAAATATCATGAATTACATATCGAAAAACTAGAATTATGCAGCGACCTCCACAAATATTTGTCTCCTAGGGCACAAGAGACCATGTGGCAAAGTTTTGCACCATTTCGGATTTTTTCGTTGGTGGATGCAAGTTCAACGTACAATTACTTGCGGAATTCATGCGGAAATTTAATTAAACTGTAAAAAGTACCAAACCAATTCAGAAAAATCTCAAACTTAGTGGTTGCTTCACATAGGGCATTTGCAAGCCTAAGAAAAGTTTGAGAGCAATATGACACATGGACCTTAGAATCACAAAGAACCCAAGTGTATAGACATGGTTCAATGAAAGGTTCCCTAAACCTTTGTGAAGCATGTGGGCTCCGCCTATATCGAAATGGCTTGAGATTTTTTGGCAGTCATATACACCCAAAATATGGCCCCATACAAGATCTTAGGTTTTTCTGATCATTGTTTTTATTATTATATTTTTCTTTATGTTGTGTGAAACAAAATATGGTGAATTACAGATCGAAAACAGTGGAACTATGTAGCGACCTCCATAAATACTTGTCTCCTAGGGCAAAAGAGACCATGTGAAAAAGTTTGACACTATTCTAGATCTTTTCGGGGATGGACGCAGTTCAACGTACAATTACCCGGGGAAGTCACATGAAAATTCAATTAAACTATAAAAAGTACCAAACCAATTCGGAAAACTCTCAAACTTGGTGGTTGCTTCACATAGGGCATTTGCAAGCCTAAGAAAAAGTTTGAGACCAATACGACACTTCGACCTTGGAATCACTAAGAATCCAAGTGTATAGATATGGTTCGATAAAAGGTTTCATATACCTTTGTGAAGCACGTGGAACCCACCTTTGTTCAAATGACTTGAGTTTTTTTAGTCGTATTCACCCAAAATATGGCCACACACAAGGTCTTAGATTTTTTTGATCATTACTTTTATTATTATATTTTTTTTGTGTTGCGTGAGACAAAATTATGGTGAATTACAGATCAAAAACAGTGGAATTCTGCAGCGACCTCCACAAATACTTGTCTCCTAGGGCACAAGAGACCGTGTGGAAAAGTTTGGCACTATTTTGGATCTTTTTGGGGGTGGACGCAGTTCAACGTATAATTACCCGGTGAAGTCACACGTAAATTCAATTAAACTGGAAAAAGTACCAAACCAATTTGAGAAAATCTCAAACTTTGTGGTTGCTTCACACAGGGCATTTGCATGCCTAAGAAAATATTTGAGACCAATACGACATTTTCAAACCAATTCGGTAGAGCTACGATAGTTAGCAAATTTTCTTTTTTTATGCAGCTTATAACTTTTCTATGTATAATAAAAATGTTTACGTATAAACTTGGATAAAGATAACATTGAAATAATCTTACTTTCAAAAAAATCTTACTTCATAGAAAAAAATAATCTTACTTCACAATAATATTTATAACCTTTTATTTAAATCCATCTTAGCGTCCAAATAATCAATACTCCCTCAACGATCAACACTAACATCGAGGGATTATACTATAATGATCAGCAAATACTTCTGTAACATCCCAAAAAGTCATAGTTTACTTCAATGATCTTTTAGTCCTACGTACCATGAATTGGTTTGTTACTGTAGCACTTTATTGTTAAATCATGAACTGATTTGTATTTATATTTTGAGTACTAATGAGTAATTTTTATATAAATTTCTTATTTATCCAAGCTCATATGTAAATGTTTTGAAAAGATAAGCAGCACATAGAAAAAGAAAATTCTGCCAACTTTATGTCTACTCCGTCCGTAAACTTGCTATTTACATCTTGGCTCTGCACTAATCAATTGATGAAATATTGAACAGCTTCCTAACCATTGGATTAGAGATAGATGGCATCTAGACGATGAAAAGTCACTTGTGCCTTTATTAGTGCAAGTTATACGAAACATTTAGTCCTGGTTATGCTTAAAAATCTGACTGGAAGTGCACTTTTACTCCCAGTTGGAGACACCAACCGGGAGTAAAGGTTTACTAAAGTTTTACTCCCGGTTGGTGTCTCCAACCGGGAGTAAAGTTCACCTTACTCCCGGTTGGAGACACCAACCGGGGAGTAAAGCTCCTCCGATGGCGAAGCAATCGTTGGGTGTGTGACTTTACTCCCGGTTAGAGACACCAACCGGGAGTAAAGGTACCTTTGCTCCTGGGTACAATAAATGCCGAGAGTAATCCCAAAAGTGGTGCCGGGAGTGAAAGTCGGTTCTCTACTAGTGCGCCTCCTCCCAGCCGGCGGCGGTTGCGGACTCTGCGAGGCGGGGTGAGGGAGGAAACCTGCGTGATTGAGGAGGTATGTACGATTGTGGTGGAAACAGAGAGAAGCGTGAATCATGACGGCGAGTACACGATCGAGGCGGGTATGTTGATTGGCGGGTGAAAAAAAAATTGCGCCGAAAGTCGTCTAGAATGGCAGGAACGTAAGATTATCTTACGGAGACCGTAAGACCGGTACATGGCCCACAATCTGATTAAGATACACCATTAGATTTAAAGATGTTTAGTCATTGAAGGGTTTAGATATGGGGTGGGTAAGACATATTTGGTGAGAGCTATTTTATAATTTCTTCGTTCTTTTATAGTATATATGCACGTGCGACACGCACGTGTTTATGAAAAAATTAAAGGCAATCTCTCGCTACCTTGCACATTCAACGTTGTCTAAATTATCACTACTTTCACGCACATAGACTCGTCTCTCGATCGGTGCTACGACTGTGGTGAAGTCGATCGGCATTATAGTTGTGGCCGTGCATGTGCATGTTATGCATGTTAAAACACATACGTTTGTGCAACGTCCATGAGTAGAGACGGTGAGAGTCGTGGCGTTGCTTGGCATCTCGGCTTCACATGGAATCGTATGGTACCCCAGTGCTTATTGCATCTGTCATGATGTTTCCTTCCGTGGTTCAAGAAGGTGCATGCTCTAGTGTCCCACCATGCTCGATCTTGACTCCCAGACTCCCACTGGCTGGCGAGAGCATTGCTTGGACGTGTTCTTGAGAGTACTACTTAGAAAAGAATTACTTGCACGATATCCTTGCCAGAGTTAGAGTTTAATACAAAGTTTTTTTTTTGTTTTTTCCCTTTTTATGGCAAACGACAAAGGAATTATACATATTTATTTATGTTTTAACTTTTTATACAGTTTATATAAAAATTATGTATGCACAAGTACTTAAAAAACACTATGGTCAATTTATCCTATACCTTCGGATTGCCAGCTTTGCGTGTTGTAACTGGACTTCGTACGGACGTACAAGCGCGCTTGTTGTTGCCATACACATTACGATAGATATAGAAACCGAGAAAAACAACGTAGGAAACAAAGAACATATTTTATATTGTATCTCAAATCACCCGTGCTCCCTGCACGGGTTACAATCCTAAGAGATAAAATTACTTATATTAGGTTTACAAAAAGAAATTTTTAATATAAATTTAGTTGAAACATTTGCTTAAATTATGATAGTTTTAGCTGTCATATCTATTTTTATGACATAAACCTAAATTTTTATTCTTTTTTGAATTAAAAGCTTATTGCTTTCCCGAATTAAAAGTTTATTAAATTATGATAGTTTTAGCTGCAGTGTCTATTATTTATAATGTTGATTGAGGATATAAACCAATTTGATGGCAGGATGTTTTAGATATTTGTAATAATTTTAGGATCATCTTTTTCTTATTTCTACTATTTTCACGAATAACAATTTGTACGACTAATAATTTTTTAGCACCATATGCATCTAGTTGAAATATAAATAAACTTAAAGTTTATAAGCTCTTATTTTCGCCTTTATGTGATATCATGAAAATCAACATTTCAACTTTTAAGTTCATATTTTTAATGTAATTGTTTGGAATTCTAATGCTTATTGTATTGTTCATTTTATCATTGTTTATAGTATTTAAAGAATATATTAGGTTGTAGGCTGCCCTCTTAGTTTTGACAATCTCATAAATAGTTGTTTCATTAAGCACCATGACACTCAAGATTTTTAATTTATTGTACGTATTAGTACTGTCTTACTAAAATCTTCAAATTAAGTTACTATATGATATAGTGTTTTAATCAATATGTTTGAACTTTTCTTAGGCCAACGACTTGTAAAATTGATCAGCGTGAGTGTTAATATAAATTGAAGTGAGTTGTAAGTGTCATTACTACGTGGTTTGCAGAGGATATATTTCCAGGCTTGATAAGCATATAAAAATATTTATTCACATATTGTATGTTTTGTTAACTTATGCATGTTGAATAATTGTTCGTAATAGCTTATATTCACATTTACATGCAGACTTGGGAGAATTTTGTTAATTTTATATAATGATTGAGAGGTGGATAATTTAGATACAAATTATATGGATATATATTACTTTACATAATCTTTCATAATGCCATTTATGGGTAATTGGAATGCAAATGTAGACGCTGAAGCATTATCTTTCATAATGACATAGATTGATAATTTATAAAAAATATTATCAGACTATTTTAATTTTGTTTTATAGTTGTTGAGTTTTTTTCCATATAGGTTTTATAACTGAACGGATCATCGTTCCCCTAATTTACAATAGCATGTCATTCAAGGTAATTCAGTAACATTATTATTAAGTTGTGAACCGGCCTGTAACCCTGTTGTTGGAGCACCTCAATAGCACCCCAATAGGATAGGTTCAAATCCCATGAGAATGAAGTTTTGCGCTAGAATAAAAAATGGTAGAGGGCTCCCATGCCGATGGTTAAAAAAACATTTTTATTAAGCTACTAAAAATATTATACCTGATGCTCAGTAAGGATTGCATCAAAATTTATTTGGGCGAAGTAATCCAAGGATATTAAATAAAAATAAAATTTGTACCTAACGGTCAATATATATCATATTATGCACGTACGTTAGTAATAGATAAATTAAATTATAATTACTGAATCTTGTAAAAAAGATCATACCTTTAGTCTACATGTGTTGCCCATAAGATACTGGCACATGCCCTTGCTTCCATCCACCTGATGCGGCTGGATCTAATGTCTGTTATTTGGGCACCGCCGGACGCCGACTTCTACCATGCGTACACTGTGTTGCATGGAAATAGTCACCTCATTTTGTGGCTAGTAAATTTTCTTGATGTCTAGATTTTTGGGAATTTTTGTTATAGTGAATGGGGCATATATATTGTCCACCTCGTCAATGTCGAGTGCTATGTGCTTGGCTCAGCTGGTCACCTGCCACGTCATCATCATGTCGGCGATGACTGGTGTAGTGTGTTGATTCAGATGGAGTCAATGCAGCGTCGCCTGTCTCATCATCGTCCACCGGCAATAGTCGGTGTAGCATCGCCTTCCTCATCGGGTTTCGCTAGTAGGTAGTCGGTACGTAATGTCACCTTCATCCTCGGTGTTCGTTGATGTATAGTCGGTGTAGCATCGCTTGCCTCGTTGGTGTCGATCGGCAGTGTAGCATCGCCCTCTGTGCCGCATCGTTTTGATAGGAGTGCGGTGATGTTGTTGACATTGGTGTCGGCCGTTCTCGATGCCGTCCTTACTAACTCCCTGCATCCAGACAATACCAACCAACATACATGGAGTTGTGTAAGAAGAGGTAAAACATTTTATTAGTTTCTCACCTATGGAGGACAACGTGCATACATTCACCCTCCTCGCCCCTGGAGCATGCCATCTTTGATCTCCAGCAGACCGCAGAGAACATGCAGTGATCCATAGGAGATTTGGATGTTGATACATGAAGGAGGTATTGATCATGGAGAAGCTACTAAGCGCACATAGTCATCGTACATGAACCATGTATGTATTCTTGGCGATCAAAGATTCGGGAACCCTTTTGTGCATCAGCGTCATATGAGGCGCTCGCTTCCTCATGCTCCCGGGGTTGAGATCTCTTGAGAAAAAAAGTAGGGTGACTTCCCAACCAATGGTTAGAAAAACATTATTATTAATAAGTTAATAAAAAGATATAGGTGTTGCTTGATAAGGATTACATCAAAACTTATTTATGCATAGTAATTCGAGGACATTAAAATTAAATAAAAATTATACGTAATGGTCAAGCGTGTTGCCGTGTATGACAGACTAATTCTGCAAACAACACTCATGGTGATCGTAACTACGACCTTACAGGAAAAATATGCAATAGGATGAAAGCGGAGTCGCTTTGTAGACGTATGTGCTTACAATGATTCATTCATGGTGACGAAGGAGTCTGCATGCAGGCTGGCGCCATTGTAGATGTATGTGCCTACGCTGTTGGCTTCCTTCTTTGCTTGCTGGGCCCGGCGAGGCGGCGAGCACAAAGCAGCTGCGCGGCGGCGATTGCCGCATGGAGCCATCCGGCACGGCGCCCTCTTTTTTCCTCCCCTGTGGAACACATCTCCTTACGTAGTGAATGGATATTGGATACGATGACTTCCAAATGGTAGAGAGGACGCCTTTCGGCTAGATCGTGGACTCGTGGTAGAGATATCCTACGTAGATTTTAAATTGATAATGGTGTTATTTTTTTCCTTTTTTATCGATAATAATAATAATAATGGCGATGATGGGTAATTTTTTAAAAATAAATTAGATCTAATGGTTACAGGATGCCGGAGTCTAGAGATTCGATGGCTAGATGTTTCTGATTAACGTGAGAATTTCTAGCATTTATCTTTTTTCCTAGCGCGTCTGGTAAGAATTAACGTGGAGGCTCCGTTAAGGCCTCCAATTAGTAATAGTAAGATGGTTTAGCAGGAGTCCTACATCACGATGGAGGACTCATATAGCACGATGCTTAGATCGTACGGTTGTTAATGAGGGAGAGTAAGATTTTGACGACGGAGGGCTCATATAGCACGGTGCCATGATCGAACGGCTGTTACATTAGAAGAGTAAGATCTCCCTCTCAATTCTTTCGCTTTTTTATAGTAGGATAGATAGATAGATATAGATTAGAATCGGATTAACCATGGCACACTTGTGAGAAATAAATAAATCGTAGTAATTATAGGTATAAAAAAAGATATCGTAGGAGTTTAGTATACTCTAGTCGCCAATATTATTAGCCGTTACATCTACTTTGTTTTCTAAAAATTTACCCAACTAATCTATATCTATATCTATATCTCCTATAAAGATAAACCCCACAAGCCTAATTCTCTAGCACCTCCTTTGTAACATCCTAGATGTTAATTGCAACTAAAACTTGATTTAGAATTTTATTAAGGCCTAATCATCGAGCATCATGGCATTAATGCATTCATGTTTTAATATTATTTTTGATGTGATGCTTTGTTTTACATATGAAATGATGCTTGTGATTGCTAATGACTGATTAGTTAGTGTAGAAATTAAATCGAGCTCCATTCCGTTTCAAAAACCCCGTTTTCCCGAAAACCCCGATTTACCCCCTTCTCTCTATTTCAAAATCTACAAAGAATTTGGGGTTGGTCCAAAAAGCAATATTGTGGGTCTTGATGAGAGCTTCAATATTGGTGTTCAAAGTTTTTCAAGTTTCAAAAAGAATTTCGAATAAATTTGAAAAATACAAGTTTTCCCAAGCTTGTCCCCTTTTGATTTCAAATCATAATTCAAAAACTATGCATATTTTGGAAAAACATCTTTTGGAGAAAATGTGCAGTTTGAAAAGTTGAGTTTTCCATAGTTTTGGAGTTTTTCAAGTTCTTTAGAAAAATCCAAAGTAATTTCAAATATTTCATTCTAGGGTTTTTGTCCCCTTTTCAAAATTTGATTCAAATTCAATTTTCCTTGCAAAATTTAAAAATGTGCCAGTTGAGAAAATTGTAGAGAATGAAAAATTAGCTAGGGTTGCTTTTTGGAATTTTTCAACTTTAGTTCAAAATTCTGGAGTAATTTGCAAAACTTTACTGCTGTCACGGTGATGACGTCATCCTCATCAATTCCCCTCTCTATTCCTCGTCGTCGCCGAGTCCATGGCCGCCATGCCGTCTTGCCGGAGGCCGTGCCAGCTCGCCCGCGCTGGAGTCTTCCATCGCCTTGCGTGTCGCCCTGTCGCTCCTCACCACCCTCGCCCTTGTCTTATCCCTCTGGGAGTGGAGCAGGTGGAAAACTGCATCTCCTTCTCCTCAGTTTTCGCCGCCGGCGCCGAGCTCCACCTCGCCGTCGAAATTGTCGCCACCGCCCGCTAATCCCTCCATCTTCACCTCCATCAGCTCCGCCTCGTCCTTGCGCATCCACCGAACCCATCCTTTCAGCCTCGCACCGTCCAGAGCTCTCGCGCGCCGTTTTTCTTCCTCTGACCAGCAAACCAAGCCGCCGCGAACTCGTCACTGCAATTCGTCGTTGTCCATGATCCATTTTCAAATTCCTTTGGCAGCCGAGGTCGCCTTCATCTCCGGCCTTTGATGCTTCCCTTGGTTTCTTCATTTCTCCACAGGGTGCCCCGGGACGCCGTCCGCGCCGCCGGAGTTCCGCCGCCATAGGCACTGCGCCGCCGCGCCCTACTTCCGGCCATTCCAAGCCGCCATCTTCGAGTGCGCCGTGTTCACGGTGAGCTATTGCCCCGATAGTACCTTTGGTTAGGGCCGAGTCGCCTTATCGTCGCCGTTCTCGTGCGCCGCCGCCGCCGCGGTCATGCCGCCGCCGCACGCACGGTTAGTGCCGCCTAGGTCGCACGTTCGGCCCAATTAGCTCGCGTAGCGTGATCACGTGTTCGTCGGTACCGGTGCTTGCGTTAGCCCGGTCGAGGAGGTTCCCGTTAGGTTGTCGCCGTGCGCGCCGCCACCGCACCCGCCATGTCCTCCGGCGAGCTTGCTACTCATGCTCCGCCGCCACTTTAGTACCGTCCCGGGTGCGCCATGTCGCACCGGGTCACGTAGAGCCCAAGAACGCCGCCCAGGACCTTGCCGTTGGCAAAGACCGAGCCGGCCGGATCGCGGTGTCCCTGTGGAGTCACGCGAGGATGTGTTTTTGGGAATTAGACAAAGTCCAGGGTGCTTGGTGTAAAAAGTCGTGACTCAGTGTACAGTGTTTAGACCTATTTGTGATTTTGTAAAACTCCAAGGGCCTTTTTGCAAAACCGCCTCGGCCAAGCTCGGGCAGGCCGGATTGGGCCGGCCTACCCACGGTGCCGAGCCAAGTGGCCGGCTTTGCTCGCGCCTTGGGCCGGCTTGTCCACGAGCGAGGCCGAGCCGGGGCAGCCCGAGCCTGTTGGGCCGGCTTTCCAACGGATCGGGCCGAATAGGCCAGATTCGCCCGGGACGAGTTTTTCTTTTTATTTCAGTTTTATTCTTTTCCCCTGTTTTAGTGAATAGTGTTGCAATTTGTTTATTTTGTATAGGATTATTGGTAGCTCCAAAAATTGTGAAAATTTTTGTGTATGCTCTCTGTCATGTGCTTGATTTTAGAAAAATATTAGATGCCTATTTTGGTTATGTTTTATATGTTTTAAAATTAGCCCTTTTAATTGAAAAATGCTCCTTCTTTTTATTTTTTTTTATTTTTAGTTATTTATTTATTGTTTCAAAAATCTTGAAAATTATTTTGTAGCCTTCTCAGGCCATGAGAAGCTTAAGTTTAATTTTTGAGATTTATTTGACAACTTTTTATTTAGTCTTTATTTTATATTTAGTTTTTAATAGATCTTTAATTGCTTATTTAGTTCTTCATGACTTAAGATTTTCTTGAGTGACTTTGGGATTGATTGGAGACCTTAGGTCATTAACTTTAGTGACCTTGGGCACTTTGATGACTTGTATGAATTATCTTGATCTCGTTGGTTGTCGTAACTAGAGTGGCTTCACCTATGTAACCCTAGGTTTTGTTTAATTAATGTTGTTAGAGTACAACCGTATCGCGAAGGAAAGTTGTACTCAAGTGATCAAGTTGTTATGCTTTCATCCATGTATCATCATGCATCATGCCATGAGCTCATCGTTCTAAATCACGCATCATTAATTACGTGTAGATGATACGAGAGTGGGGTGGATCGTGTTGATCAAAGTTTGGAGAGATGTCGTAAGTCGACAGTGGTACTCGAGAAGGTGTCATCCATGGTGTTGATGTCAAGTCTGACCATTGAAATCTAACTTCACTGCAACTCAGGCAAGCCCCGGAGCATGCAACCCATTTCTATTTCTGCAAATATTTTACACTATAAGTCTAGTGTTTTGTGCATTAAGCTAATAGGAGTTGGTTGATACCGTTGCCGCATGTCTACCTTGATCTACTTTTATATCATGATATCCCACTAGTATGTGTAGGTCGATTTCTTATGCTTAGCCATGCTTAGACTTCGGTAGAAGTTGTAGGTCATTAATCTTTGATCATGATTTACCATTGTATATTTGCTTCTCTAGACCTAAAGATGGGTCACGAGGGCATAAGAATATGGTTATAATAAATTGAGACCGGTCGGGTAACTTGCATCGAGAATGGAGTCTTGATGTAGTGTTTCCGACTTGTCGATTAAGGACCGGCCGTTGTTGGCCAGCTGGACAAGACTTTGCAACTACTCACATATCTACGAAAAAGCTTTACCCTAGGATAATCTAAGGACTAGTACAGTGAGCCCGTGCACTGGGAGTGGCGAGATGGCGGGAGTACAATACCCTCGTGGGCCGTGTCCCCCGGATTGGAGGTGTAAGTGTACTCTCTGGTGGCACGGAAGCTGAGCCTAGTTCTAGAATGTCCGACGGTGTTGTTGATATAATTGTGGGTTAGAGTCCCACTTATATCGTGTGTTTAGGGATCCTCAGCTGAGTAAATCGGTTCGAATCGTCGTGCTCCTCGGTTATGGAGACTTGATCCTCCGACCATACATCGTAGCAATCAAGCGAAATATGAAAGAATTGGATCCGGGTGACTCGTGGAATCGAGAAGAAGGCAAACTGGAAAGATAATCTCAAGTGTAATGCTTAATTTGATTGTCGGAAATAGAATAGGTGCTAATCTAGCTTTAATAGATATAATAGAAGTTGATGCTTTTATTCCTGTTTAAAACATTGAAAGTAAGGTTTCAAGATTAGTAATGCATTTCCGCAAAACTTCCCTTTTCTAGCTCAACTACTCAAAAGCCAAAGATATCCTTGAGAGTCTTTTCTTTTAGTCGGGTAAGTCTTGCGGAGTACCTTCATGTACTCGGGGTTTGTTCTACCCCCGTTGCAGTGTGCCGACCGTTGCTTCGAACCATGTTGTGTTTGGGCTCGACATGATTTGGTCTCCTCTCGCGACTTAGGTGTCCTACCTAAGTTGTCTTCTGTATCTCTACTCTACTTCCGCAATATAAAGTTAAGTTTGTAAAATATTATCCTATTCATTATTTGAAAAATTGATGTTATCATTCTTCCGCACTCTGATATATATATTTTGTAACAAATGTTGTAATGTTGGAGTTACTCCATTGTTGATCCCGGGTATGGGAGTAAAAAGTGGTTCAATCGGTGTTCGTTAAGAACATCGATGGGGCTTCATAAGTCGTGTGGAACACATGCATAGTAATCTTAGGTCCGTTAAGACGAGGATTAGTGCATGTGGGCCACATTACTTAGGAGGTTCTCGCCACGGTTGGTATCGAGCTCATACTTTGGATCGGCTACAACATTACATTTGAAAACTTCAAAATGATTTTACTATATAAAAGTTTTTGAAGTTAACAAATTAAAAATGGATCCTTACCTATTTTCTTTCTATTTGAAAGACTTTGAGAAGTTTCTCGGTACTTCTTCAAATGGTCAACATGGAAGTCAACTTCCTCAACAAAAGCTTTGAAGTGTCTTTTAACGGTTCGTCCTAACGAGCCCTCTAATTCACTAACTTGGTGAAGTTGAAGTTTTCTAACATTGTGAGGACGTATAGGACGAGCGTATCATATGAAAATCTTTTGGAAGTTAAAAGATCCCCTTAAGGTTGGAATGGTTATATTCCTTTATGATTGTTCTATTGTTAAATCTCGCGATGTACCAGGATTGTTTATCAATTGAATCTTTTATTTCATAAATTTCGATCTTTGGGAATTTGTGAAATATACCTTGATATACATCATTATCTTAAAGATGAAACCTGGTACAAATTCTTGATTCTTTTGTTGAGTATGTGCCATGCCTTGATTCTTTTCAACTCCGACACATACTATCTCCTTGGTGTCATTTGATGACATATATCTCATTTGTTCATAACTTGATTATGTTCTCTAAGGTACCATGATCTATGACCGGGAAATAGCGATGAAACCCGGGGTCTCCGTGGCTTATGACCATAAGGAATTATTTGCCGGCGTTCGCTAATGTCGGGGTCTATGATCATGAAACCTTATAGTTCACAATTAGTGTGTTCACATTCTTTGAACATGCTAATCTCTTGACCTTCATATCCGACAAATGTTTGTCGAAAGTCATTATGATGTGTTCTATGGTGGTGCTTACAATTCCCTCCCTATGTTTGAAGAACAGCTTACATCCTTTATAATTGTTCCATTGTGAATCTCGTCTTATACCAGGTTTTTGTCACACTGTTAATAATCCTGTACTCCATAAGTTTCGATCCTTGGGAATTTGTGGAATATGCCCCGAAGTACACTATTACCTTGAAAACCGAAACTAGTGTGAATCCTTAATTCTTTTGTTAAGTATGTGTCACACCTTGATTTCTTTCAACTTCGGCACATGCTATCTCCTTGATGTCGTCTCGACGACGTATATCTCGCTTTCATGTCACTATAATTGTGTCCTTAAGGAACCATGATTTATGACTTGGAAACATCGTCGAAACCTAGGGTCGCCGTGTGGTGTTACCGCCGGGCATTCGCCGTTACCCAAGTCTATGATCATGAACCCTTATAATCCAAAATTAAGTGTGTTCTCATTCTTTGAACATGCTAATCTTTTGATCATAATATTTGACAAATGTTTGTCAAAAGTCATTTTGATGTGTTATATAGTGGTGTCTCGACCCGTGACTATGGTGCCGTGTCAAGCCGAAATCTCCCGTGATTTGCGACCACATGAGTTTTCACCAGGCTATGCACAGTATCGTAGTAGATCACAATGGATGTACTTTACTTATTGAATATTCTTGGGATTCAAAGTTGTTCTTTGAACTCCCTAAATACCTTGTGGTTGTGACCGACATCCGATCTCGGTTCTTGTATCAATGTTTCAAAATGTGGGTTACTGTTGTTGTGCCCTATAGTGGTGCCGTGTTCCGTAACCCTGGTGCCGCGACGGAACCTAGGGTCTCTTGTGTGACCCGGGCACACAAGTTGCCGCTAGGTGCGCGCAGGTATCAATGTTTGCGGGCATGAGCCATTATAGTCTCATGACAATGTATCCTACTCTTCGAACTTATCTTAGGAATTACTACTGAAACTCTCTTGAAACTCTAAATACCTTGTCAGTTGTAACCACTTTCATCTCATGGTTGTAACTCTCGGATCAAACCTTGTTGTTCAATGAACTTCAGTCAAGTTGATTTGCTTGACACATTTCCTCTTCCATTACTTACCCCACGGGATTTTGTTGCTCCAAAATCTCGGGACGAGATTTCTTTAAGGGGGAAAGGATGTAACATCCTAGATGTTAATTGCAACTAAAACTTGATTTAGAATTTTATTAAGGCCTTATCATCGAGCATCATGGCATTAATGCATTCATGTTTTAATATTATTTTTGATGTGATGCTTTGTTTTACATATGAAATGATGCTTGTGATTGCTAATGACCGATTAGTTAGTGTAGAAATTAAATCGAGCTCCAATTCCGTTTCAAAAACCCCGTTTTCCCGAAAACCCGATTTACCCCCTTCTCTCTATTTCAAAATCTACAAAGAATTTGGGGTTGGTCCAAAAAGCAATATTGTGGGTCTTGATGAGAGCTTCAATATTGGTGTTCAAAGTTTTTCAAGTTTCAAAAAGAATTTCGAATAAATTTGAAAAATACGGTTTTCCTAAGCAGTTGTCCCCTTTTGATTTCAAATCATAATTCAAAAACTATGCATATTTTGGAAAAACATCTTTTGGAGAAAATGTGCAGTTTGAAAAGTTGAGTTTTCCATAGTTTTGGAGTTTTTCAAGTTCTTTAGAAAAATCCAAAGTAATTTCAAATATTTCATTCTAGGGTTTTTGTCCCCTTTTCAAAATTTGATTCAAATTCAATTTTCCTTGCAAAATTTGAAAATGTGCCAGTTGAGAAAATTGTAGAGAATGAAAAATTAGCTAGGGTTGCTTTTTGGAATTTTTCAACTTTAGTTCAAAATTCTGGAGTAATTTGCAAAACTTTACTGCTGTCACAGTGATGACGTCATCCTCATCAATTCCCCTCTCTATTCCTCGTCGTCGCCGAGTCCATGGCCGCCATGCCGTCTTGCCGGAGGCCGTGCCAGCTCGCCCGCGCTGGACTCTTCCATCGCCTTGCGTGTCGCCCTGTCGCTCCTCACCACCCTCGCCCTTGTCTTATCCCTCTGGGAGTGGAGCAGGTGGAAAACTGCATCTCCTTCTCCTCGCGCCGCGGCGCCGAGCTCCACTCGCCGTCGAAATTGTCGCCACCGCCCGCTAATCCCTCCATCTTCACCTCCATCAGCTCCGCCTCGTCCTTGCGCATCCACCGAACCCATCCTTTCGGCCTCGCACCGTCCGTCGGAGCTCTCGCGCCGTTTTTTTCTTCCTCTGACCAGCAAACCAAGCCGCCGCGAACTCGTCACTGCAATTCGTCGTTGTCCATGATCCATTTTCAAATTCCTTTGGCAGCCGAGGTCGCCTTCATCTCCGGCCTTTGATGCTTCCCTTGGTTTCTTCATTTCTCCACAGGGTGCCCCGGGACGCCGTCCGCGCCGCCGGAGTTCCGCCGCCATAGGCACTGCCGCCGCCGCGCCCCTACTTCCAGCCATTCCAAGCCGCCATCTTCGAGTGCGCCGTGTTCACGGTGAGCTATTGCCCCTGATAGTACCTTTGGTTAGGGCCGAGTCGCCTTATCGTCGCCGTTTCTCGTGCGCCGCCGCCGCCGCGGTCATGCCGCCGCCGCACGCACGGTTAGTGCCGCCTAGGTCGCACGTTCGGCCCAATTAGCTCGCGTAGCGTGATCACGTGTTCGTGCTGGTACTGGTGCTTGCGTTAGCCTGGTCGAGGAGGTTCCCGTTAGGTTGTCGCCGTGCGCAGCGCCACCGCACCCGCCATGTCCTCCGGCGAGCTTGCTACTCATGCTCCGCCGCCACTTTAGTACCAAATCCGGGTGCGCCATGTCGCACCTGGTCACGTAGAGCCCAAGAACGCCGCCCAGGACCTCGCCGTTGGCAAAGACCGAGCCGGCCGGATCGCGGTGTCCCTGTGGAGTCACGCGAGGATGTGTTTTTGGGAATTAGACAAAGTCCAGGGTGCTTGGTGTAAAAAGTCGTGACTCAGTGTACAGTGTTTAGACCTATTTGTGATTTTGTAAAACTCCAAGGGCCTTTTTGCAAAACCGCCTCGGCCAAGCTCGGGCAGGCCGGATTGGGCCGGCCTACCCACAGTGCCAGGCCAAGTGGGCCGGCCTGCTCGCGCCTTGGGCCGGCTTGTCCCTGAGCGAGGCCGAGCCGGGCCAGCTGAGCCTGTTGGGCCGGCTTTCCAACGGGACTGGGCCGAATAGGCCAGATTCGGCCCAGGACGAGTTTTTCTTTTTATTTCAGTTTTATTCTTTTCCTGTTTTAGTGAATAGTGTTGCAATTTGTTTATTTTGTATAGGATTATTGGTAGCTCCAAAAATTGTGAAAATTTTTGTGTATGCTCTCTGTCATGTGCTTGATTTTAGAAAAATATTAGATGCCTATTTTGGTTATGTTTTATATGTTTTAAAATTAGCCCTTTTAATTGAAAAATGCTCCTTCTTTTATTTTTTTTTATTTTTAGTTATTTATTTATTGTTTCAAAAATCTTGAAAATTATTTTGTAGCCTTCTCAGGCCATGAGAAGCTTAAGTTTAATTTTTGAGATTTATTTGACAACTTTTTATTTAGTCTTTATTTTATATTTAGTTTTTAATAGATCTTTAATTGCTTATTTAGTTCTTCATGACTTAAGATTTTCTTGAGTGACTTTGGGATTGATTGGAGACCTTAGGTCATTAACTTTAGTGACCTTGGGCACTTTGATGACTTGTATGAATTATCTTGATCTGCTGGTTGTCGTAACTAGAGTGGCTTCACCTATGTAACCCTAGGTTTTGTTTAATTAATGTTGTTAGAGTACAACTGTATCGCGAAGGAAAGTTGTACTCAAGTGATCAAGTTGTTATGCTTTCATCCATGTATCATCATGCATCATGCCATGAGCTCATCGTTCTAAATCACGCATCATTAATTACGTGTAGATGATACGAGAGTGGGGTGGATCGTGTTGATCAAAGTTTGGAGAGATGTCGTCTGACAGTGGTACTCGAGAAGGTGTCATCCATGGTGTTGATGTCAAGTCTGACCATTGAAATCTAACTTCACTGCAACTCAGGCAAGCCCCGGAGCATGCAACCCATTTCTATTTCTGCAAATATTTTACACTATAAGTCTAGTGTTTTGTGCATTAAGCTAATAGGAGTTGGTTGATACCGTTGCCGCATGTCTACCTTGATCTACTTTTATATCATGATATCCCACTAGTATGTGTAGGTCGATTTCTTATGCTTAGCCATGCTTAGACTTCGGTAGAAGTTGTAGGCTGTTAATCTTTGATCATGATTTACCATTGTATATTTGCTTCTCTAGACCTAAAGATGGGTCACGAGGGCATAAGAATATGGTTATAATAAATTGAGACCGGTCGGGTAACTTGCATCGAGAATGGAGTCTTGATGTAGTGTTTCCGACTTGTCGATTAAGGACCGGCCGTTGTTGGCCCGGTTGGACAAGACTTTGCAACTACTCACATATCTACGGAAAAGCTTTACCCTAGGATAATCTAAGGACTAGTACGGTGAGCCCGTGCATCGGGAGTGGCGAGATGGCGGGAGTACAATACCCTCGTGGGCCGTGTCCCCCGGATTGGAGGTGTAAGTGTACTCTCGGGTGGCACGGAAGCTGAGCCTAGTTCTAGAATGTCCGACGGTATTGTTGATATAATTGTGGGTTAGAGTCCCACTTATATCGTGTGTTTAGGGATCCTCAGCTGAGTAAATCGGTTCGAATCGTCGTGCTCCTCGGTTATGGAGACTTGATCCTCCGACCATACATCGTAGCAATCAAGCGAAATATGAAAGAATTGGATCTGGGTGACTCGTGGAATCGAGAAGAAGGCAGCTGGAAAGATAATCTCAAGTGTAATGCTTAATTTGATTGTCGGAAATAGAATAGGTGCTAATCTAGCTTTAATAGATATAATAGAAGTTGATGCTTTTATTCCTGTTTAAAACATTGAAAGTAAGGTTTCAAGATTAGTAATGCATTTCCGCAAAACTTCCCTTTTCTAGCTCAACTACTCAAAAGCCAGCATATCCTTGAGAGTCTTTTCTTTTAGTCGGGTAAGTCTTGCGGAGTACCTTCATGTACTCGGGGTTTGTTCTACCCCATTGCGGTGTGTCTTTGTTGCTTCGAACCATGTTGTGTCGCTGGGCTCGACATGATTTGGTCTCTCTCGCGACTTAGGTGTCCTACCTAAGTTGTCTTCGTATCTCTACTCTACTTCCGCAATATAAAGTTAAGTTTGTAAAATATTATCCTATTCATTATTTGAAAAATTGATGTTATCATTCTTCCGCACTCTGATATATATATTTTGTAACAAATGTTGTAATGTTGGAGTTACTCCATTGTTGATCCCGGGTATGGGAGTAAAAAGTGGTTCAATCGGTGTTCGTTAAGAACATCGACGGGGCTTCATAAGTCGTGTGGAACACATGCATAGTAATCTTAGGTCTGTTAAGACGAGGATTAGTGCATGTGGGCCACATTACTTAGGAGGTTCTGCCACATCCTTGCGCCACGTCATCCACTAATCCATATCCACTCCAAGCAATTGATGCACCGCCGTGTGTCTCCTTCCCCGCATGGCTTGCCGTTTCTCCTCCCCAGTCCTTCCCCGCATGCGCAAGCAGCAAGCTTGCCTAAACCCACTCCCAGCAATTGATGCACCGCATGCCATGCTTGCCATTTCTCCTCCCAGTGCCACTACCCTAGCCAACTTTTTTCCTGTCGGCTGATTCCGTCAGGGAAAGTGTTTGGTACCGTCAGGGAAAGTCATCCGTGACGGTAACCGTCGTGGATCAGCCATCAGGAGAAAACTGACGGGAAAAGTCCATCTTCCCTGACGGTAAACCGTGAGTGAATGGTCCCTGACGGTTAGGACAGTCAAGGAAAGTCTTTGGCGTCGGGTTTTTTGTTCCCGTCAGGGAAACTTTCCCTGTTGGTTATAGACCGTCAGAAAATCTAAATCTCTCCCGTCGGTTACCTACCGTCAGGAAAAAACTAATCACTCCCATCGGTTACAACCTGTCGGGAAAAACCTAGACCGTCAGAAAATCTAAATCTCTCCCGTCGATTACCTACCGTTAGGAAAAAACTAATCTCACCCGTCGGTTACAACCCGTCAGGAAAAACCTAAAACACTCCCGTCAGTTACAAACGGTCGGGAAAGCCAAATCTGCATATCCATAAACCATAATTTAACCAATCAGCGATCGAAACAACTCATTTAGTCAC
Source organism: Themeda triandra (assembly GCA_018135685.1). Classification (NCBI taxonomy): domain Eukaryota; kingdom Viridiplantae; phylum Streptophyta; class Magnoliopsida; order Poales; family Poaceae; genus Themeda; species Themeda triandra. Next base: position 90,832 of record JAENPR010000777.1, read on the forward strand.
ATTTAACCATGCATCCTACATGTCACACGCGGTAGTCTTGGTACATACAATTTAATAGGCATCATTTAATAATGCGTCCACACAAGTGGTAAATGTTACACTTAGTAGTCTTGGTACATATAGTACAGTACAATGTTTCTACATTCTACTAGCTGCCTTACAAAATGAAGTCAGAACAAAGAGTGAAGCTGCAGTGCTACAAATGTAAGAAATAGAAGTAAATACTACTACCCAACAGGCCCTATGATCACAATGCAGCAGCTACTGCACATCTCTGGTCCCTCTACATTCAAAACAAGATAAATGGAACCATTCATGCGATCATCATATGTCATGGACTTTAAAGCAAAACTATTTGATATTGTTGCATGGATGAGCTAGTTGATTGGTTTTCCAGCATTTTGGTACAAGCTCTATGCAAAACTGATCGGCATGTTCAGACTACTAAGTGTAATTGTTGACTAGCTTCACAATTTACTGCAGTAAAACCACGAATACAGTAACTAAAACAGATCTGATTATTTACTTCTATTAATTGTAATTGGTAGCCATAGAAATGCACATGTTATCAAATGGTCCAGCCTATAAAATGGGACACTAAAGTAGTAGTGAGAAACTAAAGAAACCAATTATAAGGAAACCTCCTAAACAGGTTAGAGATTTACCTTTTCTGCAGCTACTTTCAGCAAGATGGAATAGCAGAAGGTACGCAACATCAGTATCACTGCTTTCAATTTCCTTTGATAGTGCTTTATCTTGTTCATCGATGGTTAGCATCCAGGCAATCTGTGAAGATGAAACAAACTTTAGACAATTCTATTCTAAATGCACGGTGCTTCCCTTCAACATTAAGATATCCAATGAGCATCAGTGCAGTAAGAAACTAAAGAAAACAACTTTCCCTGAAACATTAAGATATCCTAAAAGAAATGATTTTCCTTCCTTCAGGTTAGCACGTGCAATGCATCAGGCACCAAATTTCAGTAAAAAGAATGCAGTGGTTAGCTGACTTTTGATCTGCAATGCAACTTGGTTCTGCTGACTTTAATTTAACAAATGATTCAATCATCACAAGATATCAAGATGGCAGGGGTTAGCTAACTTTTTTGACAAATGACTATCTAACTTTTTTGCTTGCACAGTAGCTCAACAATTCAGTGCTTTGTCTTACCTTACTAGTGATTTGCGCGCGCCCATGCGCGCAAGTGATGGCCCCGGTTTTATGGAGCACTAAATGTAACAATGTGTTATAGAAAATGGATTTCATGTTAAACGACGGCCTCAGTTCTATCTAGGAATGGAATAGTATTGAAAAAGAGTGAAAATCAGGCCATCAGCATCAATATGCATTATCCACAGTTGCCAGATGTTCACATTTTTTTTAAGAAAGCCAGATGTTCACATTACATATATATCTTACACGACACAAAACAAGGACACAAACGACCAAATATGCATATCCACAGTTACATTCAAGAGCCTGTCATACTGTGAATCACAGGGGCCATAGTTTCCCATGATACATGATGTCAGCCATGAGTCTATCTCACAGGATCATTTGGCTAACTGATATGTGGCCGCAGAGTTGTTGCTGCCGGGCAGGCTCGATGCACTAAAATGCACACAGGATATATACAGGCCCAATGACAAGGCTGACTGAACAAAGGAGTTCTCCATGTCTAATTGCCCATACACGGCTCAAGCCTGGTGACTCCGCCATGGAACTACCTCACGAGGTCCAATTTTCAGCGTGGAGAATATGGCACCAACAAAAGCAAGCAAAAGTCTCCTCTAGATGACAAAAGGCAGAGGGCCGTCCAATAAAAAAGATCTGGAGCCACATGGCATACAGTAGCTTTAAAGCATCAAGGCAAAATATCAAAACTTAGAACAAATCCAGCAGAAGTATAATTGAAAGCAGCAAAGGATTTACCTTATCTAGCAGTTTACAATAGATGACACTACTATGCAAATATATGGTGTCCTCAAAATGTACAATTAATACAATGCACAGCTGAGGGAAAACTAAACCTGATATCTAACATGAACTTAACCTAAGATCATAATGCATTAAAGTTTAAGAATTATAATTCGCCCAATTCACCATGGGTTGGCTTTATTCAAAATGTAAAAGAAATGTGAAGCTCTACCAATTTCTGAGAAGGTAAAAAAGTAAAAACAATACTTCATGATTTTTTTCCTTTAGAGGGCACTTGTGTATATATACCTAATGTCATCACAACCATAGTAATAAATCAAGTGAACGATAAAATTTGAGGCAATAAATTAACAACATTGGTGAAAACAAAATCAGTATGAATGAAACCTAGACGTCATTACCTGACATAACAATTGACTGTGCCGTGATGTATCTATATGGCTATCATCTTTTCTAAATAAGAACAGGACAGGTGAGTTCAGTGAAGATATTTACCATGCTGGCCCAGTGCAGCTGGTCAACGAATCTGGCCGGATCTCGTGGAGCGTCTCTGAAACTCTGCCGGACTGCAATTCACTCACCTCTATCCACTGCGAAGCAAGGTTGGACTACTATGTTAGTGCATCGGAGACAAAGCAGAAGCGAAAACATTCATCCCATAAGTAGCTGCAGAAAGCCGTGGCACTATTGAACCCTTAGTTTTAGTACTAATTGGACAGCCATTGCACGACCATTGTCTTGACCTACAAACTATGATCCTTCCACATTCAGTACACATATGGAAGCAGAAACGGGTGCATCAAAAGTATTGTTAAAATTCACTATAATGATGCACATATGTATAACAGCACTGAATGGCAATTCCGAGTTGCAACACAACTAATTTTCCAAGTACATAAAGCAGGGAGTTCAAATACAAATGGACACAAAAGAACCGTATATGGTACAGAAGCAGTACTATGTTAATATCTAAGAATCCATTGTAACAAGCCAAATAAAATTGGAAGCATAGAGCAGAGAATATCGGGAGAAAGAACATTGTTCAATCTAGTCAGCAAACTGAAGAGCCAACCAGCATAATTTCCCCTCTTAGCCTTGGGAAAAAAATTGCTGCAACAACTCTAAATCAGCGAAGAACGTCATTCCATTACATGAAGACTTACCAAGTGTTCTTGTTTTTGGAGACCAACCATAGACCTGATAGTAGTTACATACAAACCTGCCTAAGGTTCCTTTTTATCTATGCCGCAGATCAATACAATGTAAAATCAAACACATTTGTACTCGCACACGAAATCACCAAATGACAGCAGCACCGCCGTGCAATATGGCCAGAAAATAACACCGAAACCAGAGAAATTCTATGGCAAATCACGATGGAGGTGGAGCAGCGTAGGAACAGAACCAGGACATCATCCATCCAGGTCAACCTTTGGACGGATCAGACTAACAGGAGGCGGAAGTGAGGGTACCGCCAAGATCAGAAGATGGCGAGCTCGCCGAGCCGCCGCCTACTCCATCTTTGTGCTTCACAAAGACCGTTGCCGTCATCGCCATGGCCCGGCCCTCACGCTGGATCTTGTAGGCGCTGCTTCTAGGAGATGGCTTGTCGACGCACACCTGAAGTGTCCCTGGCCGGAGCGCCGCCTCTGGCCCCGTTATGCCTGTCCTCAAGCCTGAGGGGACTCTCCTGGCAGGTGGTGGCGACGGCGATGGCCCCGAGCCGCCACCGTCGGGTTCTACCAAAAGAAATCAAAAAAAAAAAGAAAGAAAGGAGAAAAATAAAAATGTCAGACACATCTCTATAGATAGATTTCATGAGGAGTAAGAATAAGCGTGGCAAGAAGACAGCTGACGAACCATACCTAAGCAATCACAGATAGCACCAGGTGCCGGCATCGACCGCGTCCCAGTTCTGGTAGCCCGACGCAGCTCCAGAACAGCTCCCGCGCAGCCTTGCTCCAGATCTTGCCCCACCGGCGTCACAACAGATCCACCGTCATCCTCACCCCAGCACCTGTAGACAGCAGCACACAAAATAAATCACACACAACAGGAGAAGCAAAATCTCGGTTCAGTCACAGGAGGAGCGGGTACAGGGACGAGGCAGCGGGTGAAGGCCAGGGCGCCGGAGTGTGCCGGCGCGGTTAGGACCTCGCCGTCTCCCAGCAGCGCGGGGTCGTCCGCCTCCACCGTCTCCGGCACCTCCTGACCGGGAGGCCTGCAAGCGCCAATCAATAGTCGTCCACAACACTGACAAAGGGGAGGGAGGAGGCAAGGAAGAGAGGGCACCCTAACCTGAAGCTCAACGCGTCGTAGGCCTCACGTGCTAATGCAACGTGAGGACGGGTGGATCCGGCCATGGAGGCAGCGGATCCGCCATATCGCCGGCGTGCGTCTCGCGCGCCGTCGACTCCGGCCGAGCTGCAGCCTGGCCTCGCTCACCAATGCCAGCGGCGGAAATGGGGTGGCTGGTCCTGGCGCCATCTCCACACAGCCAACGAGCGGATGACAATGAAAAGTGCAGTGTGGAAATCCCCTCCACCTGGCCCCACGCGCACAGCCTGCCGCGGCACGCGACGCCGCCCACGCTTGTGCTGTAAAGCACGAAACAAGAAAACGACCCTGACCAATGGGACCCAGGCTACCTGAACCAAGCAGAGCCCACCCGTCATTGACACCGAGCCAAAGACGACCTGCAGACGCGATAGTGGCTGCCAAAGCCTGTTCCCAGGCGAGGCTGCAGCTGGGGCCGGCGTAGGCCAACCAACCATCGGTCGACAACGCCCCAGCTCGTCCAATGGACACATGACAACGACGTACCCGCCAGACATGCTGACCATGCCATAACCGAACTCCTGTTTACATGCGAAGGTCAACGAGCAGACCACCATGGATGCAGATCACAACGGCTGAAATTTTTTTTGCTACCGTGGATAGGCTGGCGCCGCGTTTTGGCTTGGCGTTCTAGTCTTCTTAGATATCAGATTTGCACAGTATCTCTTTCAGTTTGCGATGATGCACCAAAACTGCAAAGAAAATATTGGTCAAAAAGGCATTGCATAGGGACATTAATATCGCCAAGAAAATGTTGTAGTCTAGACATATATGCATCTGCTAATACACAACCAGCACACATGCTTTGAGTAGGCTACTCACCACACAATAAAGGCTATTCAATGACCACTGTTGTTGTACAAGTTGGTTGGCATGAGAGGAATCATCTCCAATCCCTCTCTACATCCGAAACAAGACAAAATAAATGTGTACTCAAAATTTATATCATGAATCAATAAGAGTAACTAGCAAAATAATTCTAAATCTAGTAGCAACAAGCAATCAATAAGACAACTTCGTAAAAAAGCAACTAGTAGTAACAAGTATTCTGAGAATAACTAAAGTAAATTAACTTGACATTAGCAGCAAAACTTTTCCACAGACCAATTGTGGTGACAAGTTGTTTATCACACACAAGCAGTTCATAGAGTCCAACTATAATGTTATGCAAATAGGTACTGATTGGACAACTAAAGTTCTTAAATTTTTCGTGACATTAATACTATGATGTGGCATATAGTGTAGCACAGTTTTTGCTTAAGATAGTCAGATTAGCACAGTGCAGAAGAAAATACAACTTGTGTACATAGACCAGTACAGTTTTTGCTTAAGATAACCAACAAGATCTTCACTGGACAGTCACTAGCTCAAATCCTAGGTTGACAATAGAATATTTCTCTCAGATCTTGATTTACCTCTCCCACTTGTGTACGTAGACAACATAGTTAATTTGCTTCAGACCTAAAAACGAGGAAATCTCCACAAGAAATTGGGGTGACAGTGTTGCGAGTACCTAGAATCACGGAGCAGGGAGATCAACTTGGATTGCTGATGCAACTTTCAGATCTGTGAGGTTGAAGGCAAAACAAGTTTGCTTCAATAAAAAAAATTCCACTTTCAGCATAAGAACAGAATTGGTGGTACCTGGGTGGCAGGGGACGATCAGGATTGGTTGCTGGATGTGTAGAAGATGATGAGATGGATCATTGCCCTGCCTCTGCACTTCGGTGGAGAACACGGCAATAGTGTCAGTCAAAACGTCGAGTCCCTGCCATGGAAACGAATATGTGGTGTGTGGATTTGGAGGCAGCAGCTCAGGATTCTGGAGGCGGCAGTGCAGCTCATGGCAAGACAAGGGGCGGCGGCGCTAGGGTTTGGGGGCGGCAGGGCTGCGATCCAGGGGAAGGGTGACAGGTCTGGTAGCTGGTGGTGTGGGTGGCGGCAGCGACGCTGGCTGTGGCGAGGTCCAAGACGGCGACGGCGCTGGGTTGCTTCAGGGTCACTGACGGAGGCCATGTAGCCGCGGGGAGTTGATTGGGCCGACGGGAGAGAATGTTTCTCGGGTAGTGTGCATGCATATGCAAACCGCTGCACTAAATCCACTGCCACCAATTGATGCATCAGGAACTGCCCCGCAATATATTGAGCGGTCCACTGATGATATTTATATACCCCTTCATGCATCTGTTGGTCACAATTTGCATGGCATGAGGCCATGGGCCATTCATCTCCCCCTCTCCAAGCTTTCCCTTTGCACATCTCGATTACCTTGCTTTACTACGAATGAAGTAATTTTTCTTTGCTTATGCTGACCCAGATGCTGGTGAACTTCAACCCGGTGATGCGGTTCGGCATGGCGACCCTGTACAGGTTCTGAGGCAGAGGCCATGTTACGGGCTCACACACTTCCGGTGAGAATTGGCATTCTTTTGATGCAGCTTACTACTATTTTGGTAGTTTTGAGACATATATATAAATGCAACTATGGTTTCGTATTTCCTACACGTATACAATAAATACAACAAACCTATATGCCGATGCATTTGTTGGCTTATTCCACATGAATCAACACAGATTGTCTCGTCTTTAGGCATCTCCAAATACGGATGCCTACCATAAATTCAATTAACCATGCACTCAAATGAACAAGGACTCCATAGGCCGATATTTTGGGTATTGTCGTGCAACTATGTAGTATTTTACACTTAGCAAATGATTTGAACCAATATATAGCACATCTGTCAGTAGTATCAAGGTAAATCTCTTCCTATTCTAATTAAATTTATTCTCTTTGCAATCAAAATTCTACTGGAATACCCGCGGCAACGCGCGGAGAATTCTTCTAGTATAATGTAACCCTCAATCTATATCTAAATTGCACACATGCCATTATAAGATGTAATATAAAGTAACTACCTGAATTTAGCATTGTACAGAGTCAAACTTTTTTAACCTAACCACGTCTGCACAAAAAAATTACATCGACATCCATCTACAATATCAAATTGAATCGATTAAATGTTACATCAAATATCTCTTGATAGTACAATTTACTTGAACTTATGTATGATAATAAACTTTTGTTAGAACTAATGAAATTTGACTTAAAACAAAGCTAAATAACCTATACTTATCAGCCATACTTATCAGCCATGCGCGATCGAGTCATGCGCAAGCAGGGCTGATAAGTTCAAGCAAAGAGGGCAAATACATTTTGGATATAGGAACATGATTGTAGTCCTTTTTTAGGCGAAAGACAAGCAGTTCTTTAGGGTCTGTTTGGAATAACTCGTGCGGCACCCGGAAAATGGAAGGCAGCTGTAAGCCGCCATCCTCCTCCTCCTCTCCCCCTCCCCAGCGCCGCCTCTATTTATCGCCAGCCGCTAGGGTTTTATGGTCGGCGCCGTGACCTGAGCAGAATCGCCTCCATCCCCGACGCCCCCCCTCATCGCGTGCCCGATACCTGTGAAGAAGCTTTTTTTGCTTCAGCTGGTGAAGCAACTCCGCTGATAGAGTTGAAGCTGTTTAGAAAAACGTTGTTAAAATAGCCCCCTTTGCTGCTGAAAAAAATTAAATGTCTGTAATGCCCATTTGTTTTATTATTTATTTATTTATTTATTTTTCCACACTTATTTACTTTTTATTTTCTTTCTTGCTTCTTTTCCGCCGACGCACCATGTTCTTTCTCCCTTATCTCTTCACCAATGGACGCGTTTCTTGTTCTACCTTCTTCTTCCCTGCTTTTCTCGCGTCCCCCGCCCTGACAATCACCGAAGATTGTTCCGATGGCAGGATATACGCCAAAACGCTATTCAGCGCGCGTGCGCCAGTCACGCTCGCGGCGCACACATTCCGTTTCGGCGTCACTTCCTTTTACGTTTGGGCCCAGTACGTACGTACGTACTATTTTTGGGTCTGTTTTTCGTTTTTCTGGAGCCGAGTGGGGAGGGTGCATGCAGGGAGGGGAGGGAGGCCCACGTGTGTGTCAGATATGCGATAGATATTTTCTCTACAGAATATGTATGCGTACATCAAACTTTAGAATGTGATATTTTTCTTTTCAAGTATCTATTTTTAATTCCGTTTGCACCACAATGCTCGTTATGACAAGATCTATGAAAGTAGATCCATGTTGAATATGTTTCGAAATTAGTTTCATGATGATAAAGTTTTGAATCTATCAGTATATAGTTTTAAATACTGTAGTATAAAGTTTCAAATCTTGGACTACAAAGTTTCGTATTACAAAGTTTTTACTTTTAGGTGTATAAAGTTCATAGTATGTAAATACAAAGTTTAAAAAGAGCTAGTCCAAAGTTCCTGAACTTAGGCGTAGAGTTTTGAAATCCTAAAGTTTCGAACCTTTTAGTACAAAGTTTATAATATGAAATCCTAAAGATTTGAACCTAGTAGTATAAAGCTTATAATGTGAAATCCTAAAGTTTTGAACCTACAGGTGCAAATTTATAATATGGTATTTCAAAGTTTTAAACCTAGCAGTATAAAGTTTATATTATGGTAGTCCAAGTAGCAGTACAAAGTTTGTAATGTGTTAGTTCAAAGTTTTGAACCTAGCATTGCAAAGTTTGTAAAGTGGTAATCCAAAGTTTTTGAATCTAGCCGTAAAAAGTTTGTAATGTGTTAGTTCAGAGTTTATAAAGTTTAAACCTACTGTTACAAAGTTCATTGTAATAGTTAAAATTTTAAACTGTAAACTTTTAATTAAAAAGTTTTAAATTAGCTATACAAAATTTATAATATATAAAATAATTTAAAGTTTCTATTAAATTCGACTAACTAACTAATAGAATGCCATGTGAGTAAATATAGACACATATGCATATAAAAGAGATGGCGTGTTGCATGGCCTGGATTGCTTTTTTTGAAAACCATGGCCTGGGTTGGATGCCTAATCCACTAATTGCTACAGTATTAGCCCATTAATGCACCGGTCAACATGGGCCGACTAATCCCTTTCAAGCTCGCGCGCCTGACGCACACTATCGTGCCCACACGGCACGCGCCGGCGCTGCTACCCTACGATTACGACCGCGCGCTGCTATCCATACGAGCGCACGCGCGCCAGGCAACTGTCACGATCCGGGTCAAGATCGTGACGGATAACTGGGAATAGGAAGGAATTCGGGGAAGAACAGCAGGGAATTTGGGACGAATAGCAAGAATAGCACAGGATTTAGGGTTCAGACGAACAAAGAAGACGAGTTCGGGTTTCAGGAGTTCAATTCATCGATACCCCGTACAATGACAACCTAGGTGTATATATGTAACACCGGCTCAAACTTGGGCTCAACCCATACATGGCTATGGCTCGCAGGCCCAACACACACACACATATGGATTAGATGGGCCCAGCCCGGGTCATGACAGCAACCTCGCCCATCATTACTACTTGTTCCGAGCAAAATAATAATGTATTGTTGGATATAGGAAACTGATCCTTAGGCTATCTCCAACAATACTTACCTAAACATGCGACCTATTTGAAGGTTTCGGTCATGCACAGTAAATCAGTCATGCACCCAAATCGTTCCGTTTCCAACAGCGAAGACAAAAGAAGAGGCCGACCACGGACACTTTCCTTCCCAGACGCGCGGTGAATATTTTTGTGGAGGAGAGAGACACGAGAGATGACCTATATTTAGGTTCCGACAACGCACGGACCAAAAATCGGTGCTGGCTTTGGCTACGCCGTTGAAGCCTGATTTATTCATAGGAACGACGCAAAATACGTTAAAATATGTTTGGGTGCCGTAATGGCCGTTCTTTATTTTCAGCCTTTGGATTGGGCATGTCATTGCGATGAGTTCATCTTATCTCATCAGCCTTTCATGGCGTTAATAACGGCCGCCAGATTGTTGAAGGATGTGCCATCTTTGCGGATGCTCCTGGACGCAACCTTGTGCAACTCCAACGCCCTAGACACGATCGCCGGATCGTTCAGCAGATTCTCTATGCGCTCAGCGATGTGCTCGCTCGTCACCAGGCCACCGCCGGCGGTGTCCTTCCCCAGACGCGGGCCGGTCTTCCACGTGTCGTAGACGTAGCTCTCGTTGATGAACTGATCAGCGAAGTACGGCCAGGTCAGGAACGGCTGCCCGTTCTTCAATCCCTCCATCACCGAGTTCCACCCGCAGTGTGACACGAAGCATGCGACGGCTGGGTGGGCGAGAACCCTGTGCTGAGGCGACCATGTCACAATCTTGCCTCTTTTCTCGACGGTCTCGAGGAATCCGTCAGGGTAATTGGCGGTATTGTCCAGGTCCGGACGGACCACCCAAAGAAATGGCCTCCCTGACAGCTCCAGCCCACGAGCGAGCTCATGAGATTGTTCCTCATCAAGCACAGCGATGCTACCGAAGGCCACGTAGACAACTGATCTGTCGGGTTGTGCGTCCAGCCACGACAGGCAGCTATCGTCCTCTGCCCAGAAATTACCGATGGGCTTTCCCTCACGGAGACCTGTCGGCAATGGCCCGATGGGGAGGATGCTGCGGTGCTGGGACAGGATGCCATCCTCGAGCTCCTTGACAGTGTTGCACAGAAAGAGGTCAACTGTGCCCTGCCCCAGCGCCTTCAGGATTTTGTTGAGGCACCGGAACATCTCCTTCTGCGCCTCCTCTGTGCCGGCGGCGTTCCAGGCTAGCGGTGCCAGTTTCATCTGCAGGTCGCCTACTGGTGGTATCTGTTTGCCCATCGGTAAACCTGCAATGCCGGCCACATGATTCATCTTGGATCTGCTACCGATTTTTGAGCGAATCAAAATCTTGTTGATCTTTCTATAGTACTTACCATCCTTGTCGAGCATGCCATCAGCGATCAGCTCTGGTAAGTCTAGCCCTGCTGCCATCACGGCAGCGCACGATGGCCAGAGCGTCGCCGTGAGCATTCCGGCCTTCTTGGCGACGCCGAGCACCCACTTCAGGCCATAGTCGACGACCATGCAGCAGAAATGGCTGTTTTGGATCATGTCCTCGACGGCCGCTGGCAGGGAGCTCATCAGCGAGCTGGTTAGCGCGCCGAAGTCGTTACGGTTGCCGTCCGGTGGGAAGCCGTCGGAGACGGAGACGAAGCGCACCTGGCCTGATTCAGGTGATGATCCATCTTTTACTGCCAGCAGATCCGGTGACGCGGCTACGAGCTGGCCGTGGATGTGGTCCGTGTTGACGAAAGTGACGGCGAAGCCATGGTCGGCGAAGCGGTACGCCAGCTCGAGCAGTGGAAGGACGTGGCCCTGCGCCGGGTAGGGGATGAACAGAGCGTGGGTTGAAGAAGGCATGCCTGAGTTATGAGGTGAAGAACTAGTATATATCTACTGCTGAATTGTTGGTACGTACGTAGTAGTCTACACGTACTGGTGCCTTCCCTCGCTAGTGTATTTAAAGAAGTGCTAACTCGTACTGTTCATCAATGACCTGCAAGTTGCAAAAAATATATCCTTTCTATAGGTAATGAATATGAGATGGAGATCGGATGGTAGAGACTAAAACTTTTGGTTACTTATTAATAAAATGAGATGGAGGTGATCCTCCAAATTAAGAGCAGCAGGCTGTCTTTTTTTATTCTTTAACTCACGGCTGTGTACCGTCGATGGATGGTAGAGGCTGGAACTTTGTTCTCTTATCTAAATAAACTAGTTACCACTACTGAAAAATGTTTTTATGCAGCTGAAATAACATTTCATGTATGGCGGTCACAATCTCTCATCTAACAAAATACCTAGCAAAGCCGCAATGCCACTTGTGCAGATCACCCTACCAGTGACATTCGGAACACCAGAAAACTACTGCACCGAGTTCATCAAATTTGAAGTGGCAGACTTCGAGTCATGTTATCACGCCATCCTGGGGAGATCAACCATAGCCAAATTCTTAGCCATACCACACTATCCTTACTTGTTGCTCAAGATGCCAGCTGCAAATGGAGTTCTATCACTACGAGGGGATCTGAAGCGTGCCTTTCACTGTGACGTCCAAGCAATAGAAATTTCAATGAAGATTCAAGATGCGAAGGAAGGAAAAAAAAGATACCGCAACGGCCAAAGATATAGACCCTGAAGAACTACAGATACCAGCAGAGAAGCCCAGTAACTTTACTCCACCAAAAGAAGCCAGCATCAAACACATCGACCTCCAAATAGGCAATCCCATCAGGACGGCGATCATTAGTGCAAATCTCGACCCCAAATAGGAACTCATGCTCACTAACTTTCTTCAGGACAACAAAGATATCTTCGCTTGAAAGTGGCCGACATGCTAGGGGTCCCAAAAAGGTTGGCTGATCACATAATTGATGTCAATAAAGGACCAAAACTCATCAAGCAAAGGTTACGACGGTTCACTCCCGACAAAAAAGAAGCGATCAAGAAAGAGATTACTAAACTTATGGCAGCCGTGTCATAGTGTTAGCAAACCCAGTGCTGGTCAAGAAGAAGAAGAACTCAGAAGAGTGTGGCGCATGTGTGTCGATTACACAGATCTCAACAAACACTACCCAAAGGATCCACTTGGGCCCCAAGGATTGATCAAATTGTAGATTCAATAGCAGGATCAGCTCTCTTATCTTTTCTGGATTGTTACTTAGGATACCATCAAATTTCACTTAGGGAAGAAGACTAGAGCTAGACCTCTTTTATCACACCTTTTGGAGCGTACTGCTACAAGTCAATGCCCTTTGGACTCAAGAACACGGGAGCAACTTGCCAGCGAGCGATCCAAACATGCCTAGGAGAACAGATTAGGAGAAATACATAAGCTTTACATGGATGATGTAGTAGTCAAAACAAAAGAGCTAGATTCTTTGATTGACGACTTAAAAGAGACCTTTGAGAACCTGAAGGCATGGCAATGGAAGCTAAATCCAACCAAGTACGTATTTGGAGTACCGTCAGGACAACTACATAGATTTTTAGTCAGCAATAGAGGAATCGAAGCAAGCACCAAATAGATCAAAACAATCATGAGCATGAACCCGCCATAAAGTGTCAAAGATGTTCAAAGATTGACGGGTTGTATGGCAGCACTAAACAGATTCATATCTTGTTTTGGCAAAAGAGGGTTACCCTTCTTCAAATTACTAAAGAAGGCAGGAAATTTTGAATGGATAGAAGAAGCAAAAGAAGCCTTTGGAAGATTAAAAGAATATCTGATGTCAGCCCCAACACTGGTTCTTCCAAATAAACATGATGATATGATGCTATACATCACAGTGACACAATCAGTAGTTAGCACTGCAATAGTCGTTGAAAGAGAAGAATCCGGATGAAAGCACAGAGTCCAGCGGCCTGTCTATTACATAAATGAGGTATTGTCAGAATCAAAAGCAAGATATCCGCATGTGCGGAAACTATTCTATGCAATCCTTATTTCTTCCCACAAGCTGCGACACTACTTTGAAGAACACAAGATTACAATAGTCACCAACTTCCCGCTCAGAGATATATTACACAATCGAGATGCTACCGGACGCATATCCAAGTGGGCGGTAGAACTCAGAACTTTGAATCTAAAGTTTGCACCGAAGACATCAATCAAGTCACAAGCACTCCCCGATTTCATAGCCGAATGGACGGAGATCAATAAAAAAGAACCCAAAGCTATCATGGATCACTGGAAGATGTACTTCGACGGATCACTCAAACTAGGAGGAGCAGGAGCAGGGGTTCTTTTCATATCACCAGAAGGGAAACAACTCAAATATGTATTACAAATACTGTGGCAAGCCACCAACAACGAAGCAGAATATGAGGCACTAATACATGGACTTTGAGTTGCCACCTCATTGGGAATAAAAAGATTACTTGACGATTCTGCAATTGTGATAAATCAAGTCAACAAAGATTGGGACTGTACCAAGAACAACATGGAGGCTTACTGTGCAGAAGTACACAAGTTAGAGAAAAATTTTCAAGATTCCACATGTTTTAAGGGATTCAAACGTTGCAGCAGATATATTGGCAAAACTTGGATTAGACAGAGCAAAAGTACCACCCGGTGTCTTTGTAGAAGAATTGTCAACTCCATCTATGAAAGAACCCAGAACAAGAACCCCAGAGCCAAAAATTATGGAAACAGATGAGAAAGATACTACGAACCTAGACCAGAAAGCAGAAACAACCCCAAAGCACACATTTCAAGTTTTGATGATCGAAGTAACCTGGATGCAAACCTTCATTGATTACATCAGGGAAAACAAGTTGCCAGAGGACAAAACCGAAGCTATCTAAGTTGTTAGAAGAAGTAAAAATTATGTCCTCGCAGGGAATAAATTATATAAGAGAGCATCATCATCAGGTGTTCTACTGAAGTGCATTGCAACAGAAGAAGGGAAAGAACTATTGGATGAGATAAACTCAGGATGCTATGGCAACCATGCAGCCTCTATAAATCTAGTAGGAAAAGCCTTCCAAACTAGGTTCTACTGGCCCACAGCACTAAAAGATGCAGAAGAACTCGTCAGGACCTGCAAAAAGTGTCAGATGTTTGCAAGACAATCACACGTTCCAGCACACAATCTGATCTGCGTCCCACCAACAGGGCCTTTTTCATGTTGGGGGCGGGATCAAGTCGGACCTCTTAAAAGAGCCAAAGGGGATTCGAGTACATTTTTGTCGCAATTGACAAGTTTACAAAATGGATCAAATACATGCCATTGGTCAAATACAGTGCAGCGAAAGCAGTTGAATTCATTCAAAGAATTATGCACAGATTCGGTATGCCAAACAGAATAATCACAGACTTAGGGTCACCTTTCACCGCAACTGAGTTCTAAGACTGGGCAAAAGACTATGGCATAGAAATCGACTTTGCATCAGTAGCCCACCCTCAGGCAAACAGACAAGTTGAAAGAGCAAACGAGCTTAGTCTATAAGGACTCAAACTAAATGGATTGAAGAATTACCTGAAGTCGTCTAGGGACTAAGAACCTAGACAAGAAGAGCAACCGGATACTCACCCTTCTTCCTAGTATACGGATCAGAAGTGGTCTTACCAGCAGATTTGATCTGGACATCACAAAGAATTGAACAATATGACGAAGGAGAAGCAGAACAAGCTAGAAGACTAGAACTTGACTATTCAGAAGAAACCAAAGTCAATGCAACACTTCAATCAGCAAGATACCTCCAAGGATTAAGAAGACACTATGACAAGAATACCCGGCAACGCGCCTTCAAAGTTGGAGATCTAGTACTATGACTTATCCCGGAAAAAAGATGGAAGGCACAAACTACTCTCGTGGGAAAGACCCTTCATAGTATCAAGAGTACTCGGCCCGGTACATATGAACTCATGACTCAAGAAGAAGTACCAGTAAGGAATACATGGCACGCTAGCCAACTAACAAGACTCTATGCCTAAAAGAAGACAAAAACCACCAATGAAGCGTTATGTATTCAATTGAAATAAAGAAATAAAAGAAAAAGTGGAATGTTTTGCCCCGCAGTTGTCTCAGATGTCCCGGGTTCATGAGAACCGACTGGATGAGAGTGCAAAGCCTCTAATAGGCCACTCGAACGAGTACGGCGCTAGCCAACACTCAAAGAGTTCCCAGGTTCACGAGAACCGTCAGGATGAGAGTGCGGCCACAAGATGGTCACAACTCGAAGAAGGGTACAGCACTAGCCAGCACCCACTGATCCCACGCTCTAAAGCAGCCAGGCATAGGAAAAGAGTTCCTGGGTTCACGAGGACCGTCAGGATGAGAGTGTGACCACAAGATGGTCACAACTCAAAGAAGGGTACGGCACTAGCCAACACCCACTGATCTCGCAGTCAAAAAATAGACAGGGATATGAGAAGAATTCCCGGGTTCATGAGAACTATCGGGATGAGAGTGCAGCCACAAGATGGTCACAACTCAAAAAAGGCACAGAACCCATCAATATCTCACTCTAAAAGAAGCAAGAAGAAAAGAAGAAGACTCCAAGGTTCTTTGTGAACCAGCCTTCCCTCTGGGAGAGTGCCTAGCCGCAAGGCATCCAAAAGAAGAAGACTCCAAGGTTCTTTGTGATCCAGCGTTCCCTCTGGGGGAGTGCCTAGCCGTAAGGCAGACAAAAGAAGAAGACTACAAGGTTCTTTGTGAACCAGCGTTCCCTCTGGGAGAGTGCCTAGCCGCAAGGCAGCCAAAAAAAGAAAACTCTAGGGTTCTTTTGAACTATCGTTCCCTCTAGGAGCGTGCCTAGGCACAAGGCAGCCAAGAGAAGAAGATTAACCAATAATTCCATAGGTTCTTTTTGAACTGCAAATCCCTCTGGAACAGTGCCTAGCCGCAAGGCAGCCAAAATATAATGATTAGGGCATAAGAACCCTCCCAAGATATTCTCTCCCATCTAAGAAAAGAACCAAGAGAAGAAGAATAGCTAGAAGGAGATATTGACAGAGGTCAAAATTTTGCAAAGACTATGATCAAGAAAAAAGAAATCAATCGATGCTACAAACTACCCAGAATACCAAAATCTTCATAAAGAAAACACGACAGGACGAAGCCTGCTCACATGAATACAAAGAATCAAGAGTCGAGGATAAAACCACTCACATACATACACAAGACAAGATCTTTTGTTCTTACAGAAGGCTATCAACCTTAAGATAAAGAAAAATATTACACTTCACGAAGAAAGGGATGGAGGAGGAACATCGACACTAATTTGGGACACAATCCTACTAGTAAGGTCCTCCACCCCTGGTTCAACTGCCTCAACTTGAGCTAAGAACTCAGGCGTCGTAGCTTCATTGGCCAACCTCTTGAAGGGGGCCTCTGGGGAAAGAACCCAGACATGAGCCAAAATGTTCTTGACGCATGTATGGAAGCTTTCCTTGATGAAGTTGCTGAGACGGCTTGGGATGAGAGGAACAAACTAACCAAAAGAGAGATTCTCATCTTCAGGAGTCTGGATGATAGCCAGGACTGACTTAACCGAATTCCAGAGAAACTTCAGCTTCTGCTCAAATGCCTCCCACTTGGCGTTGAGCTCCTCAACCGACTTCAAAGCCTGCAGAAGATCTCGATTAGCTCCACGATGAATCAACTTAGCCTGAGCATGTTGTTCCTCGGCATCAACAAGCTACCCTTCAACAAAGTTCTTTACCTACTCAGCCCCATTGTGAGAAACATGAAGTGTCTCCTTCATTTGGTTCGCCTTCTCAAGCAGTCACTTCTTCTCTCTAAGCAGAGCTGGGAAAAGGAAAAGAAAGAAGGAATGAAGAACACAAGGTCAAGGAGCACATAGATAAGGAAAAAAGAACTCAAAAAGAAAGAGAAAGAACAAAGGAATTACCAACATTTTCCTTCTTCGACTATCATTAGTAAAGGCAACATCCCTTATGTTGACGGTAGATATGACACAAATTTACACCTTCAAAACACCATCAACAACCTCGGTTTGGAAGGAACATAGGCACATAATAAATATATTTTATCCAATAACAAGTTCCACATGTCCATGAAGTATTTGGTGCAGACATACAGGAAATGGGGACAAATAGGTCAGTGGGACCCACCTAGTGGGGTCGCCCGACCCCCTATGTGGCTCACCAGCCTCCCAAACTGGCCATGATCCGCGGGAAACACTCCAGAGTTGTTCTCCACCCTTGGATGGAGTGTATGTTTTCTCTCAATGGCTCATATTCAGCTCACATGGATCCATGGGTCCACAAAGGAAGCAAACCGCCAACCCAAGGCCAAACCAAGCTCCACCACACTCTATGATAGGTGGGTCCTGCTTCTAGAAGAAGGAGGGAGGCCCCACCTACCATAGGGGGGTCGACCGACCCCTGCATGGTGGCCTAGGGGCGTCCCCCCCCCCTCCACCGCCATTTGCATATGTAAGTGCAATCAAGCCACTTTGTGGGTTTTGGTGTTGATGATCACTTAATTAGAGAACTAATGAGATTTGTCGAGTTGACAAACAGGAGATGCAGAAGGATGTTGGTGAACAAAGGTTGCGGTACCCCTCGATCTTCTAGGATGGCTTGCCGGGCTCAAGAGGTTTAATTCATTTCACTTTCGAATCTTGAGTTTAGGAAAAGCCGTACTATCAAGGGGGATTCTAGGTTAGTTGGTCAAGTGTGCAACCAAGTGCTCAAAACCTACCAAACACATCCTTATACCAAACCAAAGAAGCCAGCCAAAATTCATATTCAGGTCAGCCTTCTTTGGTGGGCGACAGTGTCGCCCATAATGGGCGGCAGTGTCGCCCACTGTTACCATTGCAGAAGCTGCCCGTATTTATACAGCAGCTCTCTCTCACGACGGTCATCTTCTTCCTCTGCGCATTCACTCGAACTCAGAACAGACCAAAGCTCTCCCTCTCTCCTCCATTGAAGCTCCCACCTTCCTCAAGCCGATCTGCAAATCCCACCAGCAAATCTTGAGGAAAAAGGTAGCAAACTTCAATCGACGAGCAGATCCACTGATCCTCAAAGTTTGAGAGCATTTGGTGCACGTTTGGCCGACGAACCCTAGGGTTTGTTACTCTTGGAGCTTGCTCCTAGACGGCTAGGCGTCGCCCTTGAGTTGCCAACCTGTGTGGCAACCTTGGGAGGTTTGTAACCTCGATCTGCAAAGAAAGAAATTACCCTCTCATCTCAAGAGTTCACTCTCTTGACTTGAGATCGAGGGAAGGACCAACCTTTGTGGTGACGTCCAATCCTTTTTTGGATACCTCAACAACGTGGACATAGGCAAGCCTTTGTGGCGAGCTGAACCACGGGATAAACAGCTTGTCTCGCGTGCTTCAGTTTACTTCACTGCAGTTCTTGTTGTTGAGTTTGTTTTTAGGGTTGTTTCTCTTGATCTTCAAGGTTACTACCTTTCTGTGGGAGCCAGTCTTCGAGCTGGACTTGTTGCTAGAACTCTACCAGTAAGTCAAGCTCTGTGAGTAGTCTGTCTCAACTAAGTTTCAGGTTCAGCAGATTATTATTTGTGGGGCGACCCGCCCGGTCTGAGCGACAGTGCCGCCCGAGTTTCTGACATCTGCTCGAGTTGAGTTTTGACAGGCTTATTCACCCCCCTCTAGGCCATTTACTCTTCCAGAGATCCTACAAGTGGTATCAGAGCGTGGTTGCTTTGTAAACGCTTAACCGCGTGAAGTATGGAAGAGGCCGGAGCGTCGAAACCCGCTCCCAAGGCACCGGGTGTCGATGTACACACCATAGAGGACAGTAGCGATACCTCGGTAAGAACTGCAGGCAATACTACTGTTCGTGATGGTGACAAGACCACAGATATGAGTGACACCGAAAGAAGAAGAAGGAAGAAGGAAAGAAGAGAAGCTATCAAGAAGAAGAAAGAGCTCGATGAAAAGAAGAGCAGAAAAGAAGCTAGAAGACTTGTTCGTGAATAGCGAGAAGAAAGAAGAAAGACCAAAGAGCTTGCTAAAGAGAAGGAGAAGAAGAAGAAACTAGAAGAGGAAATGTCATCATCCAGTGAGCTTTCTAGCAGCTCAGATGATGGTGATGATGATATTTCCTATCACGCTTCTAACAAGAGCAAGAGTAAAAGCAAGAGCAAAAGCAAGAGCAAGGATGAAAGCAGCAAGAAAGAGGAGGGCAGCAGCAAAAAGAAATACTCCGTTGTATCCTTTAATTATTCTTATTTGTCTAACCGTGACCGCAAGTCTTTCATCAATGTTCCCGCAGGGAAGTTGCCTCATTTCGATGGGACTAACTATGCCAAGTGGAAGCATGTGATGAGGGCTTATCTTTGTGGTATTCATCCAGGTCTTTGGGAGGTCATTGAGAAAGGTTTTGAAGAACCCGAAGATCCCAAGGCACCAACAAATGAAGAACTTATGGCTGTCCAACTCAATAGTCAAGCCACAAGCATACTTCTAAGTGCACTTGATGGAAATGAGTACAACCGGGTGATGAATGTCAATGTGGCCAAGCAGATTTGGGATATTTTGATCCTTGCCCATGAAGGTGTGGACAAAGTAAGGAGGGCCAAGATTGATCTCTTGATGGCAAAGCTCAACCGGTTTGTAATTAATGAAGGAGAAGGGGCACAAGAGATGTTTGATAGGCTAATGGTGTTGGTTGGCAAGATTAGAGGTTTTGGTGGTAGTGAGCTTGATGATCACAAGGTGGTCAAAGTTATGTTGGAAGCTTACTCACCAAGAAATGAGACAGTGGTCACCTTGATTAGAGATAAGAAGAAGTTTGAGCACTTCACTCCAAATGATGTGCTTGGACGTCTTCTCACATTTGATATGCAAAGAGAAGAGGCAAATGAGAGGAAAAGACTTGGAGAGTTGCAATCCAAACATGATGGGCTGAAAAGCAAGGAGGTAGCACTCAAGGCAAACAAGTCAAGCAAGAGTACAAGCAGCAGCAAACAAAAGGGCAGCAAGCAAGCATCTTCAAGTCAGCCCAAGGAAGACAAGCAAATTCATCAACATCATGACTCAAGCACCTCCTCAAGTGAGGATGAAGATGATGGGGCTGATTACAAGAAAATTGATGATATGGCCTTGTTCTTGAAGGACTACCACAAGGGACTGAAAAGGAATGACTACAAGATTGTCCAAAGAAAGTTCTCCAACAAGAAAAAGAGAACTTGTTTTGAGTGTGGCAGCACCGAGCACTTTGTTGCAAAGTGCCCAGTCAAGAACAAGAAGGAGAAGAATAATGGGAAGTATGAGCACAAGAGAAGGTACAAGCAAGCAGGTGAAGCACACATTGGGCATGAATGGGACTCAACTAAAGAGTCAAGTGATGAGGATGAGAAGATGGCTACAGTTGCAATACAAGCATCATCCTCTACACCAAGACTCTTCAACAACTTGTCTGATGATGATGGTTCTTCACCTCATATTTGTCTTATGGCAAAGCATGAGAAGGTAAAGAAATCTAAGAAACCTACCACTCCTCCTAGTGATGCTTCAAGTAGTGATCTAAGTGATAGCTCTAGTGAGGAAGAGTCAAGTGGTGTTAAAGAATGTGCTAAACTTTCCAAGAACCTTGATCCCAAAACAAAAATCTTTATCACTAAGACTCTAGAAGAATTAGATAGTGTCAAAGCTAAGCTAGCCGAATTGGATGAAACTCTTGAGGAAACTGAAGAGTTATACAAAGGCAGCAAGGAAGCTCTTGAGCTTAAAGATAGTGAAGTGGACTCTTTGAATAAGACCTTGCAAAAGGCTCAAAGAGAACTAGCTCTTGCAAGGAAGGCAAATGTTGCTCTCAATGAAAAGTATTGTGTCTTAAGTGAAAAGCACAACAAACTTGAAGAGCAATATAGCATTCTTTGGGAGAGCACTTCATCATTTTCTAGCTCAAATGACACTACTAAGGCTTCAACCAGCAAGGGAAGTGGTAAGTGTCAAAAAGATGCAAATGTTTGTTCCACTAACCTTGCTAGCTTGGAAGTGTTGCAAAAGGAGAATGCAAGGCTCAATGCTCGCTGCAAATCGATCAAAAAGGGGAAAGGAACCGCAAGCAAGAAAAACTGAACAAGCAAAGAAGCCCAAATACATAGATGGAAGAAATCTAAGAATCAAGGATGGGCTTGGACTCACTCATGGAGGTAAAATCAATGGGAGAAAGGTAATAAATGGATTTGAGTGTGTTCAGTTCATGAGTAAGGGTCTAGGAGGTATAGAAAGGTCTGCACAGAAGGTGACACAAAGCCAGCCCCGAGTAGCACAGCCACCTTTGGGCGGCAGTGCCGCTGGGAAGGGCGGCAGTGTCGCCCCCCACAAAAAGGGGAAGACCACCTCCTGTTTCCCTGCTCAGAACCAGCCCAAGAAGAAGGTTTACCAGGTGCAGCAGAACATCCAGAAGAAGAAGGAAATAGTGAATGTCAATCAAAAACAAAAGATCAACCACCCTAGTGCAAAGTCATATGATTAGGTTGTGAATTCTAACTTTGTTTTGCGTAAAGACAGCAAGGGTGGTGTGGTTGCCAAATTTATAGGGAATGGCGAAATGTTTATAGAAATCTTTGTTATTTGGGTTCCCAAAGTTCTTGTTGCTTCTTTGCAAGGCCCCAAGAACTTAGGGGGGCCTAAATAGGAAACTAATTCTGTTTTGCAGACATACTCCTCCGGTGGGTCAAGTTGGATGCTTGAAGTGGCGTACAAATCATATGACCAGAGCCAAGAGTATGTTCATGAGCTACTCCCTAACTACGATCAATCTCGACAATATTATCTTTGGTGACAACTCTACTGGGGGGAGTAGTTGGTCTTGGTAAAGTTGCTATTTCTCATGAGCATTCACTTTCAAATGTTTTACATGTTGATGCAAAGTACAATTTGTTGTCTGTCTCTCGGTTGTGTGAGATGGGTTACGTTGTCTCTTCACCGATGTGGGTGTGGAAGTCTTTAAGAGGGAGGATTCATCTATTGTCTTTATAGGCCAACTCAAGAATAAGCTTTACTTAGTTGACTTCAACAAAAGTGAGACTAAGCTTGAGACCGTTTAGTGGCAAAATCCAGCATGGGTTGGCTATGGCATCGCCGGCTAGCTCATGTTGGGATGAGGAACTTGGCCAAACTCCTAAAAGACAACCACATCCTAGGACTAACAAATGTTCAATTTGAGAAAGACAGATCTGCAGTTGCTTGCCAAGCCGGAAAGCAAGTAGGTGTACCTCACCCACCAAAGAGCATCATGACTACCACTCAACCCTTGGAGTTGATACATATGGATCTCTTTGGACCGGTTGCCTACTTGAGCCTCGGGGGTAACAAATATGGTTTAGTTATTGTTGATGATTATTCCCGTTTCACTTGGGTATTTCTTGTCTATGATAAGTGCCAGTTTCAAGACAAGGTGAAGACCTTTATTAGAAGGGCACAAAGAGAATTTGGTCTCCCTGTTAAGAAAGTTAGAAGTGACAATGGGACCGAATTCAAAAATACCCAAGTTGAAGAATTTCTTGAAGAAGAGGGAATCAAGCATGAGTTCTCAACTCCATATGCCCCTCAACAAAATGGTGTGGTAGAGAGGAAGAACAGAACGCTCATTGATATGGCAAGGACAATGCTTGATGAGTACAAGACTTCGGACCTCTTTTGGGATGAAGCGATCAAAACCGCTTGTCATGCCATTAACCGTCTCTACCTCCACAAGAAGTACAAGAAGACATCATATGAACTCCTAACCGGTAACAAACCTAAGGTGTCATATTTTAGGGTCTTTGGCTGCAAGTGTTTCATACTTAACAAGAGGGCCAAAGTCTCTAAATTTGCACCTAAAGTTGATGAAGGTGTTCTTCTTGGTTATGGATCAAATGAGCACGCTTACCGTGTCTTCAATAAGGCCATGGGCAGAATTAAAGTCACGGTAGATGTGACATTTGATGAATCTAACGGCTCTCAAATGGAGCAAGTTGATGCAAGTGTTGTAGTCAAAGAGGATCCACCTTGTAAGGCAATCAAGGATATGGCAATTGGAGATGTGAGGCCACAAGAAAATGTAGCCTCGATGATGAAGATTCTCAAGTTGTTGTTGCACCAATTTCCGCCGACAAACTCGTAAGAAAGGGCAGCACACACCCGTTGGAAGACAAACAGGCGATAGTGCCGCCCTATGGGCGGCAGTGCCGCCCCTCTTCCTCAAGAAGAGCTCCAAAGAACTCTTGCATCAACACATCAAGGGATAAATCTAGATCCCATCTTTGAAGAAGAAGCAATTGAAGGTCCAGAAAATGATCAAGAAGATGTTGAGCATCCAAGACTTCGACAAACTATCCAAAGAGACCATCCGGTGGACAACATTCTTGGGAGTATTCGAAGAGGAGTGGTAACACATTCACATCTTGTAAATTTCTGTGAAAATTACTCGTTTGTCTCCTCTTTGGAACCTCTTAAGGTAGATCAAGCACTCAAGGATCCGGATTGGGTAATGGCTATGCAAGAAGAGCTCAACAACTTTGAGAGAAACAAAGTTTGGACCTTAGTGGAAAGACCCAAGACAAATGTCATTGGTACAAAATGGGTCTTCCGCAACAAGCAAGATGAGAATGGAATAGTGACAAGGAATAAGGCAAGATTGGTGGCTCAAGGCTTCACTCAAGTAGAAGGCTTGGACTTTGAAGAAACTTTTGCACCTGTGGCGAGGCTTGAGGCAATAAGGATTCTTCTAGCCTTTGCTGCACATCATGATTTCAAGCTACACCAAATGGATGTGAAGAGTGCATTTCTTAATGGCCCAATACAAGAGGAAGTCTATGTCAAGCAAACCACCGGGTTTTGAAGATCCCAAGTTTCCAAATCATGTCTACAAACTCCAAAAGGCGCTCTATGGGCTGAAACAAGCACCAAGAGCATGGTATGAATGCCTTAAGGAATTCTTGCTGAAGCAAGGCTTTGATATAGGCAAAGCCGATCCTACTCTCTTTACACATAAGCTTAATAATGATATCTTTGTATGCCAAATATATGTCGATGACATAATATTTGGTAGTACTAACCATGTGTATGTTGAAGAGTTTAGTAGGACAATGACGGACAGATTTGAGATGTCTATGATGGGTGAGCTAAAGTTCTTTCTTGGTTTTCAAATCAAGCAATTGAAGGAAGGAACTTTCATTAGTCAAACCAAGTACACCCAAGATATGCTGAAAAAATTTGACATGGTGAATGCAAAGCCAATTAATACTCCCATGCCAACAAATGGACATCTTGATCTTGACACTAAAGGGAAAGCCGTGGACCTTAAGGTATATCGTTCCATGATCGGCTCTCTACTTTATTTGTGTGCATCTAGGCCTGACATAATGTTTAGCGTGTGCATGTGTGCTAGATTTCAAGCCAACCCGAAAGAGAGTCATTTGACGGCTGTCAAAAGAATCCTAAGATATCTAGTTCACACACCAAATCTTGGCTTATGGTATCCCAAGGGCTCCAAGTTCACTCTACTGGGCTATTCAGATTCTGATTATGCCGGTTGCACAGTAGAGAGAAAAAGCACTTCGGGGACATGTCAATTCCTTGGACGGTCCCTAGTGTCTTGGAGCTCTAAGAAGCAAAATTGTGTATCCATATCCACTGCTGAAGCCGAGTATGTTGCAGCCGGCGCTTGTTGTGCTCAACTACTTTGGATGAAGCAAACCCTTCAAGATTTCGGATGTCACTTTACCAAAATCCCACTCTTGTGTGACAATGAAAGTGCCATAAAGCTTGCAAACAACCCTGTAGACCATGCAAGAACAAAACACATAGACATCCGACATCACTTCTTGAGAGACCACGAAGCCAAAGGAGATATCGAATTACGCTATGTGAGAACCGAAAAACAACTAGCCGATATCTTCACTAAGCCTTTAAGTGAGTCAAGATTTTGTGAACTTAGAGGTGAACTCAATATTTTGGATTCCAGTGACTTGGCTTGAAGTTAAGCATGCCTCTGTTTTGATCCACTAGTATGCTAGGAAAATCTTTCGTAAACTTTTAGTTTCAAGTCTTTCAAAACGCTTTGCAAATCTCTAACAAGGGACATGACCATAGTTTGAAATGTTGTATGCTTACTGGTCATGAAACTTGGTGGTTTACTTGTTAAAGTCTGAAGGAAACTGTAGGAAAAAGATTGAGCTTATTCCCAGCTTTCTGGGCTGGGCGACAGTGTCACCCCTTATGGGCGGCAGTGCCGCCCACTGTTCTGAAGTCAGAACGGGCCCAGATTTCTCAGGCGCGTGGGTGGACTCTCTCTCCATCTTATCCCTGGCTGACCCGCGCCGCCACCTCTTCCTCCTTCAGTTTTCTCTCCCCAAGCTCCTCTTCCTCCTCTCCAACTCTCTCCCTCTTGGAGAAGAAGAAGGGCAGCGCCCCACTGTCGCCATTGGTGGCCGGCAGTGCCGCTCCACCTCAGCAAGTCATCTCCCGGCCGAGTTGGTGCTATCCCCTTGGGCAAGGGGCTTGCTTCCCTCTCCTCCTCCCTCCACGAGGTGCTCTCAAGGTGAAACCCTATCCTCCTTCGATCTATGCCATGTGGTTGATTTAGAGATGGCTCCTTGCTGCAATGATGAGATTAGGTGGATTAGAATCAGTTTTGGAAGTGAGTTTGTTTGATTCTAGGGTTCATCGATTAAGTGACTTAGGGGGAGGATGAAGCATCCTCTTTAGGGGCTGATTTAAAGGCTCCAAGTGGATTCAAACCACTGCCCTAGGTGTGTTTAGTTGATGAAAAATAGAATCAAATCGATTCACAAACTGAAATCGATTCAAAATCATATCTTTCTTCTCTAAGCAAATTGAACCATACCTAAATTCATACACAATTTTAGTTGGAATTAGAATCTAGGATGATGGTGTTGCATAGAGATAAATGAAAACATGGTTTAACTATAGCAATTGGATTGAACTCAATGCTGCAGATTTTTTGGGGCGGCAAGTGTCGCCGCGTTGGGCGGCAAAGTGTCGCCCATCAATGCTGAAGTTTCTCTCAAAGAAGTCTTGCGTTGTTGGTTTCAACTCACTTTCTATAATTATCCCCTCGTTGTCATCATTCTCTGTAACCACACCACAGCAACAGTTTCTAAATAAGATGTGTTTGCTTGCATAGATGGAGCAAAGGGGTGGAAGTTCTGCTGGTGGTGGCAAGAGAAAGAAGCTAGCTGAAAAGGCGAAGCCGAAGAGAGGCAGAGGAAAAGGAGGATATGTTGGTATGAGAGAAGGTGATGATGGTGGTAACCAAGAGTCAGGGTATACTATCAGATTTCCTCCACAGGTACCTGAGATTCTTGGAGAATTTGATGTTGAGATGTCGAAGAAGGAAACCAGTGATTTCTATCTCGTAAAAGCCGTGCATTCATCAATAGAAGGGTCATCAACTATGCAAATCAGACTAGGGAGATTGAAGAGGCAAGAAGGGAAAATGTCTATGAATATGCCCAAGAGGAAGGACTTGATTACAGGTTCTGGACAGCTTTCCATGCTGATTATTATGAGACTGCTATTCTGTACAAGGGGGACAAAGGTAAAATATGCAAGATGCAGTACATTGATCTCACTGAGTTGTAGAGCAGAAATGATCCAGATTTTAATGCAGCCATCACAACCATGTACAACTTTGATTTGGCAAACATCATGGAGTTCAGCTATGATTGGAACAAAGAAATCATCTCTCAGTTTCATGCTACTTACTTCTGTGATCTGGAGAAGGATGAGATGCATTGGATGACTGATGACAAACACTGGAAGATTGACTATGTGACTTTTCACAGGCTGTTAGGTCTCAGTGATGAGCATCTTGGGTATGAGAGGATTCATAGTGAGCATGTCAGGAGACTTGAGCCAATTGAAGTGAGTTTCATGTGGGAAAATTAGAATAGGGCAGTTCCAAATTGGACTAGAACTCACTTGAAGAGTTACTACTACATCATGAACAATCTGTTTGCCACTACCCTCAACCCAAAGGACAATGCTATAGATGTAAATGGATTGATCACTAATGTATTGTCCAGGTTCCTAGATGGTGAGATGTTCAATGTGTCTAGGTGGATTTGGGATGAGCTGAGGATTGCAATTCATAATGGTAGAAGGAAGATTCCCTATGCACCTTATATTATGTACATGATTGAGAGGGTGACAAGCATTTGCTATCCCAAAGATGCTGTGCACACTGCCTATGATATCAAGAAGAAGAAGGGAGGCAAGGTAGTAGCTGAGGAGTCTCAGGTACCACAGCAGGAGCCTTCACAGCCTACTGAAAGAAAGAAGAAAATTGACTCCAAATGGTCCAAGATGGCAACTTATCTGAAGGGTATGTTCACTCATTGCTCATACCAGTCCAAAATGGCATATGAGGACAGGGTGGAGAGGAGACAGGAGCAGAGGGAAACTAGAGAGGCAGCTGGTCTTCCACCATTACCACCTATTCAGTCTCCTCCTAAGGTGAATCTTCCCCACATGTCCGACACTGATTCTGAGGATGAGGAACAGAGAGCCAGGAGGACTCAGCAGCCCTATTAGCAGCCAGAGCAGCAGTATCAGGGGTATGACTACTATGATCCATCTACATATTTTGGCTATCCCCCTCAGTCATCCACTCAGGCTCCACAAGCATGCCACCTGTCGGTGCGCCGAGATTCCAAAGACATGAGCAGGATCCAAATGTTCAGGCTGCTCAGTTTCGCACCTACAGCAGGAGGGCGCCTAGGGATGCTCCAGGTTCCTCCAAGCAGCCTCAGCGCCATGACAGTGACAGTGAGTGACTTCTCTCTTCTTTTCTCTTCTCTTTTTGGCGGTTGATGCCAAAGGGGGAGAAAATTAGAGGGGTCATTCTTTTTCGACGATGGATATCCAGCTGCAGCGCTTCAAGTTTCAGATCCGTTGAGAGTAGATTTTTAGGTTGTGTAAGGATCGTTGAGAACCTTTTAGTTGTAATAAGTTTAAGCTTTTGACTTAAGTTTCCTTCGAATTTGAACTTGTATTAGAGGTTACTTTCTAGCTTGTCATATTGTGTGGTTTTACTGCTTTAGATGCACTTTTAGAGCCGTGAAAGTTTGGCTTCGTTTGATCGTTTGTTGCCGGGGCAAGGTGTCGCCCCGCTTTGGGTGGGCAAGTGTCGCCCATTCCCGGTAAAGCCAAACTTAGTTCTGTTTTGACCGAACTGCTAGTTTTAGTTCATGTTTTCTGTTGTTTGTTCAGTCACCCATAGCTGGCATGGATGTAGGGGGAGGCTCTTTCTCTCCTAAAATTGTGAGTTTTGACTTCTAAGTCAAACCTGAGAATTCAAATCTCCACTCACAATTTCAGGGGGAGGCCTCTACAGCCATGTGTCGAAAAATCTCAGTTATTTATACATGTCCTTGTAAACTCTAATTAGGTTGTCATCAATCACCAAAAAGGGGGAAATTGTAAGTGCAATCAAGCCACTTTGTGGGTTTTGGTGTTGATGATCACTTAATTAGAGAACTAATGAGATTTGTCGAGTTGACAAGCAGGAGATGCAGAAGGATGTTGGTGAACAGGTTGCAGGTACCCCTCAGATCTTCTAGGATGGCTTGCCGGGCTCAAGAGGTTTAATTCATTTCACTTTCGAATCTTGAGTTTAGGAAAAGCCGTACTATCAAGGGGGATTCTAGGTTAGTTGGTCAAGTGTGCAACCAAGTGCTCAAAACCTACCAAACACATCCTTATACCAAACCAAAGAAGCCAGCCAAAATTCATATTCAGGTCAGCCTTCTTTGGTGGGTGACAGTGTTGCCCATAATGGGTGGCAGTGTCGCCCACTATTACCGTTGCAGAAGCTGCCCGTATTTATACAGCAGCTCTCTCTCACAACGGTCATCTTCTTCCTCGCGCATTCACTCGAACTCGAATAGACCAAAGCTCTCCCTCTCTCCTCCATTGAAGCTCCCACCTTCCTCAAGCCGTTCTGCAAATCCCACCAGCAAATCTTGAGGAAAAAGGCAGCAAACTTCAATCGACGAGCAGATCCACTGATCCCCAAAGTTTGAGAGCATTTGGTGCACGTTTGGTAGACGAACCCTAGGGTTTGTTACTCTTGGAGCTTGCTCCTAGACGGCTAGGCGTCGCCCTTGAGTTGCCAACCCGTGTGGCAACCTTGGGAGGTTTGTAACCTCAATCTCATAAAGAAAGAAATTACCCTCTCATCTCAAGAGTTCACTCTCTTGACTTGAGATCGAGGGAAGGACCAACCTTTGTGGTGACGTCCAATCCTTTTGTGGATACCTCAACAACGTGGACATAGGCAAGCCTTTGTGGCGAGCCGAACCACGGGATAAACGGCTTGTCTCGCGTGCTTCGGTTTACTTCTTTGCGGTTCTTGTTGTTGAGTTTGTTTTTAGGGTTGTTTCTCTTGATCTTCAAGGTTACTACCTTTCTGTGGGAGCCAGTCTTCGAGCTGGACTTGTAGCTAGAACTCTACCAGTAAGTCAAGCTCTGTGAGTAGTCTGTCTCAACTAAGTTTCAAGTTCAGCAGATTATTATTTGTGGGGCGACAGTGTCGCCCGGTCTGAGTGACAGTGCCGCCCGAGTTTCTGACATCTGCTCGAGTTGAGTTTTGACAGGCCTATTCACCCCCCCCTCTAGGCCATTTACTCTTCCAGAGATCCTACAGCATACCGCCATGCAAAGAAGCACTTGCTGAATTAAAGAAGCACATGCTGAATTCTTCTCCACCATTGATCTAAAGGAGGTTATGATCCAAGGGCTCTCATCCATCATCACGTGGATCTATGACATGGCGGTGAAGTAGCCCCTACTCCATCTCTCTGCTATAAATACCCCCTCACTCCCTCTCATTCAGGATACCACAAGGAGGAGCTCTCCACTCTCTCTCTCAAGATGTAGCACTAGTAGTACTGTTAGTGTTGTTAGGAGTTAGAGTGAGCCTCTGGTCTTCAGCTCTAGTCTTTCAGGAGGTCTGGTATGGTTCTAGTTTCCTTCTCTCTTTGTAAGAATTGAGTTATTATTATAGTTATCTTCTCTACTTTGCCTTAGTACTTTACTTTATTGCAACATGACTAGTTATGTTGTATTGGTTGTTAGTATAGTCATAGTTGTTTGATAGTAAGATAATGGTAGTATACCTTTGCACTGGTTCACCGCCCTTAACCCGGTG
Source organism: Themeda triandra (assembly GCA_018135685.1). NCBI lineage: Eukaryota > Viridiplantae > Streptophyta > Magnoliopsida > Poales > Poaceae > Themeda > Themeda triandra. The sequence goes on from JAENPR010000777.1 coordinate 121,657, forward strand.
CTCTAATCAATTTCACCGGATATCGGATTAGAGTAGTGAGATATAGTGTAGACGTGGTGTCTAGACTATACGCTTGCCTATGTCTGCGGCTTGTCCAACGATTTGTTTGTGGTACCTAGTAGGGGTGATAGACCTATCTAGGCTTTGATCCCACCACGTTCGGGCAAGTTCTTAAAGCATAGGCCTTCTTGTGCTAGGCGGCTTAGTACCCTTCTCATCCCTTTCTGTTGCTAAGCGGTTTAGTGGCCCGAAGTGCAATTGTGTATGAACATTGACCTTGCTTGATATGACTTGTCTTGCTAAGTTAGAACCACGCAAGTAGAGATAGATAATTGGAGACCTTATGCTTGCTCGTTTTCCTCCGCGCTTGCTAACCTACTCTTTTATCATTGGAACTTCTCCTGTGTGCGTCGCTGCACTTATCATATATATCATTTACCCCCACTCTAGTTTAGTTGGTGTATTAGTTAGTAGATCATCATGGTTAGCTATCATATTCTGTGCGCTTGCAGAATATTCTACATGAGCATAATAAATACCAACACCTTATAGCAATAGTAGCAAGCTCATGTTGCACTTCTAACTCAATTATTTGATCATTAAGGGCCACCTCAGAGAGCTGACGACTGTTGGCATCTCTTACGCTGCACCCGCTAGGTTGTCATCCCTAACACGACGTAAGAAATGTGGTTGTACTTCTAATCATGGCACTTATAAAATATGAAACAAAAGTTATCCGCAAGCGCACAGATAAAATACTCCCGTTGTACCATTTCACCTAGGAAAGTTCCAGGTATCGTTATTTATAATTCTACCACTGGGAGCATCTAAACAGGGTTAAAAGAGGAAAGTAATACAGCTATAAGAATTATAAATACATACTCTAGATATGGATCAATTAACCACTTCTATCTAAACAGGGGTAAGGCAAATGATATTAATAATAATGATAATGATAATGAGATAAAGGTAGGGAATCTATAATTAGAGAGAACTCGTAGGATCAAGTGGGATACAGAATAAAGTGATACGGTTAGAGATTTAATTCCTAGGGTTATGTCCTATCTACTAAGTCTCAGGGTTTCTATTCTACTACTCATCATCTATAGCAAAATCAATCTTCCATCTAAACATAAGGAATATTACTTCAGGAAATTCGAGAACATAGCAATCCTTCCCCAAGTAACCGGGTTCTATTTGTCAATGAAGCTATACAAATCACCTTCGCGATCTAACACATGGCTCGAAAAATAGGGTGCATTCGCAGGTGAATATAATCTAGACACCACGTCTACATTACTTCTACCACCTAATCCAATCCGGAGTTGAACTAAGCGCTCTACGAACATATGTCTAAACTTACTATCAATCAAGACTATATCAAAGATAGAACTAGAATAAACTAAGAATGAAGTAAACAAGAACAGAATGATATTGAAGTAGAACAAAGTCATAATTACAAGATACAATGATAGAATTACCAAATCTCCTGACATCGATCCGGAATCCTGAGCCGCGCTCAACTCTACTTGTATCTAGCTAGATCTAACCCTAAACTTGAAGTAGAGCTCTAATCTTCTAATTAGAAACCCTAGCTTTTCGCTCTAGCCTTCTGAATGAGAGATCAACTGAGATGATGATTCATTGCCCTCTTAAGGGGGGTCTGCCACTACTTATATACCCCGGTGGGATGAACCGCAGCCTTCGGATCAAACCGACTTGAAACAAGGGTCATGATGCATCATAAAGGTCGGTTGGAGGCCGTCACGTGAAGCTGATTCCACTTCCTTGTGGGCTCAGGCCGGTCGCCCTGACATGTGGGGCCGGCTGACCCACCTATCGCTACCGAGCCTCTGCTCCATTCCCGTGTCCTCTAGTGTCCTCTAAAATTTTCCCACCAATTCTTGCAAAATTCCGACGTGATTTGGTTCGATTCCTTAGCTCCTACTCTTCTATGGATTATTCTATTTTTATCCTTGAAAATTGACAAATCACCAAAGCTATGGAAATTGTCATGTTGGTCCATAAAACTCTTGCTTGGTGATGCATTCAGAGTATTCCAGAGAATTCTTGGTCGTATCCATCGGGGACTCTCTCGTCGAGACTCCAAATATAGCAAGTGATATGTCCGTTTCGATCTTCTTGATGAGCTCTTCACAATGGTGTGCTCTATTTCATCATTTGAGATACTTTTATGTGGTGACATATCAATAATCATGCAAAAAAGGTGATAGCAACACAACTCGTGGAACTTATTAGAATAATCCTACAACTATGCACTAATAAACTTTTTGCCATTATGTTGTGCACTAATTGAAGGTATAATGTTGACGTTAAGGACCGTCAACAATGACCCTCATGTTCGGCCAACAACTTAGCCCGAACATTAGACAACTCGGCCTTCATAGCCAAGAGTTCTTCAGACAACTTTGCGTCAGCCGCCACAGGACCATATAAGAGAACCTAATCTTGGACGAAAGAATAAAGAAAAAAGACGAAGATCAGAACAACAGAAGAAGTGCAAAAGAAGAATAAAGAGAAAAAGAACACTTACTTGAAGAACTAAACTGAAGTTTGAAGACAGGCTTTCCCAAGAGGAAGACAACTCGGACACCCGATGATTGAGGTCCAAGTCACGGTCCAGCTGGAGATCGCCCACCGGATCCATCAACAACCAAAGAGGAGAACCCACCGGAGATGAGGTGCCAACTCCACCATCATCAGGAGCAGCAGGGGATTTCCTAAACTCCAACACCATGGAGCCCACCTCTTTAATCTCCTCAGATGTATTAGTCACCGGCCCCCACACTAGGCTGACCACCACAGGCTCCTCGACCGCTGTAAGAACCCGGATCTCCAGGACAACTTCAATCGGGTCCACGGGACCTGTCTTCTCCATGTCAACCCCGGCAGAAGACTCAACCTGCACAGGCTCATCTTGCCGAGAAGCCTCGTCTACTACCAACAAGTCACTCATGGTTCTTTTAAAATCGAAAAAACCCGAAGAAAACAACCTACCAGCAGAAGAAGAAACCGGATTATCGCGATAGGAACAGAAGATGGCCTATAAAAAAAGAACCTAGAGTCGAAATACGAGAGATAAAGCATCAGAAGAAAAGCAATCAAGAGACAAAAGAAGACAAAACTTACTTGACAATCTTCTTATGGAAACTACTAGGCCGAGCAGAAAGCTTGAAGGAAGGAAGAGGGGCGTCATAGAGATCCCACGGGCCGGAGAAGAGATGGGAATGGCTAGGGGGACAGAACAACCTGAAGTAGGATTCCGGCTGATCATGACGGCAAAACTAATTAGGATGAATTAAGAAGAAGCAAAGGGCAGAAAGAAAAGAACCAAAAACACTGCAGAGAAAGAACTTACGGAGATGGTGAGAGGCACGTCAGCCTCATTCGTAGGCTCATCAAGAAGAACCAACTGGCCGCCTACAATAGCAAAAACAACTAAGATCGGACTAAGAAAGAAAAAGAAAAAGAAAAAGTAAAAAGAAAAGAAACACAAACTTAGCCATGACCGAAGGAGAATCTTCGGCCGACCTCTTCACTGACCGAGGACGGCGGAATGATGGATGAGGAGCATAAACCTCATAAGAACCACCATAAAAAGACATGTCGGGCATGAACCTGACATCTTTGACAGCAGTGGCAGTAGAAGAATCCACCGCGTGAACAGCAGGAAGGGAGGCATCCGCCTACCCCAACCCTACCGGAAAAGCAAACAAGATCAGTAAAAAGCCAAAAGAGGAAAGCAAGAAAGAAAAACAGCTCAGTAAACTCCCCACCGAAGAAGGGCGATCAGCACAGTACTCGTCAACACGAGCAGACATGGCAAAAACACCTTTCAAGATTTTGCAGAGGTGATCCATGATCTCCTCCTCTGTCAACTCATCAATAGAAACTAGACGAGATGGGTCCTCAAACCCAGTATACTTAAAACTGAGTTTTTCCCTTTGCATCAGAGGTTGAACTCAGCGACGAATATAACTCGCCACTACGCCATAACCAGTCAAACCCATCTGCTTGACTTGGTTGATTCAGTCGATGAAGGGTTGGATGATGGCCTACTCAGTAGGAGTAATTTTTTCCTTGTCCCATCAAGGGTTGGCAACAGGAGGAGAAGAAAGTCAGAAGGAGGAGTAGGAGGGGGGTTGGCAACATAGAACCATTGTTCTTGCCACTCCTTGCAAGACTCAACTAACTTATATCCAAAAAAATTTTTTTTCGCCCCTGGCGGAACTGGATCACGCAACCCCCAAGGACAGGGAAGAAGAGAAGAAGAGAAGGAGAAATGCCAACAAAAGTTTTGCAAACATGAACAAAAGAAGAAAGCTAAAGAACCCCATTCGGGGTAAGATGATGAAGAGAAATTCGATAAAATCAAAGGAAGCGGTGCAAGAAATCAGAAGTAGGCAGGCAAAGGCCCGCCCACACAAAGGGTATAAACAAAACAATATCAGTAGAAGGGAAAGAAGGAACACGATGCTCACCAGGAAGCTCCCAACCAGAAAGAGCCTGAGTTTGAAGAAGACCATGGGCTACAAGCAACTCCACTTGCTCCTCCCATGTCTTCGATTCTGGCCAAGCCTTCTCGAGAGCCCGCATTGTCAAATACTCTTTATTCTTAATCACATCATGGACTTCTCTTGATCAACATCTGCGATCTTCTTCTTGGCAGAGGTCGACCACTTGCCCATGATGATCTTTTTGGAGGTCGACCTCCTCCCGTGTCTTCTGCTTTGGGATCACAAGACAGCGGCGGCGGCAGCGCAACAAGAAAACTTGGGTTTGGAGATTTGGGAATTTTTTGGAAGCAGGACGGCAAGAGCAAGTGAAGAGAAAGGACAAAATAGTATTCACTTATAGGAGGTAAAAGAATGGCCCACACGGCCGAATAGGCGCGGTTACCAAAATGACCGTCCAACTTACCGTAATGGCACCCAGAAGTTACCGTTACACTGCGAAAGTGACAACGGCACCATTTCTACAATGGGCAAATTTCAGACTTATCCATCGAGAGATAACTGTTGTAGTCTACAAAAGAACCTAGATCATTTCAAGAATCAGAACTCAAAGACGTAGGCCAAGGATTCACAAACACAACATAGCTACATCAAAAAGAACTTGGAATGATATACAAAGAACTCGCCTCATCTGACAGAAGCACATATACAATGCTTGCTCAACAAAACAACTCAGATTAACATTAAAAGAACTCAGACATCACTAGAACAACATGGAGATAACTTTTTTCATTATGTTAGGATACAAGGATTACATTCTTTACAAGACCTAATGAATTCAGAAAGAAAGCAAAGGAAATCATTCAACGTAGCCACAAGGAACCCTATGGAATTCGGACCCAGAACGACAAGGGTACTTGTTGCTATGAAAATAGGACAGGAGCCTGATGGAATTCAGAAGGTCAGGAGCAAGAAGGCCCTAGTCACTACCTAGTAGAGGCAAAACAATTCAGAGCAGTTGCAACTTCAAGAGACGCAGTACATCCAAGATTGCTAGCTGAGAAACTACCCCTCAAAGCCTGCGATGTCATGAACGCCCACGTCAGACATCTGCTTAACCAAGCTCCAACACATGCTGATCTGGTAGGAGCTCGGTACAAGCATTAACCAACGGGAGGGTAGAGCGCACCACATCAACCAACCCAGGTTCAACAAGTGTGCTGCACCGGGGAACGGCCAATGGGGGAAGCAGATATGGAACTCACAGATGAGAAGATCAACACCTTATCACAAGAACTCTTCTACCTACTCCCACAAACTTCTCAGAGAAATCTCCCTGAGGGATTAGAAGATTTCTAATCCCTATCACAAAAACTCTTCTAACTACAAGAGGAACAGAAAACTACTACACAAACGCCTAGGGGCTGCTCAGCCTCACATACTGGCATATCCATAGCTACAAGACATCAGAGAGCAAGTTTTCCAACTCAAGTGATCATAGCAAGATCACCAGGAGGGTATTTATAGATGGAAGAATGGTGTACAAAGACCATGTCTACAAAGAAATAAAAGAAGAAAGGACAAAAGACAAGGCAACATGTGAAAGAACAGTGCAACAGGATGGCATATCCAAGAGAATATTCGGCAACTGTACAACCCGAGAGTACACAGAGTTCAACACACAACCACCCGTGAGTATACAAAATTCAATACGCAACAGCCACCTACCACTGACAAGTCAGAAGAATGATTCAAGATGCAAACACAGGCAAGATAGTGAAACAACATAATAGAACCTTCATCTGAGTTCTTTACAAAAGAAAAGAACTCAGAAAAAGGCTCAGGGGCTACGGGATACATATCCCAAAATGTTTTGAAGACAGAACCAGGACCCTCCAACTTTTGCAAGCAAAAGTAAGAGGCTCGGGGGCTACACTCAGTGAGTGTAAATTTTTTCAAAATTTGCACTCACTAAAGAAAAGGAATCTAGAAAAAGCCGGCAGAAGAACCTAGGAAAAACCAAGAGAAATCATGTGAAAAGAAGACCATCTCAAGATTTCACTACAGAAGAACTAAAAAGAACAAAAATACTCAGAAAAGACAAAGAAGAAAGAAAAGAAGACCTTTAGAGTTCAATCTTGAAATGCTCGAGGGCTTGTCGATACGGGACCCACCGGGTCCCCCATCAACCATATTACGGACCATGGGCCATGCCCTGGGGCCCATGGCCCAGACAATGGCAGCACTATGTGCGAGACTAAAGAGAACCAGGACAACCTAGCCAGACTACATATAGAAAGTATCTCTTAGACTATGTCTAGGACACCTTCTTTGTATCTGGCTAGGACTAGAAAGAACCCTTACAGCCCCCTGGACTATAAAGGGTGGCTGAGGGTAGCTCTCAAATAGAATAGACAATACTCAAGAGATCAATACAATGCAAAAAGGCAAACACCGACTCGATGTAAGGCTTTTACTCGTTCATGAGGGCCCGAACCAGTATAAATCATTCATCTCATTGCATTCACTGTCGAGTTCCTGAATTCACCAAAGCCCGAACAACTATCCCGGGTACCCCCGTGGCAGGCTATCAGTGGTAAAACATCAACAGAGCCCTGAGCACCACGATTGGCATTTCTTAGCATCACCTTATTTACTGGGTTGTCATCCCCATGCCAGAAATGCATGGTTGGTATAAATGAGCTCTTGGAAATAATATAAAAAATGGGAATCTGCAAGCGCACAGATTAAATACCATTCTAGCATTTCATCGAGAGTAATCCAGGTATCGTTATTTTTATTTTACCACAAGGAGGAGCTATGGGGTAGGCTAGAGATATTGGTCAAATATGATTACTTATGAGAAATCAATCACACAGCCACATACTCTAACAGGGTAAGCCAATAAACAATAGATATTAAACGTAAGCATTGATAGATGGTGACGCATTGATAGAAAACACATAGAAATAGATATAGACTACTCATCATAAAAGCAAGATCAGACAGGAGATTAATTAAGAGATTGAATTCTTGTGTAGCTCTTATTTACTAAGTCTTTTGTACACTCTAGCACATATACAACCATATATAGCATAACAATGTTTCATCTAAGCATATGGAACATTACTAAGGAAAATCAGGAACAGAGCAAGATCTTGTTTGCAACCAGGTTCTACTGGTCCTATCAACGGGGTGTGGCCTATAGAGGACTCAACGAGAGTATCACATTCGCGAACTACCATAGAACCCGGCAAATAGGGTGCATCCGCAGGCAAATAATATATAAGCACCACACTTACATAATATTGATCACCTAACCCACTCGAGTATTGAGCTAGGAGCTTTGCTATCATATACTTAAACTCATCATTAGTCATGACTATATCAAATATACTACTAGAGAAGACTAGGAACATAATAAACAGAAACATAATAATATTTAGAATAAAGTCATAGGAATGCGATACAAAAGATTATACCAAACTCCTGATGACAATGCTCCAGAATCCTGAGCGAATGCCCGAACTCTACTTGAACCTTACAAGCTAATCTATATATGAATTAAAGAATTGGAGTAGCTATTCTAATTCTCTGGTGGAGAGATGATGTCTGATCTTCTGGCTTTTCGTTTATGGCTTCAACTAATGAATTGCACTCAACCCGGGGGGCAGGGCCCTTGCTTATATAGCTTGGTAGGATGAACCGCAGCCCTCGGATCAAACCGACCTTGATCGACGACTAAGATGGGACCTCAAAGGTAGTGGAGAACTGACGTTGGAAGGGCAGGCTGACACGCCATCCCCATAGGCCGGCTAGTCTAGTGGTGGGGCCGACCAGCCCCACCTGGCAACCTCTCGGGGTCTGCCTCGCGGGTTGCCTTCCTGAGTCCTCTAGAACCTCCTTCGGTGTATGTAGCACAAAAATCTTCAATGTATACTAACATGTGGCCCATCCTTGGCTATTTTCTGATTAATCCCTAGAAAAATCACAAGTCACTAAAACTCTTGGAAATTGTTAGTTTAAACCCCTAAGTCTATGATGGTGATTGATTTATGCCCTTTTTCATACTTTGTTGATGGTTAAAAATGGTGGTTATCTACCATCAACAACTCCCCAAGCTTTACCTTTGCTCATCCCTGAGCAAACATCTACTCCAAAAAAGTAGATCAGGAGTTGCTTCAATGCCTTCATGCCTTAAAAGTAACATGCGTTCAAATTGGAATTCTCATCTGGATTAGAGTGAAACTGTCTCAACTTTCAAACCTACCCATATTACCTTCAACCATGGGGATTTTACCTTCACTTAGGTCTTGAGTAGTTGAAAGACAGAACGATCAAGTCAAGCACTATGTCTCAAGCTCTTGTTCATCTCTGTTTCGAAGTTTTTATAAATTTTCAAAATAAAATTCAGAGTTCCCTTTGTATGATCCTTTCAAATCTCTCAGTATGTGGTATTTGTGGATCCTTACCAAGGAAATAGCATTGCTATGCCTTTTCCGGAAACAGCGCTAGAAATGCTTGTTGGCATAAGGCAGAGTCATGCTATGCCTTTCCTCTCTCACCCTACAACTAATAAGGCTTATGTGGTGCTCATAGGTATGGAGATAGCTCATACATACTTGTAATACATATGTTGTATAGTCGAACCTCGAATCCAAAGGAACTTGTCATACAATCAAATCAAAATGTGCATGTGTGTGGACATTTATGTGGAAGTGGCTAAGATATGGAAGAGAATATATAAATGGTAAACAGAAGGGGTGAAAGCCTAATTCTACAATGCTCCTCTGAAGATAACTTTTCTATTTCTTTCTTGGACTTTGAGGAGTTGAGAGATCATGGGCTGTGTACTTTTCTCTTTTCTCTCTTCTTTTTCTCGATGGACACTTGTCCATTTTTTTAACAGTAGCCCCAATCTCTCTTTTGCAAATACAAACTTTGAGAGGAATGATGATAAAACCTGGAGCATTTATTGTGTGATATTTGGCTAGCAAAAATAGGAAACCTAGAAAGGATATTTTTGGTGTTCACCCTCAGTGTAAGAGTAGAAAAATTTTGGGTGGATCTAAATGGGAAAATATGTGGTTGTGTACTTCTGGCATAGAAGTAGCATATTTGGGTGGTGTGCTCATGATCTTGATTTTAACCGCATGACAAGCTCCTGAGAGTCAATAGGGCTCGACCAAACTCAATGCAATTACAAGTAGTGAAAAATGTGGAGTTTTCCTATTCTAATATGTATGGTTGTGGTAGGAAAAAAACACACTCCATCATACAAGGAAATAATCATGTGGTTTTAATTTTCTAAAAAGTAAATCTCTAGAATTTAGTGTTACTAGGAACAAGATAGATAGTAGCTCAGACCTTCTCATATCATGCCCGTCAATTACTTAGACTTTAGATCAAGTTTATACTCCCATAGGTTTCAAGTACAAAGTAAATCTTTATGTCAAAATAATTGTGTCCAAAACTCGGGAGAATTCTAGGTTGAAAGCTAGGTACTTGAAAGGAATTACAGTAGAGCAACTATTCATTATTTCCATCATGATTATTCTTTAAGTCATTTTTATTTACACAAACTTAAACAAGAATTTAAAGTAGAAAATTCTTTTTATTTGGTTTTCAAAATTCAGATCACACCAAAAGTAAGCAGAAAATCTTTATTTGGTTTTCTTGGTTTTGCAAAGATTTTTATTGAATGCGTAAAATGATAGAAAAAGAAAAAATGCAAAATAAATAAAACATACCTAGATAAATGGGGGGTGTCCTCCCCCAAGCTGAATGTTGTTGTGGTGTCGATCAACGAAGATGCCAGAAATCCAGCAATGTCTCCAAATTCTGGTTCTCGCGTTCTTGTTCTTGCTGGATAATGAGTCAGGGTCTGGCTCGTCTCCTCTTGCCACTGAGGCTGTTCCTCCAGCATCCCTCTCTGAGTAACTTGTTCTTCTTGTATGGTGTGGAGGGAGTTGTCGGTGCGTTGGCAAAATTCTCTTCTTGATAGTGTTGCTGAGTGTCATGGTACGGATATCCAGCATTGGACAGTCGTCCGTGCTAGAAGGACTGGGAATGACCACTTGATGATGATGCCCCATAGGGATCATATGAGTGTCTCCCACCACCTTGATGCTGTTCATAGGGTCATTTTTTGCCATTGCTCGTCATCTCCTTGGGGCCATGATTCCTCAGAATGCTGGGGAGTAAGATACTCCCATGCATTCTGTGGAGTCCTTAGAACATGCGGGGTGCGATGACACCAGCCAGTGTAGCTAGTGTGTGCCAGCCTCTTTGGCCCAGGATCAGCACCAGCCCATTGTGGTTCTGGCTGGAATGCCATCCTTGCAGAGGCAGCCTTCTGAGGGTTCCAGGGGTTTACAGGTGTTGCCTGAAACTCAATCAACAACGAGCTCACAGAGTAGAGGCTCAGATCCGGGTTAGGTAACCGAATCCCGCCTTTAGGATAAATCATAAAAAGTCCATCCTCTTCCCTTTTTAACATATGTCCTTGTCTAAAATAATCATATCCAATGTATGGTCAATGATCACTGATGTACAGAATAGAAGCATTTTCCAACAAATTTAAGCCATGCGCTGTACGAGTGACCAAAGACGGGCATCCAACAACTCCTACCAAATCTGGTATACTCAACCAATGTTCCACTAAGAGCCGTACTGGTGAGACTTGCTTCTTTTTCACCGCTGCATAAATTAATTGCAAATCTCCTATTCTAATTACTCGTGGGTCATCTCGAGGAAAGAGAGCAAAATCCATCCATTTATGCAGAAAGCGGAGTGTAGGATGTTCAATTTTGGGCAATGCTCAGGTACACTATTTACTTGTAAGGAAGTAATATCTCAAATCGGTCTAGACCATTGATTTTTCTTAATTTAATGAATTACTAAATAAATTAATAAGTTCAAGAAAACAAAAATAAAACACCCCATGCCCGCTAATGACGGGAGGTGAAAGTGAAATCCCGGGAAGAAAATTGGGTGGACTCCGGGTCCATTGCATCTACCGTGAGCCCCTCCTCTCGATGCACGACTCGTGGCACAGTCTCGAATCAGACGGCAGCTGCATGTGACCCCTTGCGCAGCTCCTATCACATGCAAGACCGGCTGGCTCCTATCGGCTTGGCTCCTACAAGGCTGGACTCAGCCTACTCACAAATAAAGAATACTATCCAAATAGACCGCGTGCCGTCAGGGAGTTGCGTGCTGCGGCCGCCGCCGCCGCCGCCGCCGGATATTGCACACCATCGCCGCCATGTTAGGCCGCGTTCAACACCCTGCTGCTGTGCTGCGCGCGGCCGCAGACCCGCCGCTATCGCCGCCGCCGCCGATCGAGCTGCGTGCGGCCTTTGGCGGCACAGGTGGGTGCGTCTGCTTCTCGCCAATTTGGATGACCTGTTGCTTGCGACGTGGCCACGAGCACGCCGTCGCCGCCTCCGCCTTGACCGTGCCACACTCAAGCCGATGCCGGGGAGCGGCGGTGGAGCCTCTCATGAATGCGATGAGCCGAGGACGCGGGTGAAGCCTCGTCAACGGAACGAGCCGAGGAAGATGACCGGATGACGTGTATCTCTGGCCGTTGGATTCAAACTGTCCCACGCGTCGTGCATCGAGAGGAGGGGCTCACGGTAGATGGAATGGACCCGGAGTCCACCCAATTTTTTTTTTCAAATCCCGCGTGCCGATTCCACTTATTTCGCCCTGGATGCTTGCATGCCATGAATTTTGGATCTCCGTCTATTTCGTGATGCATGCAGCTGCTGCCCCCGATACTTCCATGACGCGAATTTTGGAGCCTACTGGTTCACGCCGGCGTCGCCGCGGGACTGGGAGCTCATGGACAGCTCCGCCGGGTGCAGGCGCCTGACGCGGCTCAAGTGCACCTAGGCCGGCTTCCTGCGGCTGCCCGGCGTGAAGCTGTCGGACACGACCAACGCGACGGAGGACGCGACCATCACCGTGGACCAGTGCCGGCAGAGGTGCCTCACCAGTTGCTCCTGCCTGGCCTACGCTACGTCCGACATCACATACGTACACAAGCCATCGCAAAAAAAAGATAAAATACGTACACACTGGCACGCTAATGATATCACATACAAAATTATAAGCTAATAACGGCAATATACCAAGTACAAAAATATAAAATAAAAAAGATTTTTCATATGATTTACAGAATTGCATGCATCAATCAAATCTTGACAACCAAATCTTAAAAAAGATTTTTGATATTTCAAACCTTCCTTATTTACCCAATTTTTATAAAACAAAAATTCAATAAATACTATTACCTTCTAGGAGGTAATAGATGATCGTGACCGTTGGATCTGAATAAATGAACGGTCCACTGTTATTTCGGAGTATCACACTAAAGGCCATTCAATTTTATTAGTGCGAGGGCGGAAAAAGATATCATCTCTAGAAAGTTCTTTCCAAAATTTATGCCTATAAAAATCTTCTATAACGCTTCATCCAAATCTAAGGGCAGTGGGAGGAAACCCGAGAAGATTACTTAGGTCCCTCCAGCTACGAGAAAGCTTTTGATGGAAAAGCCTGAACGTTATGCCTGTTTCAGTGGTTTGCTAGGTGCATAGAAATTCTATAGTTAAAAGCTTGGACCCTTGTTCAGTAATGTTCCAAAAGGTTTCCCATCCCACTATTACAAAAATACGGTCAAGTTCGGAATCCATACCTGCCTCTTGCAGAAGACTGAGATCCATCATAGCAGTATGGATGAAGGGTCTGTCCTTCAGTTTCTTGTAGATTTCCTTCTCTCTATTCCCTCTCAACCTAAGCTGGGACATCTTGATGAGGATGTTCCGGAGTAGTGCCAAAGAGGATGCAGGTGCTGGATCGGTCAGAGGGTCGATGCTCATCTCCGATGGAGTCCTTGATGAATTCCGGGTCATACGTCCCGACCCCAACCGAGTGAATGCAGCTTTTAGAAACCTGTTCATCCTGTAAAAACTTGACAAGAACGAAACTCGTGGAGAAGGTTAGGGAAATGGTTAGTGGTTAGCTGTCCGAGAGATACTTTAGTTGGAATTTTGACAGAACCTCCCCTAATTCTTTTTAGTTGGTTATCTAAACTTGGACAGCATGTCCACTAATCAAGCTCATATCTCTACTTATTGCAGCACTACTACCCTTCCCCTTTCTCTCAAAAACTTCTTTGCAAGACCACTCTTTCTTCTCTCTTTTACTCACTTCTCTTCTCCTCACTTCTACTCTCTTCTTTCTAGGCTATGATAGAATTCTGATCACGAAGCAAGAATTTCGAAGTTTGAAATCTGATCTGGTGTGGGAGTGAGGAGAGGAGGTCGAGGGAGGAGTGGTATTTATAGAGGAGAAGGCAGCAGGCCGGCCGGCCTAGTGGTGGGGCCGGCCGGCCCCTCCCTGGGCCCACTTAAGATGAGGCTCCTCCACTTCCTTCATTCCTTCAAATTGAAGCAAAAAAAGTGATGGTATGGTGGGTTTTGTCGGTGGAAAAGATGGAGAAGGTGGAGGTAAGTGGAAGTGGAGTGAATAATGTGATGTGATGGCTATGACATGTGGGTCCCAGTGAGAGTGGGTGTATTTCTACCATATATATATATAATAAACAAGTATATGACACGAAAACTATTTCTGTAGTGCAAATAAAATGTTTAAGTGCAAAGAAATATTTTTGTGCCACCACGGTAAATATTCTTACAGGATTTTACACACCATGAAAATTATTTATGCGGGGCCTAAATTTTTATAGTACAGTAATATGAAAATAAATATGCTTATTAAAGGAAATGAATATGCAAGATGAAAAGTAAATATGAATGCATACCGATTTACCTTCCGGCGAGGGTTCAAAATTTTGAAGTCCTCCGAACTAGACTTCAGTGTGGTTTTTATTCTTCTGGAGTATCATCTTGTCCCGAAAATGGTGACTCTGATGATTTCTCTTCCTTTTCTTCGCGTACCATATTTGTAGTGGTATTTAGCTCTGGTCTTGGTTTGAACCCAAAACCCTCTTCTTTTACATTTATAGTAAATCTGATTTCTCTGACTCCGACATCAATGTGTGCATTGGCAGTGCTCAAAAAGGCCTCCCTAGGATGAGTGACACCTTTGAGTCTGGTTGCATGTCCAGTACCACAAAGTCTGCTGGCACAAAGAATTCTCTTATCTTGACTGGAATGTTCTCAGCAATTCCCACAGGATAGTAGACCGATTTGTCAGCTAACTACAGATACATTGGTGTTGGCTCGAGTGTTGTATATTTGAGCTTGCTGAAGACAGCCTTGGGCATCACACTGATACTTGCTCCACGGTCACATAGTGCATTGTTAAAATGTTGGTCACCAATCGAGCAATCAATAGCAGGGCATCATGGGTACTTCTTCTTTGGAGGTGATTGATTTAGGATGGCAGCACTAGACTCTTCTTTCAGCTTAATTACCTCAGTGTTGGGTAGTGGTCTCTTTTTGTTCAAGATGTTTCTGATGTACATCCCATAGGTAGGGACCTGTATGGCATCTAGCAGAGGTATGTTGATATATAATTTCTGAATGACCTCTACAAACTTACCAAATTGCTCATCTGATTGGGATCCCTTATTTCTCCGTGGAAATGGTAAATAGGTGGTGTCATGGAAATCTTGCATCATTTCTTGTGCTCGCGGTTCTTGAAGTATGGCTTCCTCAGCTCCGTTATTGTTCTCTTCTTCTTGTACTGCTGGTACTGCCAGTGTCCTTCGTGTCCCTTTTGGATATGGGGGATCTCTGGTAGACTTGCCACCTCTTGTGGTTATAGCTTTTACCTGCTCGGGGTTAGTGGCAAAAAGCAGCGCCGCAGCTAGTTGTGCTAATTTTGATTCTATATTTTTATTATAAATAAGTGGATCATTTATGGTAGAAGAAAAGTTATTCATTTTAGTATTTATATCTTCTAGAACCTTATCATTTGCAGCAAGTTTCTTAGTGACAGTGTCATTAACTTTGGCTTGTTGTAAAACTAATTCCCTCAAGGTGGTCTGTTTAGAAATATTAACTCGACGCTTACTCTGATAGCTGCCCATCCTGGCTGCGAATGTTGTGGAACCATGTTGATTAGGAGACTTGAATCTTGTTTATAGGCTTCTTCTATGGCACGTTGGCATTCTTTGTACTTGGCCCTTTGGTCAAGCCAGCTTAGCAAATCATCCATCTTAGTTGATAGTGCTTGTACTTGAACATTGCCTTGAGAATAGCTTTGGTTTCCTGCTATCTTGTCCATGAGTATCTCATCTATCCCAAGAGTGAGTGATGGAAATGATCCTCTAGCAGTTGCATCTAGTTGTTCACGAGCTCTCTAAATTAATCCATGATAAAAGCCTTGCATGAGCAACCATTCCTCCATCCCATGATGAGGACACTCTTGAAAATGCTCCCATGCTTCTGAAATGGTTTCGCCTTTCTGCTGTTGGAAATTGAAAATCTTTCCTCTTAAGGCATTGGTTTTTCCTATAGGGAAGAATTTTGCTAGAAAGGCCTTCGAACACTTTGCCCATGTATTGATGTCTTCTTTATTAGCATAGAACCATTGCTTCGCTCTTCCCATAAGTGAAAATGGAAAGAGGCAGAGTAGAATGATGTCTTGAGCGATGTCCTTGATAGTAATCGTGCTGCCTATCTTCAGGAAATCCTAAAGATGTGCACTTGCATCTTCATGTACCTTTCCATTGAATTGAGTAGCTTGCACCATGTTGATCAGGCTTGGTTTGAGCTTGAACTCAAGATTCTCAGTTTGAAGTGTTGGACCAGTGTGTATATTGTCAATGCTTGGAGCAGAGAATTCATGCAGTGTCTTTTCAGTCATGGCTTCAGAAACTGGTGATGAGCTTCTTCTTGGTTGATTTCATTCTGATGAAGAGTTCGGATGAATCACAATCAATCCTGCAATACCCTGGATATAATATAAACATAGATAAACAAGGGTAAGCCTGCTAAAGCAGAGGTGCCTTGTTATGATTTCTTCATTAAGTATCTATTTGATCAATTCTTTTAATAGCCTTTGCCCCTCCCCAGCAACGATACTAGAAATGCTTGTTGACATTTCTTAGCATCACCTTATTTACTAGGTTGTCATCCCCATCAGTAATGCCAGAAATACATGGTTGGTATTAATAAGCTCTTGGAAATAATATAAAAAGGGGAATCTGCAAGCGCACAGATTAAATACCATTATAGCATTTCACCGGGAGTAATCTAGGTATCGTTATTTTTATTTTACCACAGGGAGGAGCTATGGGGTAGGCCAGAGATATTGGTCAAATATGATTACTTATGATAAATCAATCACACAGCCACATACTCTAACAGGGGTAAGCCAATAAACGATAGATATTACATGTAAGCATTGATAGATAGTGAAACATTGATAGAAAACACTCAGAGATAGATATAGACTACTCATCATAAAAGCAAGTTCAGACAGGAGATTAATTAAGAGATTGAATTCTTGTGTAGCTCTTATTTACTAAGTCTTTCATACATTCTAGCACATATACAATCATATATCGCATAACAATTCTTCATCTAAGCATATGGAACATTACTAAGGAAAATCATGAACAGAGCAAGATCTTCTTTGTAACCGAGTTCTACTGGTCCTATCAGCGGGGTGTGGACTACAGAGGACACAATGAGAGTATCAAACTACCACAGAACCCGGTAAATAGGGTGCATCCGCCGACAAATAATATATAAGCACCACGCTTACATAATATCGACCACCTAACCCACTCGAGTATTGAGCTAGGAGCTTTGCGATCATATAGTTAAACTCATCATCAATCATGACTATATCAAATATACTACTAGAGCAGACTAGGAACATAATAAACAAAAATATAATAATATTTAGAATAAAGTCGTAGGAATGCAATACAAAAGATTATACCAAACTCCTGATGACAATGCTCTAGAATCCTGAGCAGAATACCCGAACTCTATTTGAACCTTGCTAGCTAATCTATCCATAAATTGAAGAATTGGAGTAGCTATTCTAATTCTCTGGTGGAGAGATGATCTCTGATCTTCTAGCTTCTGGTTTATGGCTTCAACTAATGAATTGCTCTCAACCCCGGGGGCAAGGCCCTTGCTTGTATAGTCCGATGGGATGAACCACAGCCCTCGGATCAAACCGACCTTGATCGACTACTGAGATGGGACCCCAAAGGCGGTGGA
Organism: Themeda triandra; assembly: GCA_018135685.1. Classification (NCBI taxonomy): domain Eukaryota; kingdom Viridiplantae; phylum Streptophyta; class Magnoliopsida; order Poales; family Poaceae; genus Themeda; species Themeda triandra. The sequence continues at coordinate 139,343 of JAENPR010000777.1, forward strand.
GAACCGACGGAGGAAGAGGAGGCTGACACGCCGTCGCCACAGGCCAGTCGGCCTAGTAGTGGGGCCGGCCGGCCCCACCTAGCAGCCTCTCGGGGTCTGCCTCGGGGGGTCGCCATCCCGAGTCCTCTAGAACCTCCTTCGGTGTACGTAGCCCAAAAATCTTCAATGTATACTAACATGTGGCCCATCCTTGGCTATTTTCTGATCAACCCCTAAGTCTACAATGGTGATTAATTTATGCTCTTTTTTCATATTTTGTTGACGGTTAAAAATGGTAGTTATCTACCGTCAACAACCACTTGATCTTCTAGACCAACCTCGAGTAGACGGCCATGTGTCTTGTGCGGCACTGGACCTCTAGCCGAGGCTCGAGCATTGCTGAACGAGGCACAAGCCCCGCGCGCTATCAGGCCACTAGCCATCGGTCTTGAACCCTGTACGCAGTCGGACCGAGCTTGAGCCACTAGCCTCGCTCCGTAGGGTCTTGAGTCGCTAAGACATGTCGTGCTAGAGCCATTGTCTTAAAACCACGGCATGCAGTCGTGCCCTGCTTTGCTACCCACCTTCATGTCGGAGAGCCCCGATAACACTACTACAAAACTAATTTTCAGCAACGGGAGGCTTTTCTATAGAGGCAACTCAATTTCCAGCTGCCTCTATAGTGGCCTCCAAATCGAACCATCTAGAAAAGCATTTGTAGAGGCAGCTGCTATTTCTAGTTGTCTCTACAAAATGTCGCTAATTTTAGAGGCAGCTCTTTTTCTAGCCGCATATAGAAATCTATTTCTTGAGTGGCTCTAATTATAGACACCTCTGGAAAGCTGCTTCTACAAATGTTTCTATTTTTAGAGGCATCTCTATTTCCAGCTGCCTATAAAAATCTATTTCTCGAGGTGTCTCTAATTATAGCCACCTCTAGAAATAGCTGCATAAAAAATTTGAATTTTTAAGGGATCTTAGAGGGAGAAATGATAAAAATAAAAGTTGTAGATGTTATGTAACTTTGTATTTGACAATTTTTTTCATTTTTAATCATCTATGCAGAGAAAATTACATTTCAGTTTCTCATATTTGAAATCAAATGTTTCAAAGGACTTTGGATAGAGAAACAACCAAAACCAAAGATATAGATAACAAAAAGTTATAAAACTTTATAGTTGACAACTTTTTCATCATTTATGGTCCCAAATACTCATTTTAAAATTAGAAGAAAATGAATGAGGATGATGAATATTTCAAATGGACACATGTGTCTTATGGGTAGAGTGGTTTGAGCCCCCGCACGCACGTGCGTTTTTGTGTGAAAAAATCACACGACTTGTGACTTTGTAAGAACCTTATTTATGTATTCTGATGTTGTTTGACTATGTAATCTTCAGTAAAAATAGGTGTATATTATAATTGAGATATTCTGCAACTATAGCACAAAGGAAGAAGAGCAGAAATAGGAAATTCTGGTTCGTTTCAGTCCCCATAGAGCAACCATAGATTTGTAAGTAGAGGCGGCTGGGTCTCTGTAGAGGCATCTCAACCGCTTCTATAGTAGTGGGTGCGCTATGGGCCTCGATCTGGACTTGAGCCGAGGAGATCTGGCGAGTGGAGGTGAGGAGGAGGAGATATGGCGTGGAAAGTAGTGGGAGATTTGAGGAGAGCCGAGGGGAAGAGATTCTTTGAGAGAGAGTGGGGAGAGAGGAGAGAGAGCGAGCGTGACTGTTCAGACTCGTGGGCGTTAATCCGATTGAAGAGAAAAATTCAGGCATGATATGGTAAAATCACGGTCGGTTGCTGGTAATAATATGCTGTCGGGCTATATTACCAACAGACAGTTGCTTTCGAACTGATACCCTTATCGCTGTCATCAGTTTAAAAGTATCTTGCAGCGTTAGTTTGTATGTGTAGCAGTGCCGTATGGACAAAAAACACTATGCTGAGTAGTTCCAAAATGTTGCCTATGAGTACCAGAACAATCATGGATTCCGTGCCGGCACGAGAGTATATATATATTTCCTGGGAATTTGAAAGCATCATGCATGTGTCCAAACTCCAAAGCGAACCTCTTCTGTGTCTCCGTGATACATATTTGCCACACACTTTACATTTCTACGAACTAATAATAATCAATTTGCCGGCTACAGGCTCTTGAAATTTTTGGATCCAGACACCCTACTTGCCGGCGCACAGTAGGGCAAACTCTAGTAAATAGAAGCTGTACATGCGTCTATAAGAATTAAAGTCTCTGATCTCATGTGTGTTTGGCTAATTTGATGAACGAGATGCTGTACTGGAGCTTTGCTACAAAAGGTCTGCGTACAAATGAATCAGGACAAAGGAGCCAGCGGCAACAAGGATTTGCATCAAAATCCCACTCCCACTGCACGGCCACCACTCGCCGGTGATTTGACAAGAAAACAGCTTGCAAATTAATGCTATAAAGCCAGGACCTTTTCTTTCTTTCTGCTGCTTCATATGAGTTAGAACCATTTTAGGACATGCTATTGGTTTTATTTTAGATTTAAGAATGAGAAACAGAATTTCTACAGTAGACAACAGACAGTTTACATTGGTGTGATATTCCACAATTTCAATCACTGATGAACAGATTTTTTGAGATAGCAATGCTAAATTCTCTATACATAAAAATTGCCTCTCAGTCTCTCACCTTGGACCTGACTCCTCTGATGAGGCTAGAGGTGGAGTTGACAAGTCCACAATTCCAGAAGCACCTAAGGTTGATGGCCGGATTTGTCACGACAAAGTTATGATCTATGTCAATCTTAGCGCTCATTGTTCCTTCCAAGATTTTTACGACCTCAGACATTTTTGGCCTTCTTTTGCAATCAATCTGCAAGCACCACATTGCGAGCTTCATCATCTGAATTGATTCTTGCTTGTTTGCCTGACTGTCACTAGTACTGGACATATCAATCAAATCTACCAACCGATCACTTTCAACTTCTCTTCTAGCAAGGTAATAAGATGAAAGCTGTTTCCAGACCGAGAAGTGTGTAGGTTATTCCTTCCACTGATGATCTCCATCACCACCACACCAAAGCTATATGCATCAGTAGTGGCGAAGCTAGACATGTCTCATAGGGGGTGCAAATATGGTAGAACTTTAACCAAACTTATTGATTTTGCATTTTTGGGGGGTGCATGTGCCGCCCCCCCCCCCCCCCCCCCCAAACCAAGCTTTGCCCCTGTACATCAGCCTTTTTTGTGATGTGCGACATCAACCATTCGGGCGCTAAAGATCCACTGGTCCAAGGATCCTCTAGGCATGTACTCATAAACCATATTAGTAACCATACCATTCAGAAGTGCAATAACAGAGCTCTTTTGGCACCTGCATATCTAACGGGTCAATGGTCCACCGTCCACACCTAACATGGTGGCAACTTTATTGGACTTGGAGTGACGTGGCCTGCTGCCGGAGCCTGTGGCCGGTAGAGTTCAGAATTTCGCCGAAATTCACCAAAACTGGGGTCCAGTAAAAGCCCATACCGGCCTTTCAGTTTCGGCCTTGTGTGGATTTTTTCAGCCAAAACAAGCCTATATGGCCCATGTATCTATGCCCATGTATATATATAAGCCACTGGTTGAAGCCCTAAGCGAACGTATTTTTATTTCTCTCTCCTCTTCACCCCTCAGCCACCGCCGTCTCCATTGTTCTCAATCTCCTGCTACTTGCTTACATCGGGAGCTGGCCTCCAGACCAGTCCTCTGCGGTCTCGATCTAGTGCGAGGGGGAGCAAGTGCCCGTGGCGCTGATTGGAAGGGAGAGCTCGCGGCGACCTCTCTGCTCAATTGCTATGTGCTCCAACATTCAGCTAGTTTAATCTATTCTTGAAGTTGTACCTGAAGTTCTTTTGTGCAAAGTGGAAGGCTATTTGCCACGCATCTTCTTTTGCAGATTAAACATCCTCGGATTTTTTGGTCAAAATTTTGGAGAATTTCATCTAATCTCATAGGCAAATTCGAAATGGCTTGACTAATTTTTAGACCGAAATTTTCTGAAAATCGCCGAAAATCATGAAATACATTTCTACCACTGGGGTCTGGTAATTTTCACTGAACGGTAGCTCGAACACGGGTGGCCGGCAGGGCACCGCACGCCCAGCTGGCTGGTGGGAGTTGGCAAGTGCTGGCGGAGGTAGGGTAACAACGGTCTTGAACAGAGGGGAGCAACGGTCCTGAGGGGGTGTTTGCATGCAGGGACTAAAGTTTAACAAGTATCACATCGGGATGTCACATAGGGTGTTCATATACTAATAAAAAATAAATTATACATTCCGTCGCTAATCCACGAGACAAATTTATTAAGACTAATTAATCTATCATTATCACATGTTTATTGTAGCAATTAGTCTCAAATCATGGACCAATTAGGCTTAAAAAATTCGTCTCACAAATTAGTTTCAATCTGTGTATTTAGTTTCGTAAATAGTTTATATTTAATATTCCATGCATGTGTCCAAACATTTGATGTGATAGTGACTGAAAAATAGCAGTGGGAACCAAACACCCCCGGTCGCACTCACATGCAGGCCCAGTATTGATGAACAGTATGAGTTCTTAGCACTTGTTTAAATACACGAGCGAGGAGCGAAGGCAGCAGTACCAGGGGCACGGCACAGTACCCGACGCACTTCACTTCATAACCCGATCCTGCCTTCTTCAACCCACGCTCGTTTCATCCCGTACCCAGCGCAGGGCCACGTCCTTCCACTACTCGAGCTGTCGATCGAGCTCGCGTACCGCTTCGCCGACCATGGCTTCGCCGTCACTTTCGTCAACACGGACCACATCCACGGCTAGCTCGTAGCCGCGTCGCCCGAGCTGGTGGCAGGACAAGATGATGCAGCGCCACCTGAATCAGGCCAGGTGCGGTTCATCTCCGTCTCCGACGGCTTCCCACAGGACGGCAACCGTAACGACTTCGGCACACTAACCAGCACGCTCATGAGCTCCATGCCGGCAGCCGTTGACGACAAGGTCCAAAACGGCCAGTTCAGCAGTTCTGCTGCATGGTCGTTGACTATGCCCTGGCGTTGGTGCTCGGCGTCGCCAAGAAGGCTGGCATGCACACGGCAACGCTTTGGCCATCGTGCGCCGCCACGATGGCAGCAGGGTTGGACTTGCCGGAGCTGATCGCTGATGGTATGCTTGACAAGGATGGTAAGAACTATATATAGAAACATTAATAAGATTTTGACTCGATCAAAATTATTGGTAGCAGATCCAAGCTAATTAAATTCTCTGTCGCGTCATCGCAGGTTTACCGACGGGAAAACAGATACCTCCGGTAGGTGACCCACAGATGAACCTGATACCGCTCGCCTGGAACGCCGCCAGCACAGAGGAGGTGCAGACGCAGATATTTCGGTGCCTCGACAACAGCCTCAAGGCGCTAGGGCAGGGCATCGTCGACCTCCTGTTGTGCAACACTGTCAAGGATCGGAGCTCGAAGAGGGCATCCTATCCGAGCACCCTAGCATCCTCCCCATCGGACCGTTGCCGACGGGCCTCCGTGCAGGAAAGCTCGTCGGGAATTTCTGGGCAGCTGCCTGTCGTGGCTGGATGCGCAGCCTGACAGGTCAGTGTTGTCTATGTGGCCTTCGGTAGCATCGCTATGCTCGACCAGAAACAGTTCCATCAGCGTGGACTGAAGTTGTCAGGGAGACCATTTCTTTGGGTGGTCCGTCCTGGTCTCACCAATACCGCTAATTACCCAGACGGATTCGTCGAGATTGTCCTGAAACGAGGGAATATTGTGACATGGTCGCCTCAACACATGGTTCTCGCCCACCCGGCGGTCGCCTGCTTCGTGTCGCACTGCGGGTGGAACTCGGTGATGGAGGGGGTGAGGAATGGGCTGCCGTTCCTGACCAGTTGGCCGTACATCGCCGACCAGTTCATCAACGAGAGCTACGTCTGCGACGTCTGGAAGACCGGCGGTGAAGGATGCCCACGGCGTGGTGACGAGCGATCACATTGCTGCGCGCATATAGAGAACCTGTTGAACGATCCGGCGACCGTGTCTAGGGCGTTGGAGCTGCAGCAGGTTGTGTCCAGGAGCATCGGCAAAGATGGCACGTCGTTCCACTGAATCTGACGGCCGTTATTAACACCATGAAAGGCTGATGAGACAAGATGAACTCACATCATCATGAGCAAGTTACAATGACGACATGCCAAATCAAAAGGCCGAAAACTGAAGAACAGCCTGTCATTTGGCAAAAAAGATATGGCTAACGATCAGTTTTCTATATCCAACAATGTATTATTTTTCTCGGGACAAACAACAGTAATGACTGTGTATATCTGGCCGTCAGCTTCATGGCATTCGTCGTTTGAATTATTCAACCCTTTTTCTCTCAACAACTGATACGAGAGTACAAGTGTGACTCACTAAACTAGTTTTCAAAGGTCACTAATAAGGTTCCAAATGTTGTGCAACGAAATGTAAACGAACTAGCAAAATAGCTCGCTCTGAAATTGTGTTGTTACCAGACTTTCTAACCCTAGTATATTTTAATATATACAATATTTACGCATATTTCACCACATGCCATGCTATTGAATTTTGTAACCCTAGTAAATTGATGTATCAAGAGATATTTGATGTATGATTTAATCAAATCAATTTCATATTGTCATCTGAAAAAGAACTACTAATCCTTAACTTTTCGAGGAATCCCTCCGTTTCAAGGTGAAGATCTTTGTTAATCCTTTTTAGGATTTTGGATTCTTGATCAGAAGGAGTATATGTATTGAGAACACGTGGGGTTTTTTTTTTTTTTGAATGAAAGGAGAGAATGCATGGTTGATAAAGTGTCTATATTGTGAGTGATGAGTGATTGTTAAGAAAATTATTAGAGTTTTGGTTACGTGTGTGTGGAACTAACCGAGGATGATTTAGTATGCAACATGTCTCTTAGCTTGTGGGCGTGTAGGTGTTAAATGTGTGATGGTAGTCAACAGCAATGGAGAAGGTCAAGTGAGATAGGAGTCCGGGAGCGATGGAGCAAGAGTGGTCAAGGTTGGACGAGAAAGCTTGGACTAAGGGACCGAGGGCCTGAGGATGAACCAGTGTCGACAAGCAAGTGTGCATGTGAGGATGGTGATGAAGATGATGTAGACCGAAGTCAAGACGAAGATCAAACCAAGTCAAGGCGAGGCACATGAGCACTTGGTGATCGGGCAGTCGAGGACTAGTGAGACACACATCCACATCGTGTATAAATTCTATCTTCATATGTGACTATATGAAAAAAAAATTTGAAGACGTGCTACATAAGGGTGCCTCAATTTATCCACTAGCTAGTGCAACATGTTTTGTAATATTTATAACTTTATCTTATATACTTTTATAGGTAAAATTTGTATGCAAATATTGTAGATACATAAAGGATCTACAATTTTGTAGTTTATAACATTTTCATTTTGTAGATACATAAATTTAATATTTAGATCTACAAAAGGACATTTGAACATTATTTAATTTTTTTGATATCAAAACGATTTCAAATAAAAAATCATGAACTGTAAAGTGGTAGATCTATTTTTTATCTACATCTTCAACTTTAACTTCATCTAAATTTGTGTATAAAAGTTATGATTTATCTTTTTAAGATGGGCTAACAGAAAAAGGAAAATTCTGCAATTCAACCGGCGGTAAGTACCGGTTCAATCGCCAGTAGTAGTATACTTTTGCAATTTTTTAATTGAGGTGAACATTTTTTTAAAAAAGTCTAAAAATATAAAAAACCTCACTCAGCGTGCATCTGAATAATGTGTTTTTCTAAAAAAACTGTCTGAATAATGTGTTGATTTATTTGAGGAATAATGTCTGAATAACGGTTAGCTTCAAAACAGAGTTAGAGTTAGCTTCGAAACTTTGGGGAATTTTATTTGAGGATTCTTGGACTTTTCTCTGGATTTGTCCAATCGCCTTGTTCTTAATTATTATCCCAGGCAAAAAAAAATCGTTGATCAGTGATGAACTTTTAATTGTGTAATACTTAAACTTGAAATTACACCAATTGCTCACTGATTTGCATCTAATACGCCATCTTAAAAACTTAGTCGTATAAACAGAACTACCATTACATCTAATTCAGGATTTAGATCCATGTAAACAGTAATCCTTAAAGTCTAATTACCCTAAAAGACATTGTTTGCTTACTGATTTATCATAGATTAGATCTAATAGGCACCAGCCACCATCCATGAATTTGACTTAGGCATGCACTGAAAACAGAGCTGTTACAGATGAAAACTGTCTTAATCATGCTTTATTGAAACTGATAAACTTTACAGAGGGCATTATACTTGACTAGCTCTGGACCTGATCATGTCAGGACAGGAGGCTGTCTTACCAATCGTTAATCTAATCTTAGATATGAAAGGATCTTATCTTAACCTTACCTATACATGATCACTAACATAACTTAGCAACTTGATGTAGATCTGCGGGAGCAGCACCTGAACATGGGCAAACGACCGTCTAGACCTGTTGGCGCTGTAATAGATCAGTGGTGTTTTTGCCGATAGAAAAAAGTGCGGAGACGTCCAGAGGCGTCACCCCTTTATTTAAATGTGCTGCGGGCCTAGGGGCCGAACCCTTGAAAGCCTAGGGTCGTTGCCGAGTGCTGATCAAGGCAAAGGGTTATTTTATAAAATAGGCACTATCTGGTGGACCTAATAATCTTATCTTACTATTACTAATTGAAGGCTCTAAAACGGAGGCTCCACGTTGATTCTCACCAGATGTGCTAAGAAAAAAGATAAATGCTAAAAATTCCCACGTTAATCAGAAACATCTAGCCATCGAATCTATAGACTCTATCAATTCATAACCATTAGATCTACTTAATTTTCTATAAAATTACCCACCTTTGCCATTACTATAGATTATAAAATCCTTAAATTCTTAAAATAAATGTACATACAAGAAAGGAGGAAAAGATAGATATATTATTTTCCGTAAACAGAACATCACGGGGTATCCATTCACCTCTCTAGAGAGATTTTCCAACCGATGAAATAAAATAGGGCACCGCCTCAGGTGGTCACGACGGCTTCACGCGGCACCGAGCGCCGCCGGGCAGCTGACTTGTGTTTGCCGGGCCGAGCAAGCAAGGAGAAAGCCAATAGAGGGCAGGCACCTACAGCACCCAGAGGAGCAGAACTCGAGATCTACTAGGTTGGTGGAGGGGCAGGCGGGCGCAGTAGTGCTGCAGCACGTATGCGTACTTTGCTTGGCGACGACGAAGCTGCTCGAGGAGAGGAGATCAACGAGGAAACAGCCAACGGGTATCTATACCAAGATGCGCTCTTTACGATTGGCTGCAGCGTTCGTCCAGCCCCGTGGTCTAGAACGACACGGACATCCATATTGGACTGCATGCAGCCACCTGGACACCATCTGCAATGGCTTCTCGCCCAAGGTCCAAGGATGCTACAACGAGATAATGCTACACTGACTACCTGGTGGCCGACATCAACTAGACAGGTAACCCTACACCGAGTTACCGACCATCTACCGGTGAATACCGTCGAGGAAGGTGATGCTCCACTGACTATCTACCGATGATCAACGACGAGGAAGGCAATGCTACACTGACGAGGAAGACAATTTCACCAACTTCAACAACTATCCAACACTTGAGCACACGCACGGCGTCGAACCATGCACCAAGTATCAATATCGGGTCATGCACCGAGCAAGGATAGTGGATCAAGGGAAGGATACGTGTGTGCTAGCATCTTGGGAGGACAACAAGGAGATCTACGTCAATAAAGAGGAGGCGGGAACACACGGATCACTAACCCTCCGGCATCCATATCTACATCAATGCAGACACGACCGCACCTATAGATTTAAGGTACATCCAACTTTGCTATACCACAATTACAATTTCGTTTGAATCTACAAGATATGAACCTTATTTACAATAAGGTAAAATTTTCATTTTAATTTAGTGTCCTTAATGATCATCAATATTATTTTTTATGAACTTAATAATTATGTCACTGAATTGTTTCGAATTACATGCTAAAAATGATACCAACAAATTAGATGACCATCCTTGGAGTTGTCAATAAAGCCTATATGGAAAAATTGAACCCTCCAAAATTACAAGAGATAATTAAATTAATCCAATAATAATATTTTATAAATTATCTATCTATATCATTATGACATACAATGCGTTGACCCCTAAGTATGCATTCAAATTGCTCATACATGGCAATATGAAATCATAATGTTAAGTAATACACCGATATAATTTGTACCTAAATTATCCATGACATATAAAAAAATTAACGAAATACCCTCGAATCTACATATAATTGCTGATATAAGCTATTTTGAACAATAATTAATCGTACATAAGTTAAAACATACATTAGTACAAATGTTTGTTTTCGTAGGCTTATCAAGCGTGGAAATATATCCTTATTAAACCATTTAGTAATGACAGTTACAGTTCACTTCAAGTTATGTTAACACACTCATGATAATAAATTTTGAAAAGCGTTCTCTTAGAAAAAGTTTAAACAATTTGATTGAAACATTATATCACATGAATATTTGTAACTTAATTTTAAGAAATAATTGTTTAATAAAACAATACTAATGCGATATAATAAATTCAACTTGATTGCCATGGTGCATGCTGAGAAAACTATTTAGGACATTGTTAAAACTAAGAGGGTAGCCTAGGACCTAGAATGTTCTTTTAATAAAATAAAACATAAAAATTTTGAATAAATGATGATACAATATTAGAGATTTCAATGTAATACATGTAAAAAAATATTATAAAAACTAGATCACAGGCTAAAGGTTAAAAATTATAGATTTTCATGAAATCACATAAAGGGGTGAAATAAGAGTTTATACGCTTTAAGTTTATTTATGTTTCAACTTAATCCATAGGGTGCTAATTAACATTAATCATAGAAACTATTACTCACAAAAATGGTAGAAATAAAACATATCAATCCTGAAGTTCTTACAAAAATCTAAAACATGTTTCCAACAAACAGGTAGACTATAATCACCATTGTAAATAATAGCTATTTTTTTGACGTGAGGAAACTCCCTATTTGCATTGCAAGAACAGAAATAAATAATAACAGTTGATATTAGGAATTAATAAGCTTAAAATTCAGGGAACCAAAATTTATGTTTATGACGTCTAAATATAGACTGCAGCTAAAGCTATCATAATTTAAGCAAATGTTTCAACTAAATGTATATTTTTGTGAAGTTGCTATGTAAACTAACCTATGGATACAGATGGAAAAACACATAAATCAATATTTGATAGATTATCACAATTGAATATAGTCTAGAGAGTACCTATTATAGGTATTTTTTAGAACATTAGTAAAGAGAAAATAATATTTAATATAAGAATTAGTTAGTGTGTCACAAGATTCTAACCCGTGCAGAGCACGGGTTGGTGAACTAGTTATTACCAAACTAATATGTTGGCTTAAGATCGCATCCCAAAAGTAGGATCCCTTAAGCTTTCAAGTTTCAACTGTCAAGCTGAATGGAGGCCTCCTCCAGCCAATGGAACCCTTTCATTTTGCTTTCATGTCTATGCGTTTCTGCTGCTTCATATGAGTTAGCATTGTTCTAGGACATGATATTAGTTTTAGCTATAAGAATCAGAAACACAACTGCACAATAATTGAAAGCTGAACAAAACTAAAATAAGTGAATTCATAGTGGGCCACAGATGGTTTACAGTGTTGTGAATTCTGCAGTTTTAATCACTAAACTGATTTTTCTAAGATGGATGCTAAATTCTCTACACATATAAATTGCCTCAGTCTCTCACCTTGGGCCTGACATTTTTGAGGCTAGAGGTGGAGCTGATAAGTCCACAATTCCAGGAGCACCTAACGTTGTTGGATTTATTGCGACAAAGTTATGATCTATGTCAGTTTCGGCGCTCATGGTGCCTTCCAAGACTTTCACAACCTCAGACATCTTAGGCCTCCGTTTGCAATCAATCTGCAAGCACCACATTGCGAGCTTCATCATCTGAATCGCTTCTTGCTTGTGTGCCTGACAGTCACTACTACTGCACATATCAATCAAATCTACTAACTGATCAGTCTTCAACTTCTCTTCCAGTAAGGTAATAAGAAGAAAGCTCTTTTGAGATCGAGAAGTGTCCAGGTTCTGGATCCACTGATGATCTCCATCACCACTACACCAAAGCTATATACATCAGCCTTTTCTGTGATGTGCGATGTCAACCATTCAGGCGCTAAATATCCTGGCGTGCCTCTCATTCTAGTAACCACTTAGCTCTTATCCTGGTCGATGAGCTTGCACAATCCAAAATCACAAAGTTTAGCATTGAAGTTATCATCTAAGAGGATGTTCTGTGGTTTTACATCCAAGTGAGCAACTCTCTTCATGCACTCCTCGTGAAGATAAGAGAGGCCCTTAGCTATATGAGTAATAATCTTGCATCGTGTTTGCCAATCCAGGTGAGGAGTGTCATCGTCATTGCTGTGCCGGCGAATGATCCACTAGTCTAGGGATCCTTTGGGCATGTACTCATAAACCAAGAGCCTGTGAGATTTCTCCCCACAAAAACCGATTACCCTCACCAGATTGATATGGTGAATGCTACCGATGGTCTAAACCTCTGCCAAGAATTCCCCCTTTCCCCGACCAGCTCTATCCAACCGCTTCACTGCAATTGCTTCCTCGCCAAAACGTCCTTTGAAAACGGACCCAAATCCTCCTTCACCTAGTTTTTCTATGATTTGATCGGTTGCTTCCTCCAGCTGATCAAATGTGAACCTTCTGGGCATCCCTGGTAGCCTCCCAAACTCTGCTTCTTCCTCTTCCTGCATCTCTTGGCGTTGCTGCAATCGACGTCTATGCATGATGAAGAAAAGGACCAAGGATGCAAGCAAAAAGGAACAACCGAAAGAACCACCTAGAATAAAACCAAATATTCTCCTTTTCTTGGATTTTGATGAGGATGTGATGCTGCCTGTTCCATTTGCAGTTGGTGAAGGTGGAGGGGGAGACAATGACACAAGATCGGCTGGGGGACAGAACATGATCTGGTAGTCTGTTCCTGACGGACATGTATATGTGACTGGACCATCATCATCAGTGGCGTAAGTGTAGACATCGGGGCACATCCGAACATAGAACACCGTGTTGCTGTTTACCGTGCTGCCGTTGCAGGATTTGCACGCACCGCGGCAACCCCCTGGCACCTTGAGCTCCGTGGGGCACTGCGACGTGATGTCAGCAGCACATCGTGGCCCCTTGCTGCACCCCGACGATCCCTTGGACGGCAACCGGCACCGGCAGGAAGTCCATGGGCACGTTGAAGCCGTCGACGATGGTGATGTCGAAGAAATCCTGGCTGTTGACGGCACCCAGGGTGAATTCTGCCATCGACATGGGTGGCTGGCCGCTCCTATTGCATGCCAGCACACCGCCGCAATCACCTGTCTGGCAGGAGTTGTTGCCAGTGCCGTCGAATGAACAACCGGTGCGTGCCCACACGCGGGCGCCTTGGGTGTTGTTGGGCACTTGGAGCACCCAGGTGTTGCCTGGGTCCAGCTGCACGCCGCCGCCCACCGGTGTGGCAGCCGGCCACACGGTGTAGGAGCATCGGTCGGTGATGTTGATGGTGGTGGTATGGCTGCTGCTAGTGGCTACGGCGAGGACAGGGAAGAACAGTAGCAGGAGGTGGTGAGTCCAAGTGCTACTCCCGGCTCCCATTGTTGGTGTGTCTGTGTGATGGTGCCATTCTTTGCAGGATCCAATCTTTGAGAGGTGCAATAATAGAGATCTTTTGGCACATGCGTTTTCAATGGGTCAATGGTCCAACGCACCTAGTCACCTAACATGGTGGCAACTTTATTGGACTTGGAGCAGAGGTCTTCTGGCAATTGCGTGTTTACCGGTTCAACGGTGACCACTGCCGTGCTGGTGTACACAAGGTTCTTCCACAGAGATGTATCTACGTAGCTTTCTTACCCCTGGAGAAAATATACCAACAAAAAAGCTTTCAGCTTCTTTTCTTTGAACTGCAGCAAGAAATGCCTTCAGTTCTTATACTGAACTTGCTTTTCCAATGTAGCGATCAGAAGGGACAGATGGACTGACTTCTGTAACGTGTTTGCTTGTGCTGCGTTAATATCAGGCTCATATTAGGACGCACTTGAGAAACAAAAAGAAAAATCATAGTAATTACCCAAAAAAAATTTCAAACAACCTTGTAGTTCGAATATAATCTACAACTTATGTCAAACTCTTTAGGTTTTAAAAGTCCACAACCTTTATAGATTTTAAAATCCCATATCCTATCAAGCATCGGCGGTCGGGTTAGGTCACTTATCTCAAACTCTTTCCTGCATCCTCAGAATCAGTTCAGATATGGAAACTAACCCTGCAACTTTGGCAGATGTGTCTCAATTTTCTTATTCTTTTTAGAAAAAAAAATGAAATGATTTTGGCCTCTGCAATAACCATGAAGTACAATAGTATGAACTCAAACCGATCAAAATTAAATGTGAAGTACATGAATCCAAGCTAATAAAAAGTCCCCTGTGTCTAATTTTGTTACAGATCTGAGAGAGGAAGTTTCAACCATGGAGGTCCTCTTCAACAACTAAAAGTTTCGAAACATATTAAAGGGAAACCGGACCATATAATCAATTACACACAAACCTGAAGCTATAGCACGATCTACACAAGGATGCTCGTGCTTGTACTATCACAGTGTTCACGCTTAATTTGTTACATAATTTGCAACAATGATGTTGATTAGGATGGATAACCACCTGCTTCAGTCCAGGCCCTTTCCTCGCTGCTACACGCATGCCATGTGTATCCCTTGGCGTTGGCGCATGGAATGTTCACTTAAGCGAATCACCTGATGCCACAGCAACCTGAAGGAACAAAGGACCAACCAAACACTCAGGATTACCACGTCTTACTGCGTATGCTTACCCAATAAATAAGAAACCACAGAA
This sequence comes from Themeda triandra, assembly GCA_018135685.1. Lineage (NCBI taxonomy): Eukaryota > Viridiplantae > Streptophyta > Magnoliopsida > Poales > Poaceae > Themeda > Themeda triandra. The sequence continues at coordinate 154,379 of JAENPR010000777.1, forward strand.
AATGCATACCTTGTACATAATATGGAAATAGCATCCAACCCTTTAACCTGTGAGTTCTTTAACTCTTGATGGAACAATTCTTTTCCGATACCTTTTCTCAGTTGACATAACAAAAATCAATTTAATGTGGCTAATCTTTGCAAGTTCTTCATTGAATTCTTTTACTCCACTTTCTTGCTTAATAAGCTTCTCTACGAGCTCCTCTGCAATATTTTCCAAATATAATTCTTCAAGTGCTGTGAGATACTCAATACCTTGAGGTATGCACTCTAAATTTGGGCAGTTGTTGAACCTTAGCTCTTCAAGGTTTTGCAGTGCGCCTTCTTCTATTTGCACGTGGTTAAGCTGTGTAGCACTGAATATTCCTAGCCGTTGGAGTCTAGGAAACGACGATTCAGAGAAGTACAGTTTCTTTCCATCGTAAGCCTGAACCAGTTCAAGATAGCATAAATCACGTAACTCCATGACACTAGAAAATGAGACTTCATCGAGTTTGGAGGATATCAGAGCCAATTTAGTGAGACTTTTGAGCTGCAACCAGGATGAGATAATCTGAGGCATCCGTTCCTTTTCGAGACACCCTTGCAGTACAAGCTCGGAAAGAGTTCCTGGCAAATCAAGTGCTTCCAGTGGTAATACTTGTTTTTCATTGTCTGAAGTTGCAATTGTTGATGGACCAAATGGCTCATGTTCTTTACAGCCTTGCACAGGTTTGAAGCATGCTCCCTTTTCACATTGCAAACAGAAAATGCTCTAAGCTCTGTCAAAGATGCAACATCAGATAGAGTCTCTGAACTTGCTTCAATAGTTTCCAAATTATGAAGCCCAGTTAAGTTCGTTATGGTCCTAGGCACTTTAATTCCACCATACCATAGAAGATTAGGTCCCTTATGCAGTGTACATGCGTACAGGAACCAAAGCCTCTTTAGTTTTCCTACACCCTTGGGGAAACAGGAGAGAGGAGTAAACAAAGCATCAAGTACTTCTAGGTTTTGTAATCTTTCTACTGCCTCAGGTAGAATTTCAATACCAGTATATCTAAGACCCAAAAAACGAAGGTTAAACAAGTCGAAAACTTCATTGGGTAACTTTTTGATTTGACAACCTTCCAGATCCAGTGTTGACAACAAGTGGGAAGATGCAATGACAGGCCTCAGCATATCAATATCAACATGACTCGTGAAAGCATAGATTGCACGTAGATGTGTGCCACTAGATCGATAATTTGTCACTGAATTTGAATAGGACTCACGTGATGTTTCAGTACCAGTGCTCTGTACAGATAATCGACGTGCACTATCCAATGAAAATGTTTCTTGGCCCTTGTAAACTTTACCAAAACATTCCTCCTTTGCCTTGTCAAGGGCAACAAGGTACACGATATCATGCATTCGACAATGTTTCACTCTTCCAAACTCATTTTTCTTCACAACTTCTAGTAAACTTCGGTTTACAAACTCATTCAGGCAGCCCTCTGCCACTTCTTCCAATGTTTTGTTCTCTACTTCCTTGATGAATCCAGCAGTGATCCAGTGCCTTATTAACCTCTTCCTCTTCATTAAATGATCTTCAGGAAATATTGTACAATGTAAGAAGCAGTTCTTTAACTCATATGTAAGGTCCTCCAGGCTTACTTTTAAAATGACATCAATACCAGGGATCACATTTTTAGTTGGCTGCAACACTAACTCATCGTGGACATTTTTCCACACAGAGGTAGTTGGCGGTTTGTAAGAAAGTAGGCGAGATATCCATGCAATAGCGATAGGCAAACCTTCACACTTCTGTAAGAACTTTACAGACAAATCCTTTAACTCTAATGGGCACATGTTGTCACCATTGTTCCTAAAAGCTAGCTTGCAAAACAACTTCCAAGAGTTATTTTCTCCTAGTGGCTCCAGCTTAATCACACATTTCTCAGTTGCAAATGAGGCGACTTCATATTTCCTTGTTGTGAAAATAAACCTACTAATACAATTACTTGGAAAGACATCCATTATACTAATCCACACATTCATTTCCCATATATCATCCAAAACTAAGATGTACCTTTTACCATCAAGATAACCGTGGATGGCCAGGACTAGATTTGTCATTTCCACGTTGCTAGCATCAAATGGGATGCCAAATTCTCTAGCAATTTTCTTCAGTAAGTCATCAATTTGGTAATTCATTGACACAGTTACCCATGCAGCAGCATCAAAATCCATTTTCACAATCTTATAGACATGATTAACCAAGGTAGTTTTACCTACTCCACCCATACCCCATACTGTAGCAATTTTTTTTGTTATTTTCTTCCAAATCACCTAGTAGCCACAGCTTCAGCTTTTCTGCATTATCCTCAATACCCACTAGATCCTCGTCCCTTGTAAAACACATAGTTTGACCAGTAGATCGAGCATAATGGTCGCTGCTTCTAACTTGTCTTCCAGTTCCTGCAGATGTGACATAATAATCCCTTCTGTTTTTAGCGGCCTCAAGCTCGATATTGATATCATGGAGGTTGTGAGCTAGACGGCGCCAAATCTTGTCATGCTTGATCCTCCTCTTTATCTTGTCTGCAAATCCTCCATGCTTCTCATTCTCAAGCTTGTATATGAACTCGTCAATGACATCCTCGATGCGGAAAGAGAGTTCCTGGATATTCTTGATGAAGATCCCGTTGGTCTCATCAATATCCTTGAAGTTCTCTGACTCACGCAGGTATGCCTTCATGCTCTCTAACTCTCTCTCGGCTTTGCGGATCTCTCTAAAAAGACGCTTGAGGGCAGAAGCTTCCCTGCAAAGCAGGGATGCACCATAGATTGCTGATTCTTTCGCCAAGGCTGCACCTAGCTTGCCAATCAGCACTCCAACAACAGCCTCTGCCATTGTGATTGTGTGTGTTTGCTTGACTTGCTTATAAATAGAGTGACCAACTTAAGCTCGTGGCCTCCAGACCTAAATCTCACAAATCGATTCAATTTTCAGAGGATGCTTTCAAGTCAACAAACTGAACTTTGGAACCAACATTGAACACGAAATATGTTACCTAAATATGTTGAAGCTAGAAAGCAAGCATGCGCAGCAGATCAGCTCCCTGCTGGAGCCAGTGTCAACCTCGCCCGGCGGAGTGGAGGAGAACTAGAACAACGACCAACAAGAGATGTGGATTTTGCAACTTCGTGGAAAGAAAACCAAGAAAATGTCTTCACAATGTGGGTCCAGTACTGATGCCAGTACGATTAATATGACCATCTTGTCCTTTTCGATGACTCTGCCTGGGCAACCACGCTGCCAGCAGTGGTCAAATGAGTGAGATGGAGAAAGTAATGGCAAGATTTATTTAGCAGTACGGTCAAGAAAGTGAGCAGAACAAACCTTTATTATAAAAAGTGATTGTTCTTGTATGCTTTCACGTTTGCATAGGCCAATTATTGTAAAACCAAAGTAAGAAAGGAGTATGAACCCATGACTTGGCCAATTAAATGAGAGAAGGGAGCAAAGTCTGACAGTTCAGTTGATGTGCATGCATGACAGCCTCCTCTCTATAAATAGGAGGCCACCTTCATTGTATGCAACTATGAGAAAATGATTATGTATATGAAAAAAAATTGTCAACACCAATAAGATTATTCTTTTTCCCAATGGAAGATTTGTCAACGACACTTCGCTAGTTCATTGTTGGTGCCTTGGTGGTGCTCGTGGTCGTGGTAGCTCGTGCTGACTAGGGGCAGAATTGTACGGCTCCAATGCAAGGCCCTTGAACACCATCTGACGGTCTGCAATTAGAGATTCCATAAAGAGCATGAATGATTAGGATTAGAGAAAACGAGCAATACAACATTGGATATTCTTTCTTCTTTCTTCTTTTTCAGGAGAAGACCAAAGCAATGGAGACCCGGCCCTCAAGATGCTGAAAATTCAGCGAGTACGGACAGAACTCCTGCAATTCCAGCTCTGATGTCGAAAGATCTGTTTCACATGATTGTTTGATGTGCAGGTGATTATTATGTCAAGGCGAGTACGGCGGAGTTCGACCGCGGAGGAGACACTCGTCGACGTTCAGGAAAACCTAGCTCCGCCACTGCGTGCGAGGCATACCTGCGGAGCGGCAGCTCGAGCGCGGCAGGAGGCATTCGCGGCACCCATGTGCTACCTGCTCCCTTCTCTCGACATGTGCCGGCGCCTGCTCTATCGCCCAATATGCGTGCGACACCTGCCAGGCTACCAAGAGCACACCGTAGACATGATACCTTCGCGCCAAAACTTGATCTGCTTCAGCAAAACAGAGTAGCTTTGCTCTGTTCCAAGAAAGCAGAGTAGCGAGGCAGAGAAGCGCCACCCCTGTCTTGGGCTGTTGTTGGGCTGCGGAGATAAGGATGGCCATCGGTTTTCTTCTGCTGGCCCACGTTAGTGAGAGTCTGTTCGGCGTCCAGCTAGCTGTTAGGCCTACTCTTTTCTCAAAAAAAAAAAAAAAATGGACGACTACTCTTATACAAAAAAGAAAGGGTCAATTCTGCCTCCTGAACTATCCTTAGTTTGGTTTTTCTTACAAAACTCTAAAATCAAACATCTTACTTCTAAACTCTTCAAACCGCTTAAATTATTTCTCTGCTCTAGTTTGGAGTGGTTATGTCCTTTTTTTGGTTAAAAAAGTGGTTAAAAAAGTTTAGTAAACATTTGATAGGTTTTACACCACAGAACAAGTCTCTAAGATTTGAAAATTCTGAGAAATGTTTCTAGACATAGATTGGGATATGACAAATCTAAACAAAAAATTTTAGCTGTATGAAAATGTAAACTTAACCAGAAAGATCAAGAAAAACTGCCAAAACATTCTAATCCATATTTAAACATGTTTTAAAAATTTTGCTCGGCAAAAATACAAAATTCAACACGAGTGTAACATACATAATGCATTCATACGGGTTGCATTTTTTTGTTGCGGCAAGTTTCAAAACAAGTTTGGATATCAATTAGAATTTTTTTGTTTTTTATAGATTTTTATTATTTCCATTTTTGTAGAGCTAAATCTAAAGCATCTATGATATTTTTCAGAACTCTAAATAGTTTATTTGGATTTTTGCTGTCTCAATATATATCTATAATTTTTCTTCATATTTTTAAAAGCTTAGAGTTTTTTTAAAAGCTTAGAGACATTTTCCATTGTTCTGAAACCTTATCAAGTATTTTTATAAGTTTTTGTAACTAAAAATTGTAAAACCATTGTTGGGGATTACATCCTTCGCTTGAGGCCCCAGTTCACTAGCTAATTGAGGCATCAAAGGATCAATCATGCGAAGGATTGTGCCAAAGAGGCCACTCCCGACAGTCAAACCTAACTTTGACTCGGTTATAGTGAAATAGACCGAGATGCCCCCGCAATTATAGAAATATTGTTGGCATCTTGAGTTCCATCCCATCTCATCAAAGTAGATCAGAGTTGCTCGAGATGCAAAAGCAATATGATCTACTGCCACTTCTCCAAGCACCTTTTATCCCCCGCACGGCTCCCTATGTGTTCTCTTTGGCCTCACGAGTCATGAGACATGGCTGCAGGAGGACTGGAGGAGCTAGCCACTGCAATTTGGCTAACATATAAATTAAATGCATAATACTAAACATACACGAATAAAAAATATATCAGTTATCGATGAGTTTATCACAATTGCCGAGAGACAATAGAGCATCTTATGTATATTGTGTTAGGGAATGAACAAAAAGAAAGAACACATGCAAATTAAATAAACAAATTTTATTAGTAGTAGGTATTAAGTATTAACATCTAATACTTATGCAAAAGATTCTAGCCCACGCAGGAGCATACATTGATGGACTAGTATTTTAAAATTAACTGAAATCCCAACTCCCAAATGACATGTAGCACCTAAATAAAAGAATTGTTTGTACTTAGTTTTCATGCTAATTTGCTTAAGTACACACTCCATTCTTCAATCTGAAACCATGCAGAATTTATACTATTCCCTTTGCTGCTGGACGTGTCCATATACCGCCTCAATCGCTAGCTCAATACATGTTCAGCGACCAACAAATTGGATCTGAGGAAAGTAAAACCAACAAGACATTTAAGAGGTAAGTACTTTAGAAGAGTGATGAGGTGGTAATGGGGATGAAAGAGAATTCAGCCCCAGGACCTAATGGCTTTGGGGTTATCTTCTTTAAAAACTGTTGGAATGTCATTCAAGAGGATTTGGGGAGAATGTTCCAAGATTTCTATAATCATCAACTAGATATCAAGAGGTTGAACTATGGGGTTATTACTCTTGTTCCTAAACTGAAAGAGGCCAATACTATTAAGCAATACAGGCCTATTTGTTTGCTCAATGTTGACTTTAAGTGCTTTACTAAAGTACTTACCCAAAGATTGGTGCCAGTAGCTAAAAATGTGATTGGAAAGGACCAAACAGGCTTCAAGGGTAGAAGGGGTGGTGGTGTTACATGAAGTCCTACATGAGCTGTCTAGAGCCAAGAAGAAGGGTCTGATTCTAAAGATTGATTTTGAGAAAGCTTATGATAGGGTTAGGTGGGATTTTTTGGAGCAAGTAATGAGGGGGAAAAGATTCCCTGAGAAATGGATTCAGTGGGTAATGAGCACTGTCAAAGATGGTAAAGTATGCATAAATGTAAATGGGGAAAGTAGTGCATACTTTAAAACATAGAGGGGCCTGAGACAGGGAGACTCATTGTCTCCATTGCTATTTAATCTCATAGCTGATGCTTTGGGGGTGATGATTGATAAGGCAGTGCAAAAAGGACATGTAACAGGGGTGCTGAGTGATCTTGTTTCAGGGGGTGTTTCACATATTCAGTATGCTGATGACACTGTCATCATGATAGATGGGTCTGACCAATCTATACTGAATATGATGTTAATCCTTTACTGCTTTCTGGACTAAAAATTAATTACCACAAGAGTGAGGTGATGGTGTTTGGATATAGTCAGCAGGAGAGAGAAACTAAGGTAAACATGCTTAATTGTGTGTTGGGAACTCTACCCATGAAATACCTAGGGGTACCACTTAGGGGTAAAAGCCTTTGATCTAGTAACTCAGAAGATGGTAAAGAGACACTGTCATCATGATAGATGGGTCTGACCAATCTATACTGAATATGATGTTAATCCTTTACCGCTTTCGGACTAAAAATTAATTACCACAAGAGTGAGGTGATGGTGTTTGGATATAGTCGCGGGAGAGAGAAACTAAGGTAAACATGCTTAATTGTGTGTTGGGAACTCTACCCATGAAATACCTAGGGGTACCACTTAGGGGTAAAAGCCTTTGATCTAGTAACTCAGAAGATGGTAAAGAGATTAGATCCTTGGAGGGGTAAATTTCTTACCTATGGGGGGAGGCAGATTCTGACTAACACATGTCTATCTAGTATACCTACCTATTGTATGGGGTTCTATTGGCTACAAGATGGGGTACACAAGAAGATGGATAGCATTAGAGCTAAGTTTTTGTGGCAGGGGACTGGAGAAAAGTTTAAATATCATATGGCAAAGTGGGACATGATGGCCAGGCCAAAAGATCAAGGGGGATGTGGAGCCATTAATACAAGGGTGATGAATGACTGTCTTCTAACAAAATGGATCTAGAAAATATACCAAGAGCCAGATGAAACTTGGTTTAAACTGATAAAAGCAAAATATCTGGATCAGGGGGTTTCTTCTTGTCTAGTGCTAATGGGGGTTCTCAATTTTGGAAGGGGCTACATAAGATTAAACACTTGTTTCAGTGGGGGGCTGCGTTCAAGGTGAAGAATGGAGAAAACTGTAGGTTTTGGTTGGATTGCTGGGTTGGTCAAGTTCCCTTAAAAATCCTTTGTGAGAACATCTTTAAGATGGTTAGAGACCCTTCCTGCTTGGTAAGTGACTGCTGGGAGGAAGGGCACTGGGTCATGGACTTTAAAAGATCTCTGACCTGTCAGGAATATGAAGAGTGGATTGCCTTACAATCTGCTCTGCAAGGTGTTGACCTAGTGGAGGGGGAAAGTGACAAGGTAACCTGGGCATTAGATAAAAAAGGGGGATTCACAACTAACTCTTTGTATAGGTTTTTGACTGACAGGGAGTTTGTAGTAGAGTTGCTAAACACATTTGGAAGAGCAAGATCCCACTTAAGGTCAAATTTTTCTTTGGCAATGCTTTAACAACAAGCTACAGGTTACTGCTAATTTGACTAAGAGAGGGTGGAAGGGGACTCCAGGCTGTTGCTTGTGTGGTTGCAGTGAAACTGTTAACCATCTACTTTTCAAATGTTGTCTTGCTAGAATGGTCTAGGGGATGGTAAAGGACATGTTTGGGCTGTCTTGCTGTCCTGGTTCTCTTGAAGATTTTGTAATGGGCTGGTTAAATGTGTGTGTGTGTTGGGGGGGGGTCCTTTAATAGACTTTTGATGTTCCTTTTTGCTGGGTTCACTTGGGTGTTATGGAACACAAGGAATAAAATGTCTATTGAGAAGGTGCTTCCAAAAGCTCCTTCTGATGTGGTGTACAATGCTATATCTATCATGCAGAAATGGGGTATTTTGCTGAATGAAGATGACCAAGGAAGAATCAAGCAAATTCTAAAGAAGATGGCCCAGTGGATGAAGAACTTTCAACCCAAAAGCATCCTGGCATCAGATGTCTTCGAATTGTATCTCTTGTTTACTGCTTTTATTTCCTTTGAGGCTGTCTGGGGTTTAGTCTGTGATGCTTAAACTGTAAACTGGTATCCCCAGTCTGTGTTGTGTTTTGCTGGCTTCGGCTAGTAACTGTGACTTGTGGTGCTTTATAAAAGCTGAGTTTTCTCGTTAAAAAAAAGACATTTAAGAGTGATAATTGCTGCGCCTCAAAGGACCCCAAGAAAGTCACAAAAAATACATTAAAAAAAAGAAGCCACAAAAACCATACATCTAGTATGCGAAATCTGGGAATAGTAGCTGCATCAAAGCCTTCAGCCAGCGAATTCATTCCTTTTGCTGGAAACAGTTCTTCGCCTAGCGTTTTTCTCATTTGATAAGATAGTAAATTTTCTAATGTGGCTAATCTTCTTAAGTTCTTCCTCGCATTAATTTGCCAACTCTATAAGCTCCACTGCCGTATTTACGAAATGTATTTCATCAAGGACCGCAAGATACTTGAGGCCACGAGGGAGGCGCTTGAGTTCTGGGCACTTGTTGACTCCGGAATCTGCCGGATCGGGTCAACACACCAGGTAGGTGGGCTTTGGATGCCCTAGAGGTAGCTTGAAGCAACGCAGCGACAATGTAGCGTAACCGGCAAAACTGATCTAGAGATTGATTAGCCAATGTAGAGCTCGTTGACGACCGTGAAAACCCTAGAACCGCCTCCGGGAAGACCTGTCGGGACGAGCCACGTAGGGGATCTCCTAGGACCAGTGGATGGCGCCTAAGATTGCCGAAGAACCTCATGGAGAGAGACGTCGGACATCAAGTAGAAGGGTTGAGAGAGAAATTAGGGCTAAAGGTAGAACAAGGTAGAAAGATCATGTTTGATCGTGTTGTCTTTGTGTCGATTAATTGGATGGGATCAATCGGTCGTGATCCTCTCATATATATAGTGGGAGGTGGTCTTATCCCAGTGGAAAACAACTACAAAACTCGTACTCCAAGTTCCCATGAATACAATTACCAAAAATGTGATTCTGTACGGAGTCGGTTTCATGACACAGGCCCGGACCGCGCGCGTATGCCTCTGTAAAGCGTCCGACGCGCGCCTCCGACACGTGGACGTGCGCGTGACCCGCGCGCTGGCCCAGGCGCCGCATCCGACGCAGCGCTGGAGGTAGCGTCCGGCGCTCAGCCCTCCTGCGGGGGTCTCTGGACCGCGTCCGACGGGCGTCGCGTCCGACGCTGTCCGTCGGTGCGTCTGACGCTCTGTTTTGTGTCGGAATTGCCGATCACGTCAGATCGAGGGTGATGACCTCTTCTTTGACATTTTGAGCATCAACACATGCCCCTCTGTTTTCTGGTGAATTTGTCGATGATCCGAAAAACACTTCTTCACCTGCAACCGGCTAGCAATGATGCCCATCACATCAGCTAGTCAGTGACTAAGGGCGATGTATACATCGGCCATTTTTGTTCTAAGGGCGATACATGTATCGGCCATTATTTGGAAGAGCACTAGGTTTCTTGTCAAATACTTGGAAAGTATTTTTTAAGATACCTCCCGTTGATTGCTTTTATGAGACGCTCCTTCTTCATTGTCTCTAGCACATAGGAATTTCCGCGTATCACCTTGATACTCTTAGAGGACCCTTCCAATTAGGAGACCACTTGCCAAACTGATTGCTTTTCGATCCAATAGGGATTATGGTTTTCTACACTAAATCACCTATTTGGAAAGATATGTTTTTCACCTTCTTGTTGTAGGCCCTTGCGACATGCATCTTGTCCTTTTCAATCTCCTTTAGAGCTTTTAACCTCTTGTCGGTCACTTCATCTATGTTGTCCATCATGAGATCATGGTACACCACGACAGATAAGTCATTTTGCTTAGAAAATCTGAATGCACTCAAGTTCACTTCAACGGGCAACATAGCCTCTTGACCATAGACTAATTCAAAAGGAGTAACCTTTGTAGCACCATGCTTTGATATGCGATACGCCTACAAAGCTTCTGACAAGACTTCATGCCACCTCCTCTGGGTCTCTTCAATCTTCTTCTTGATGAGCTTGATCAAGGTCTTATTACTAGCTTCATCTTGGCCATTAGCTTGAGCATAGTATGGAGATGAGTTAACAATCTTTATTCTATATGATTCGGCAAAAGCCCTCACTTCCTTGGCCATAAAAGATGTCACTTGATCCGTATGTAATGATTGAGGGATGCCGAATCTATGAATAATATGTTCTATAATAAACTCTATCACCTCCGTATGTGTCATGTTCTTCAAAGGAACCGCCTCGCACCACTTAGTGAAATAATCTGTAGCAACCAAGACGAACCTGTGTCCCTTTGAAGATGGAGGATGTATTTGGCCAATGAAGTCAAGCCCCCAACCTCTGAATGGCTACAGCTTCATGATAGGATGGAGCTCCGAAGCGGGCACCATCTGAATATTTTCAAACCGTTGGCACTCTTCACAACCTTTGTAATAACAGAAACAATCGGCAACCATAGTGGGCAATAAAAACCAGCCCTTCTCAATAACCACTTCATCTTAGGAGCCGATTGATGCATACCACAAACACCTTCATGGACTTCTCCCATAGCTACTCTTACTTGATCGGATCCCAAACACTTAAGCAACAAACCATCGGCTGTTCTTCTATATAGCTCATCATGCTGTAATGTATATTTGAACGCAAGCCGCCGGATGCTCTTGTCAACTTTAGTATTAGGATACTATAGGAAATTTATCAAGTGAGTCCTCCAATCCTCTAAATCGTTACTAGGAACACTAGAATCTGAACTAGAATAATTTGGAACATCATCAGTGGTGCATGCCTCAGAAGAATTGGTTAATCCGACCATTACAGTCGGCTGAGCCAATTCACTTGTTCCTGCACAACAAAAATTGATATCCTCATGCATCAGCTTATTTTGTATGTGAAAATTACGTCTACCGATGTCAAAGCTAGATGCTTGTTGAGCTAGCATATTAACCTTTTGGTTTTCATGTCTAGGAACATGCCAAATCTTGAATTCAGCAAGTTTGGAAATAAGATCAAGACAAGAATCAAGGTAAGAACGAAGTGATCCATCTAGACATTGGAATTCCCCATTAACTTGTACTACTAGCAATGAATCACCATAAGCCTCAACATGTTGCACCTCCATAGAAGTTAACATGATCAATCCGAATAGCAAAGCTTGATATTCGACTTGATTGTTAGTGCAATGAAAATCTAATCGGCTAGACATCTCGGTCACAAGGCCATTAGGAGAGATTAAGACAATACCAACACCTTGACCGTTACTGCATACCGATCCATCAAAATATAGCTTCCATGGAGCAACAGTAATGTAATTGACTTCATCATCAAGATTTATGCTATGCTCAACAATAAAATCAGCAAGGACTTGACCTTTGATTGCTCGCAATGGCTCAAAGACCAAGTCATACTCAATTAAAGAATATGCCCATTTGCCTAACCTCCCACTGAGGATTGGTCGATGCAACATGTTCTTAATGACATCGGCCTGGCATGCTATAACACATGTACTTGATAGCAAATAATGTCTCATCTTATGGCATGCAAAGTACAGTGATAAGCATAACTTTTCAATATGGGCATACCTTGTCTCGGGATCAAGAAGACGACGACCAATATAAGCAATAACGTACTCCTTCCCTTCATCTTCTTGAGTCATCACAGCCCCAATGACTTTATCTTCGGTAGCAATATATAATTTGAAAGGTGCTCCCCTTCTTGGTGCACGAAGAACCGGCGGTGACGATAGATGTTCCTTTATCTTGTCAAATGCTTCTTGTTGCTTTGCCCCCAAGTAAATTCAGATTCATCCTTCAATTTGAGTATGGGGGTGAAATGAATAATCTTCCCGGACAGATTAGCAATAAACCTTTTCAAGTAGTTGACCTTCCCTAAGAATTTTTGCACATCTTTCTTGCATGTGGGCGGTTCAACTCTTTTGATCTTCTCGATCCTCTTGGGATCAACCTCTATGCCTTTATCAAGAATAATAAAGCCTAGAAACTTTCCAACCAATACTCCAAAGGCACACTTGAGTGGATTCATCTTTAAACCATAGCGACGCATCCTTTCAAAAGCAAGACACAAATTGGGTAAGTGAGAATTATGGGCAGCCAATTTGATCACAATATCATCAATGTATACCTCCATAATCACCCCAATTAGATCATGGAAAATCAAATTCATCGCCCTTTGATAGGTTGCACCTGCATTCTTTAATCCAAAGGTCATCATGATCCACTCAAACAAGCCGACAAAACCAGGACAAATGAAAGCTGTCTTTGATGTGTCTTCTTCCGCTATGAAAATCCGATTGTATCCGCATTACCATCAAGAAAGCTAATCATTCTATGTCTAGAAGCATCATTGATCAACATATCGGCTATAGGCATAGGATATTCATCTTTGGGAGTGGCTCTATTCAAATCTCTGAAATCAATGCACACTCTAATCTTGCCGTTGTCTTTCTTCTCAATCGGCACAATGTTAGAGACCCACTCTTCATATTGGCATAGACGTATAAATTCAGCTTGCAACAACCTATTGATATCCTCCTCCTTTATTCGGTCGTGGATGGCCGAATTGAAGCACCTTGGATGTTGGTTGACAGGCTTGAATCCATCTTTAATAAGGAGCCGATGCTCAACAAGATCTCGGCTTAATCCCGACATTTTAGTGTAGTTCCATGCAAAACAATCAACATATTCCTTGAGAAGCACGATTAGTTCAGCTTTAAAATCGGCATTCAAGTTTTGATTCACAAACGTCGGCCATGGAGTAGTGCCATCCCCAATATCAACTTGTGCTAAAGGGTCGGCCGATGTGAAACCTTGGCCCAACTTATTGAGCTCGTCAAAATTGTCAATGGCTTCACAAGCATTGGTCTTTTCAGCCTGATATTGTTCCATACGACGTTTCAACCTTTCGTGATTATCCATTACAAAATTGTATTAAGCTAATTGTCAATTGGCTTGAGAGATATAGGGACAAAGCCACCCTTGGTGTAATCTACATAATCATAAGTAGAGAGATCTCTACCTGACAAGCAACCAAAGGTGCCATGCCCCCCGGGCTCGGACGAATCGGCAACAGCAACTTCAGTCGATGAATCTGCATGGACAATCTCAATAGAATTGCCGATCCATTGGATGAGATATTGGTGTAGACTGGAAGGCACGCACTGATTGGCATGTATCCAATTATGCCCAAGTATCACATTGTAGCTTCCTTTGATGTCGGCGACGAAGAACGCGGTAGCCAAGGTCTTGCTCCCGATGGTCAACTCAACGTTGGCAATTCCCTTGGCTGGAATTGGAGCATCTTCGCCAACTCCTGTGATGGTCATGTTGGGTTTGATCAACTCCTCCTCCTTGATCCCAAGCTTGCAGAACAGCGTATAAGGCATGACATTGACAACCGCACCGCTGTCCACTAGCATGCTGTGCACCAGAGTCCCATTGATGTGACCTCTCAAGTTGAGAGGCCGAAGATGATCCATTCGGGTTCCCGGCTTCTTGAACATAGCATCCTCCACAACAAATACCAACTCCGCTGCTGGTGGCTCCTCTTCATCATGATGAATCACGTAGTAATCCGAAGACAGATACACTACGTTGACATCTCCCCGCTCCGGAGATGGTTCATAGTCAACCATCTCGTCGTCTTGTTCTTCCGAAGCATCCATGCCTACAACATTTGCAACCACAGCAGCAAATTCCTTGGGGTCCTCCCCAAGGTCCTCGAAAACCACTGGAATCAGTTTTGACGCCTCGGAAGGAGTCACAACCGATTCAATGATTGCCGGAGCAGCCGAACTAGCATCCACCGACTTAGCCGATTCTTCAATCGGCTTGGTCGGTTCATCCATTGCCGCCGGCTGGGCCAACTCCGCCGGCTTAGTCGACACACAAGTCGGCTTGATCGGCGCCGGCTCCATAGCAACACCACCATCCTTCTTTGGCAAGCCCTCTTGATGATTCTGAAGAGCTTGCTTCTTCAACTTTCTAGCCCGGGCGCATTGCAACTTCCGCTTTTGGGTTTTATCCATGTTAGGTGGGCACTACTTGGGCTGCGTATATTTTGGATCCCTTGGCGGCTTCTCTTTCCTCTCTTCTCTAGCAACTTCCTTCATAACTTCATCTTGTTTACTTGCTGGAATTTTACTATCAACCACAATCGGTTCATTGCCGGCAACTACTGGAGCCGACATTGACCCGATGATGATTTGTGGTACAGGAACTTGCTTAGATGCAACCTCCTTGGGCACTTCAACCTTCTTCGAAGTTTCAATCTTCTTCAGAGCATAGACTTATTGCATAAGTGCTTTCCCCTTTCCCTATGAAGATTGAACATTGGTAGAAGTTCCTGCCTCCTTTCGTTAAAGCTCGATGGCTGAACCCATCGGCTAAAGACGGAAGGATTCACTTGATTGCCAGCAGCACCTTCAAACCTTTGATGCACGGATGTAGCATTTGAATATGGCACCCACACACCTTGGGTGCCCCATTGCGGCAAAGGCAAGACAGGTAGAGCTGGAACAACTGGCGGTCGCCCAACAAGATGGCGAGCACAAGCAACCTGTAGGTTTTTTAATCTTTTGCTCTTTCTCCTTCCAAACTCCCACCTCTGTCTTATGTGGAATGAATGTGCGGGTCACATTAATGCCGGAAGAAACAGAGCCTTCAGGAGGTTGTGAGCCGATTTGACCGATTGCAACAACCGATTTGGCCGACTTTGAAGTGCCAGGATCATTACCGGCTTGACCGGCTTGGACGCCTGCCTTAGCTGAGCTGGATGGGTGGCTTGGCCGACCGGAGGGGTCGGCCGAGCCAGCCTTTGTCGCGCCGCTTGGTTCTCATACCATCTTTGCCTTCGTAGTGCTTCCGCTGATCCAGCGGTGACCATGAGCTTGTTCTTGCCCTCTTGATCCTTCTCCAACACCACTTGTCACCTCGAATTCTTTTGGACATTCAGTGCAGGACGTGGTTCACCGATGATGACATTCTTGCCTTTAGCTCCATCGGCTTGGTCGGGATGAATCAAGATGGCTGGAGCCCCCGCCTCAATTGTGTTGGTGGGGAAGGGTTTCCTCTTGATCTCCATGTCTGCAAGACTTAATCGTCCCTCATTAAGGGCCAATTGTATCTGTCGATGAAAGAAATTGCAATCATTAGTCGAATGAGAATAAGAGTTATGATATTTACAATAAGCTCTTCTCTTAATCTCATCTGCAAAAGGTATAGTATAATTAATTCTAATGTGTCCGATTTTTGAGTAATTCATCAAAAATACGGTCACATTTAGAAGTATCAAAAGTATATTTAACTTCCTCATTCCGATTCTTTTGAATCGGCTTGAGAGAAGGACAAGAGACATGTTTGTTCTCCGCTAGCCACCTAATTTCAGCGGCATTGCACTCATGACTATCATCATCCAAACAATCTAAAAAAATCAAAAGTATGCGTGTTCGAACAATGAGTTTTATATGACTCGTGAGACTCTTTAAGGTGCGATTCCCAGTAAACGGCCTTCTCAACGAGGTGGTTGAAATTACTAAATTGCACACTCTCAAGTTTCTCACGAAGCCTAGAATATAAACCATTAAAGCAAACATCAACCAAATCTCTTTTAGAGATCATTAATTGAAAGCATCGGTTCTTAATCTCTCTACATCTCTTAAAGAAATCAAGGATGAGCTCATCACGCCCTTGACGAACCGATGTAAGACGTGATAATCTAGTTTGTTGGACTCCAGAGTAAAAGTGACTATGGAATTTCTCTTCTAATTGAGCCTAAGAACCAATAGTGCATGCGGGCAATGAAGTAAACCAAGCAAAAGCAGTGTCAGTAAGAGAT
Source organism: Themeda triandra (assembly GCA_018135685.1). Classification (NCBI taxonomy): domain Eukaryota; kingdom Viridiplantae; phylum Streptophyta; class Magnoliopsida; order Poales; family Poaceae; genus Themeda; species Themeda triandra. The sequence goes on from JAENPR010000777.1 coordinate 170,908, forward strand.
AAAGGAAAACAACGAACTTTCATGTAATCAAAAGCACATGCTTCTCCTAGTTGAGCTAAAAACATGCTCACATGCTCCATAGAAGTCTTACTATCACTATCACTAAACTTTTGAAACTCTGGTACTTTCCAACCTTTCGGAGCCTTTAAGAAATCAAAATGCGCATGGTACGGTTTGTGGTAGGTAGTTTTGCTAGGCCTAATCGATACACCTAGACTTTCCTCAAGGGATTTAGACAATTCTTCCTTGAACTGATTAAACGTGTCCGTATAATCGGTAGAAGGGGCTGTTCTAGAGCTACTTTGTTGGGGAATAGCACTGGGTGACTTCGGTGGGTTTGGGAGTATCGCATTTCCAGCCGAAGACTTACTTGTTTGCCGGGATTCGGTTCGTGTAGAATGACCCAATTTTTAGCAAAGGTAACCATTTGGTTAGAAGGTTTAGGATTAGTAGAACCGGCCTTACTAGAGTGTGTTTTGAAGGCCGATTTGCTCTTATTTGCGGCTGCGTACAAGGCTTGATTCTCATAAAAGTTAGGAGGCATGCCATACTCATAATGCTCTACTTCCTCGACATCCGATTGATCCGAATCGGCTGTCTTACCTTCTAACTTATCAAATCTAGCCATGATCATATTTACTGCAGTAGCAAAATTATTATCTACAACCTTTTTATGACCTTCTAACATAGCAGCGTAATCAGCATGCGTAGGGTATGAATCATCATCAAATTTGGGCTGATCATTAGGATTTACCTGGGCCCTGAAGATGATGATGCTAGCGCCTCGGCGTAGTTAGGCTCCCGATACTGCTTCACTTTGTCCTTCCGCCCCTTGCTGCAACTCTCGAAGAAAGCCTTGCAAACGGCATCAAGTTGGGTTTGAAGCTTGCCGCGGAGCTCATCTGGAAGCTCATCCATGCTCTAAGGGCATATGAAGTTCTTGGGGTGCACCTCAGTGCGATCTTCATTGCTCAAAGATCCATCTTGGCTGCTCCCCATGTCATTGGATGGAAACTAAAGTCGGCGCTTTGCCTTCCCCAACGGAGTCGCCAAAAAGTGTGTTGACGCTGGAATCCGCCGGATCGGGTCAACACACCGGGTAGGTGGGCTTTGGACGCCCTAGAGGTAGCTTGAAGCGACCTGCAACACAGCGACAACGTAGCGTAACTGGCAAAACTGATCTAGAGATCGATTAGCCGATGTAGATCTCGTTGACGACCGTGAAAACCCTAGAACCACCTCCAGGAAGACCCGTCGGGAGGAGGCACATAGGGGATCTCCTAGGACCAGTGGATGGCACCTAAGATTACCGGAGAACCTCACGGAGAGAGACGCCGGACAGCAAGTAGAAGGGTTGAGAGAGAAATTAGGGCTAGAGGTAAAAGAAGGTAGATAGATCGTGTTTGATCGTGTTGTGTTTGTGTTAATTGATTGGATGGGATCAATCAGCCGTGATCCTCTCATATAGATAGAGGGGGTGGTCTTATCCCGGTGGAAAACAACTACAAAACTCATACTCCAAGTTTCCCAGAATACAATTGCCAAAAACACGATTTTGTACGGAATCAGTTCGTTCGACGCTACACGGCGTGCGTCCGACGCCAGCGTCCGGCAGCCCGGACCACGCGCGTATGCCTCTGTAAAGCATCCGACGCTCGCGTCCGACGCGTGGATGTGCGCGCGACCCGCGCGCTGGCCCAGGCGCCACGTCCGACGCAGCGTCCGACGCGCGCTGGAGGCAGCATCCGGCGCTCAGCCCTCCTGCGGGGGTCTCTGGACCGCGTCCGACGGGCGTCGGACGTGTCCGACGCTGTCCGTCGGCGCGTCCGACGCTCTATTTTGCACCGGAATTGCTGGTCATGCCGGATCGAGGGTGATAGCTTAGCAAGGCTTCCTAGTGCATCTTCTTCTATTTCAACTCGGTTAAGCTGTGGAGCACACCATACTCGTAATTCTTTCAGTCTTAGGAATGACTGCGAAGGAAAGCATAATGTATGTCCATCATAAGCATTATCAAGGGTAATTAAGCATAAACTAGGCAACACCTTGAGGGTAGGAAATGAGTTCTCATCAAGTTTGGAGGACATCAGATAGAGTTGAGTGGGACTGTTAAGGTGCAACCAAGATGACAGAATATGAGGCATTCGGTTCTTTTTTAGCTTTCCTGTCAGTGCAAGTTTACAAAGACTTTCTGGTAAATAGAGTTCTTCCAGTGGCAATACCTCATTTGTAATTGACAAACTGACAAGATTGCTCTTCTTTAGAAGAGCATTCCTCAAGATTAGTGAGTGTTCACTTGTAACATCGTCAACTGAAAATGTCCATAATTCCATCAAAGCAGCAACATAACATAGAGTCTCTGAGGTAGATTTAACATTTTGCAGAGCATGCAGTCCTGTCAATTTCTTTATGTCCTAGGCATCTTCACTCCACGATTACGCGAGAAAGATCCATCGGTGACCTTCACAGTTGCATATAGATATCTAAGATTTATCAGTTTTACTACACCAAAGGATGGCACACTCTATATGTTCTTGTGAATGTTGATGACATTGTGGTTGCTAGTTCTTCTCCTGAAGCTACGAAAGCTTTGCTTGTTGACTCCAGCGTGACTTTGCACTCAAAGACCTTGGAGATCTACATTATTTTTTGGGCATCGAAGTCAAAAGGGAACCAAGTCACATACTTCTCAGCCAAGAACATTATGCTACCGATCTCTTAAAACGTTCTGGTATGAGTCGGTGTAAACCTATTGATACTCCCCTCTCCAGCTATGAGAAGCTAAGTATTGAAGATGGCGAGAAGCTTGTCCATGAGGACGCTACTTGATATAGAAGATTGGTAGGTGCCTTGCAATACTTGACGCTGACTAGACCTGATATTTCCTTCGACTCGAGTCAACAAGGTTTGTCAGATTTTGCACACACCAACAACAATTCATTATAGTTCTGTGAAAAGGATCATAAGATATATTTGTGGGACCATTAAGTTGGGACTTTGCATTGGAAAATCACCATCTATTCTTGTAAGTGCTTTTCCAGATGCTGATTGGGCAGGTTGTGTCAATGATCGGAGGTTAACGGGTGGCTTTGCAGTGTTCCTAGGAAATAATCCCATATCCTGGTCAACAAGGAAGCAACCAACAGTGTCAAGATCTAGCATAGAGGCTGAGTATAAGAGCAATTTAGCGATGCATAAATTAATTCTGACAATAAGAAAAAGACCAACAACATGTATGTAATTTAACATTAGCACTACGATCTGAGACGAAGCCGCAACATCTAGTGCTAACAACAGAAGAGAAATGAAAATGAACAAGCAAGAGAGAATAGACATCCTTACAGTGGGGATGTCGGCGTGCAAGCGAAGATGAAGATGAAGACAAAGACGAAGCAAACAGTCGACGAAGATCTAGATCAGTGGCGTAGAGGGAAGAAGATGTCCAGCAAGCAGTCATGATGGCGCTTCCCACTAACCTGATACATCCCCTACCCCGTGCAGGGACGCGAGGAGACGTAGGCTTCGGAGCCTGCTCTCCCGACACCGATGACAAGTCGGCGACGGGATGGGAAGACAGCAGCAGTGCAGCACAGTGGAATGAGAAGAGATGAATTCCTTGTGTACTAAGGACGACGTCTCGTCCCTTATTTATACACGCGTCGCAGCTAAGGAAAGAGATTAGCCGCTCAATCACAGTGTTATGGTAATTGACCTGCCGTTTGTACACTTACCATAACATGAGAATAATTCCTTACCAAATAGGCCAGCGTAACTTTTTCCATGCATGCAAAAACTAACGAGTGGCAAAAGGAAGCTGTGCACCCGCAAGGTCGGAGGGGGGAAATCGCCGGACCATTCACGTGCATTTCGTGCGTGTGCACCCATCGGCCCCGCCCCGCCCCGCCCCACCCGGCGAGGCGAGGCGAGGTGAGCGACCGTGCGCGTGTGTTTCTTCCTTTTCCTCTCCTCATCCATAGCTTCAACAAGATAGAGATTGCTCAGCTATTTAAGTTGGCCTCTGTTGATGGTAGATTTGCTATTATTTTCTACCACTGAAACCATCAACAATGGTTAGGTTTTGGGGATAACACCATGCCAATAAGTAGTGACATAGGTACAATTGACTTGGTTCTAGATGTACATGTCATTATTTGGGTGTAGGTGCAAACAGGAACTTTTCACTATCCGAAAGCTCCAAATGAAGGTAGAACATCCAACCAAAATGGCCAATGACCAAACCAACTTCACATTCATCAATGTCACAGCCTCTGGAGACACTGTGCAAAAGGTGAGCACAATGGTTGGGTCGACTGATATGGCTTCTGGACCATCTCAGACACTTCCAGAACACCAGAGTCACTCCAATACAGTCCCAAGCAAGTGCCACCTTTGGATCACAAGTGTATTTCCTCTGAACGGTGCAAGATGAAGTCACATGGATCCATGGACCCACATTTCAAGCCTCCTAGGTGATCAGGGGGTCCCACCACTTCATACCCTCACTAAAGATGGTGGAGAGGGCCCACAAGCAAGGGGGAAGGTCCCACCTATCAAGTCCAGGTCGACCGACCTATGTTTGGTGGGATTCCAGGTCCACCTTTCTCCAACCGACTAGCTACACCTTCTAGAAGCCATGCCCAGGCCCACAGGTCAATGGGACAGGTCGGCTGACCCACCTATGGGAGGTTGCCACTGTCCTGGCACCCCATCAACCTCAGGAACATCTATAAGGTTGGTGGGACCCACATGGAGGCAATGTCTAAGTCGGCGGACCTAGACATGTGGGCCCCTCAAGGTCGGTTGGCTTCCATCGACCTTCCCACACATGTCCCTTGTGTGGAATTATCACATCCCTTCATCTTTGGTGGTTACAAGGTCGGTTTGATCCAACGACAAGGAAGATGGAGCACGCGGATCGCTGAGGTGGCATTGGAGTAGCCTCTACTCCACCTCCCACCTATAAATACCCCCTCTCCCTCACTTGTAACACCTACACATATACACATTCCACTCTTATCATTAGTAGTAGTAGTGTCCCTCTGGTGGTCTTCTCCTCTAGTTGTAGAGAGGCAGTGCGGGAGAAGAGCCGGGCTTGTCGGAGTCTCTCCTGCCTTCTTCCTCTCCAGGTCTTGTAAGTTTGGCTCAGGTTCGAATACTTATTTGAGCATTCAGTTACATCATTCAAGTCTTTACTGGTTCCTTGCTTATACTTAGTGTTTATTATTCAGTATTTACTTACTACATAGTATTTATTAGTGTGAGTGCTTTGCCTTGTTAATGGGTAGAGTAGTAATCCATAGTGCAGACATGGTGTCTAGGCTATTGATTACTCTGGGTTGCATTCAGTTCAACGGATCACAGTGGTAGCCGGCAGGTGGTGACAGCCCTGTCCGGCCTACGTATTCCACCATGTTAGTTCTGTTCTATAGGACCTAGGGGTGGACTTGCCTACTCTTTTGAGTTGGTTGGTCCCAGGCGCCCGAAGTAGGGACTTTAGTGATCGCTCTTTGCTCAACTATCTAGAGAACCTTAGCTCAATTATACAAGAACCTCTCATCTCTTTTCATCACCAACCTTGGACTACTTGGCTTAGATTAGAACACTTCACATTCCCTGTGGATAAATACGATACCTTGGAATACTCCCGGGTGAAAGCTACAATTCGTGCGCTTGCGAATTTATTTGCCTTTGCTAAGATTTGCCATCAAGCTTTCTGGCGCCGTTGCCGGAGAACGGTAGTTGTTCTTGATCTAGAACCTAGTGGTCCAGTAGTTCATCAATCCACTAATTCTTTACCCATCATGAACCAAAAACCCCTCTTTCAATATGGTGTTCCAAAGGGCGATAGTTTGGAGCCACCTAAATCATCTAAAGCCATTTTGGCTGATCGCTATGAGCTTCGCCCAGCTTTCATAGCGATGGTTCAGGCAAACTCCTTTTCTAGGAGTAAAGATGAGAGTCCGTACTCTCATCTACGTGAATTTGAGCATTTGTGCTCATGCCTTCACATTCAAGGCATGACACAAGATACTTTGAAATGGAAGCTATTCCCATTCTCTTTGACGGGGGTAGCTAAATGTTGGTATGCTCATCACATAGAGAGTGTACATGGAGAGTGGGAAGCCCTACAAACCAAATTTTGCCTAACTTTCTTTCCCATCTCTGGAGTTGTCCATCTTTGAGCGGAGGTCCTAGACTTTAGGCAAAAGGAGATGGAGTCACTTGGTGCATCATGGGCCCATTTAACAGATCTAATCCTTTCTGGCCCTGACCTTGCTATACCCGACCAAATCCTTCTACAACACTTTTACATGGGTCTTAGCAAGGATTCTGCCCAATTCCTTGACTCATCCTGTGGAGGTGCTTTCCTTTATCTAGCTGCGGGTGAAGGGAGAATGATTCTAGATAAGATCCTTGAGAACACCCCTTACACCGGGATTCACGATGAGTTTCCCGATGAAGTACCCGAAGAGCCAATAGAGGAAGAGCTGCAGCCTTTAGAGGCCAAATCCATAGACCATCCTCCTGAGCCCACCTTTGAAACATTGCCCGAACCTAATCCTCTACTTAAATCCGACCTTAGTTATCGCCCAAGTTTCTTCCCCTATGAGTGTTACGATGACCTAGTACTTGAAAATTTTGGCAATGCGTTGAACCACCCATTGGAGGAGAAACACACACACTGGCACCACGAGGTCAAAGAAGGTGTCTCGATGGCTGAATCCACAAATTGCACATCCCATGAACCAGCCTTCGAGCCTACACCTCACATCCCAAATCCTCAAAAGGAAGAAGAAATTCTACCTTTTGTTTACCCTGCTGATTTCGAGTATGATCTCTCCTACGATTCTGATTCGAAAGATACCTCGAATTCATGGGTCCAAGAGAGAACTCTTGGGGAGTTTGGGATACAAGAAACTTTTCAAGGAAAAGTGTTTGGTGATCCCTTGGAAGAAGAGCCACAGATGTTTGAATCAAAATCCTTGACCCTAATAAAGTCCCTAGTGCTCTACCCCACAAACCTCATCATGATGAATCCCATTCTTATGGGAATTCATTGACAATTCTGTTAGAGGAAGAGCACTTAAGGCATGGGTGCCATACTGTCCCAGAACCCGATGGAAAATACCAATGGCAACGATTAGAGCGATTAGAGAATCTCTCTGCCATTATGAGTCAAGAAGGGTTGGACAAGGCAGAGTCATCTAAGATCGTCAAGTTGCCCGATCATGTAAGAAGGATTAATTGCAATATCATGGGCATCTATGGCGAGTTCTGCTATGCACCTAGCCTTGGGATCAACATCATCCCTAAAGCCCTTGTCCTTGACAAGTCCTCTCAATAACATTTGTCACAACCACGAAGTCTTCTTGAGCTTCCTTCTGGTCAAGTTCTTGACTGTGAAGGAGTTCTTAGAGCTATTCCCGTTGTGATAAATGGTCTTAGAACCTCCCTAGATTTCCACATCTTTGACCTTCCGGGATTATCCCCTCATCTAACATTCATTGGAAGGTCAATAGAAAACGGTCTAGGAAGTTCAGATCTGGAATTAGACATAGGTAAGGATTATATATCTGTTTGGATCACACCATCCACACAGGTAAAATCTGAACTTAGTTCCAATCCAAAGGAGGAGGTTCTGTCAAGCTCTTTGCCAGACTTGAATCAACCATGGTTCAAGGAGGCAAGACTTTGGCCAATGGGCATTTATGAGGAATCGACTTTGGAGTTTGAAAAGGAGAACCTTGTCAATGAGCATGGAGGCTTCATCTATGAACATTCACATGATCCATGCTCATATGAGAACTCTCCAAAGTCACCACCTTGTCCCCACTGCATCTACACGAGACACAACCATCCTTCGCTCTCAACTCACAAACACTTTAAAAGGATTGTTGTGGATGCATTTGTATACCACAAGTTTTGCAAGTATCATAGTTGCAATGTCACAACTCTTGCAGTTGCAAACTGCTAAAGTCGAGCTTATGACTTAAAACAAGAGCACTGCTAGGAGATAGCCTAGACTTTTACCTTTTTATCTTTTCCCTTTTTCAATAAAATAAACAAAAAAATAAAACTTAAAAATGAGCTTTACAAGAACATGAGAGGGGACCGACATTGACACTAGGCTTTTAATGTCAATTGACATAAAAATCCTAGTGTGGGGGAAGGCTGCATGATTCTTATCTACATTCTTTTCGGCCTTCGCCAATTTGGCACGCTGGTTTGCACTCCCTCTGTCCACTCCTAATTTATCATAAGTTTGATTTGTCGAGAATGCTGCACGTTTGAATCAAACTTAAAATCTTACCTTGTTTGATGTGTTGAGAAGCTACTCTGACTGGTGCTTTGAGCTAGTCAGAGCATGCTCAATTAACAAGACTTACAAGAATGAACATGGGTACAGGAGAAGACTAAGTGATGCAAAAATCCTAGTGTGGGGGAAGTGTGCCACTTCCCCATTCCCCTAAGGAGGCTTACTCAGCCTTGTTTTGTCAAACCATCCCACAACACCTAGGGAGCATAGAACCATTACCCACTTGCTCTAAACCTTTCAAGTAGGGGTCGAGCAACTCCAACTTGACATAATACAAAAGCCCCAAGACTGGTTCTATACCAAGGAGAGCTCAAGGAAAGTTTTGAGCACCTGGCTCCACCTGGTAGGGGTCGGGAGACCCCTAGTTGGAGGATCTAGCCTAACTCATTTGTCCCAGAGTGCTAAGCTATCCCTAGTTGCAACTCTCATGGAAACAAGAGTTGTGGTCTTTGGCAATAGCTGTCTTTGACCTCTCCTCCTCTTTTCCTTCACCCATTTCTCCTCACCTTAAATTCAACACCTTCTGGCCTCCCTTTTGTCGCCCAAGTTACCTAGAGTAACTTCACCATGGACCCACTAGCAAACTCATTTGCCTAGAGGTCGCTGGAGGCCAGTGTGTTTGAGGTAGAGCCCTACTATGCCTTAGATACCCACCTTTCATAAGGAACCACAAGGGTAGTTGGCAGTAGGATGGGACAAAGGAAGTTGTTTTGCTCCCCAGTTCACCTCAGAGGAGAAGGAGTTGTCAGAATAGCTAAATTACACTACTCCCAAGACCATAGGGTGAAAGGATAATCCTCCAGGTTAGAGGAGCTGCTAAGGCTCTCTGAGGATGTCTGTTCGAGAAGAGAGTCATGAGGAAGGTCCTTAGTGCGGTTTGCACACTTAGAAATAACAATGTGGCACAAGGACTTCCCCCTTTGACCTCAGAAACATCTTCACAATCATGCTAGGCACAAAGCTAAGATCATTCAATCCTTAACCTGATAGCTTGTGCCTATGATCCACTAAATAAAATAGCAAAATTTTGTTCTGCTAGTGTGTTGCCACCAGCAGGACACCTGCACTTGATGTTTCCCATGTCTTTGCATTTCAGAACACTCAAGAACCCAAGTGTGGGGGGTCAATCGACCCCCCAACTATGTCTCTGACCTTTTCTGAATATACCACGGCGTAGCACATGGCTTGACATGTTGGCACGACAAAAACGTGACCCAAGAAGGGGATCGGGCGACCCCCACTTTGGAGGCCAATGGGAACACAAGTTTGCAGAAGTACGCTTTCAACAGAGGGAAATCAGATGGCAGCAACGGGCAAACCCAATTGGGGTCGGCCGACCCCACCTTGGAGCCCTGGACCCACCAGTCAACATCCACTCATCGTCTACACGTCTCCTGACTGGTTTGCCACTCCTACTCCCCCTCTGTTCTTTCATTTTTACTTTTACCTTTTTATTTGCTTTCCTTAGATGAAATAAAATAAAAATAAAAACAAGAAGACTTGCATCTAAAAATAAAAAGTGACATGATTTATGACATTTAAAGGGTAGAAGCGTCATAAGGTCTAATTCTTGCATATGCTTATACTTGTGGGCCACATATCTTGATAGGATATCATATTGACTAAGTTATTGACAAATGCGATATAGTTCTTGGCTCATGATTCATACCTTTTCTATTCAAAGTGCTTAGTGATTTATTTTTGAAAATGTCATGAAACCATAGTGTCACTTACTCCTCAATGGTGGTAAATTCCTACCACGGCTAAATACACTTTACAATGTTGCAAACCGTCCACTTATGCTATTTGCTTTGTGTTGAGTGTGGTCAAAGCTTGTGACCCTTGTTTAGAGACTTATCATGCTCCTAAGATCAAGATTACACACACTACATATACATGCTTGTCGGATACCTAGATTAGGGGGTCCTAAATTGGGTGAATTAGAGATGAGCAAATCGGCCTCATCCCTCTCTAAAAATCCCAAAAGCTAACTGACCAGAGAAACCCCCAATCCCTCTCGAGCTAGGTCGGCCCACAATCGGGCCCACAAAGCCACAAAGCCCGCCTACTCGAGCAGCAGCCGCTCACCCGCTCGAGAAAACATTACGGAAACCGCTCGAGCGGGCGACCGCTCGAGACAGAGACGGAGACCGCTCGAACGAGCGCCCGCTCGAGTCCGCCTGCAATAATTGCCTATCCAAGGCACGCACATGGCTACAGTGCGTGAAGCAGTGGGAAGTACGCCTGCTCCGCCTAACCCCATGGCTACAGTGCGTGAAATAGTGAGAAGTACGCCGGTCACTTCTCCTATTCCACCGCCCATACCCGGGATTCGAGCATGACAGGCATCACTATTACGCCACGCTGAACACTATGCCGTGTACGACACCCCCTTGGAATGCGATTGTCAACTCTCCGTACCACCAAACCCGCCGCTCAGTCCCGTCGCTCGGGCCATCTACCCCTCGAAGCGGTCATTAACCGCTCGAGGAATAATGACGGACGCGACCTGAGCATGGGGCGCGCAGTGCCCTATCTTTCCCACCTCGACGGCCATACGGCGGGGTTCCCGGGCACACGTGCTCGTCTACGCCAGCGCCGTACCTCGACTACGTCAGCCCACGACCGAGAAGGACGAGCAGGCCATCATTGCCCACGCTGCTACAGGCTCGAACCGGACCAAAGGGAGCGTCCACAGTCTCGACGACTCGACATGGCGCCCGTACCTCGACGTCACGCCCACGACAGCCCTAACCACCGTGTAACCCTGAGCCTCCCCTTGGCCTATAAAAGGGGACGCCAGGGCCTTGTATAGGGCAGGCTTTTACGCACACACGTTCCTCATTTTTCACACACTCATTCACGGCTAAGTCCCGCTTGTAATCACCCCTGTACAAGCACCCCGGTGCAAGATAATACAAGTCTCCCCCACTGCTGGACGTAGGGCATTCTTTGCCTGAACCAGGATAAATACTTGTGTCCTTCTTGCATCACCATCCGGATTAGGGAGCACGCATAGAAATTTACTCGTTGGTATTATACCCCGGGGTACGAAACACCGACAGTTGGCGCGCCAGGTAGGGGTACTGCATGTTTTTTCGCTCGATTCCCGCCATTTTCCGGATGGCATCACCCGCTTCCTCGCTTCCGTTCGCCACGGTGATCTGGTTTGGGAGTCTAGAGTTCATGTCGCTCGGCCCAGGCCACGACATGGCTCTACTCTCGATGGTAAACCGGGAGGGGACGCTCGTCACCCGCACGCGGCGGGTGGGGCCGCGCGCCGACCGCGCCACCACGGCTCGCCACCACGTCGCCGACGCCACCAGCAGGCACAGGGCCTTGAGCACCCTGCTCGTGTGCCCTCCCAGCCAGACGCCACGATGCACCCAGCCGGGGTGCCAAGTGTACGGCAGGGGGTGGCACATGGACAGGGAGTCCTTGACGTGGACCCTGGCTTCACGTTCGCCATGCGCTCGCCGAGAGAGCCCGGCGTGGCGCCTCGAGCGCGCGCACGGCCGACGTCGCCCAACCTGTTGCCACACGGGCTATACCGAGCTCGGCGCAGGCTCCCGTTTGGGCTCACCAACGCCGCCACTACATATGCCAACGCGATCCGGTCAGACATGGGACCGTGGGAGGAGAGCCCCGGCCCCCTCCTGCATGCCACTATGAACTTGGAGATCGTGTGGCCGACGTCGGTGGACCGCGGATTTGACAGAGCACCGGGCTCACCACGCCGCAACACGGTCGGGAATATGCATCGCTGGATCGAGGAGGAGAGCACGGGGAGGCCCTGGACGCCGTCCAGCGCTAGCCCAGACTCCGATGACTCGGACTCAGGGTGCTATGACCCGGCTCGCGAGTGTTTTCATCTCATCGACGACGTCCCGTCGGATGAGGAGACCAGAGATGCCGCCGCCGTGGCCGTCCCTACAGCCAACCGAGCAGACATAACGCCAGTGGTTGGGACATCGGCAGCTGGAGCTCTGCAGGCGATCGAGCCGCGTGGGCCGCCACTGCAAGCCCAAGATAATCGACGACCTGAAGACGACGCTCTAGCGGCTCAATGGGCCCAGATCCGGGAAATCAAGACCAAGATGGAGGCGGAGCGCGCGAACTTGGTCTTGCTCAAGAGGACCCTTGAGCTAAGCCAGTTCCCTCCACCTCGACCTCTTGGCGCTCGAGGGAAGACCCGAGACGTCCTCAACCGCATCGTCAACGACGGGCGACCGGAAGCGCCACCCGAGCCAGCCCACTTCCCTCGAGCAAGCCAGAATGTACTTGCGGCAGCTATGCTGCTGCGGGACATGCCGGCGCCCTCGAATCCGCATGCATTGCGGATACGAGATGAGATCCAAGGGCTCCTCCAAGTCGCGGCCGTCCAGCAGGCCGAAAGCTCGGCCTCGAGACAGCGTGAGGCAGCCCCAGAACAACCACGGCACGAGCGGGAGGGTTCCGTCCACCAGGAGGCACCCCCTCGAGATGGTAAAGCCCCTGCTCGAGAACGCATCCTCGACAACCGTGCGCCTCAAGATGCGCGTCATGACATCAACGACAACCGACGACGCAAGGCTGCGGGTGCCGAGGACCGTGGCTACAAGGCCCATCGAGGGGGGTGCTACGACAGCGACGAGGACCGGCAGGCTCCCGAGCCGCCGGGCCCTCGAGTCTTCAGTCGAGCTATCCGCAACACGCCGTTGCCAAACCCGTTTCGACCCCCCACGAGCGTGGTCAAGTACAACGGGGAAACCAAGCCAGAGCTCTGGCTGGCTGATTTCCGGCTGGCCTGCCAGCTGGGAGGGGCTCGAGAGGATAGGGCAATCATATGCTAGCTTCCTTTGTTTCTCTCTGACACCACTCGACGGTGGCTCGAGGAGCTTCCCCCCAATCAGATCTACGATTGGGCCGACCTGGTCCAGATTTTCGAGGGGAACTTCAAGGGCACCTACATCCGACCCGGCAACTCGTGGGATCTCCGTAACTGCAAGCAAAATACCACGGAATCTCTCCGGGACTTTGCTCGACGTTTCTCAAAGCTGCGCACCGAGCTGCCACACATTCCAGATCACGACGTCATCCTGGCGTTCGTTTCGGGCACCACTTGCAAAGAGCTCATACGGGAGCTCGGGCGCAATCGCCCAAAGACGGTGAACGAGCTCATGGACGTCGTCGCCGACTATGCTGCCGGCGACGAAGCCGTGGGAGCCTTCTTTGGCGGAGCTGGGAACAAGCCCGTGCCGCCCCCAGGGGACGGTGAGGGCCCGAGCAAGGACAAGAAGAAGAATCAGAAAAAGAAGAAAGGCAACCAGCAAGGCAAGTGCGCGGTTGTGGAAGGCGAGGTGGCCGCAGCCGAGCGCAAGAAGCCTAGACCCCCTCCGGATGGGGGCGTCTTCGACAAGATGTTGAAGCAGCCCTGCCCATACCACAAGGAATCGGTCAAGCATAACCTCGAGGACTGCCGTATGCTTCGAGGTTACTTCAAGAAATTTGGCCTTGATAAGGACGATGGCAAGAAGGATAAGGGTGGCGAGGACCGAGCCAACGACAATGACGATTATGGGTATCCGCCCATCACCGAGTGCTACATGATCTGCGGCGGCCCAACCACCCAGATGACACGTCGAGAGCGGAAGGCCGAGCGCAGGGAGATTTTCGCCCTGAAACCCGCCACGCCTCAATTCCTCGACTGGTCGGATGCTCCCATCACGTTCGACCATGATGATCATCCAGAGCATGTCACCAATCCCGGCGCATACCCTCTCGTCGTCGCCCCGATCATCCTCAACGCCCGCTTCACCAAAGTTCTCATGGATGGAGGCAGCAGCCTCAACATCATATACATGGAGACCCTCACGCTGCTCGGCCTCACAAGAGCTCACCTCCAGCCGAGCACCGGGGGCTTCCACGGAGTGGTCCCTGGCAAGAAAGCGCTCACGATCGGCCGCATTGACCTCCCTATCGTCTTTGGGACACGCTCGAACTTCCGTCGAGAGGTCATAACTTTCGACGTGCCCAGTTTCGAGGGAACCTACCATGCCATCCTGGGCAGGCCGTGCTACACCCGGTTCATGGCGATCCCCAGCTATGCCTACCTCAAGCTCAAGATGCCGGGACCAAAAGGAGTCATCACCGTCAACTCCACGTACGAGCACGCCTACCACTGCGATGTGGAGTGCGTCGAGTACGGGGAATCACCGACGAACGTGATGGGAGCATCCGAAGACCTAGCCATGATGCTCGATCACATGGCGGCCGAGCCCTCTCGCTCCAACACCCAAGCGACAGCCGGCAACTTCGAGCCCGCCGAAGACACCAAGAAGATCCCGCTCGATCCAAGCTCCTCGGGGAGAAGACGCTGGTCATCGGCGCCTCCCTCGACAAAGCGCATAGGAGCAGCGGTGCTCGTCGACTTTCTCCGTGCAAACGCCGACATGTTTGCGTGGAGTCCCTCGGACATGCCCGGCATACCGAGGGATGTCGCCGAGCACGCCTTGGAGATCCGTCCGGTTCGAGACTGTCAAGCAACGCCGCGCCGCTTCGACGAGGAGAAGCGCGGGATCATCCGCGAGGAGGTCGAGAAGCTCGAGAAAGCCGGATTCATCAAGGAGGTATATCATCCCGAGTGGTTAGCTAATCCTGTTTTGGTAGAGAAAAAGAATGGAAAAATGAGGATGTGTGTAGATTACACTAGTTTAAATAAAGCATGTCCCAAAGTCCCATTTCCTTTACCTCAAATAGATCAAATCGTTGATTCCACTGCGGGTTGCGAAGTACTTTCCTTTCTCGACGCCTACTCTGGCTACCACCAAATCAAAATGAAGGAGTCCGACCAGCTCGCGACTTCATTCATCACCCCCATGGGCATGTATTGTTATGTCACAATGCCTTTCGGCCTTCGAAACGCCGGGCAACATATCGCCTGCATGCTCCATATCTTCGAGAAACACATAGGGGAGACCGTCGATGACATCGTTGTCAAGACTCGAAAAGTAGAAAACCTTGTCGCGGACCTCAAGTTGACGTTTGGATGCCTCCGGGCTAAAAACATCAAGCGGAATCCCGAGAAGTGTGTCTTTGGTGTGCCACGAGGCATGTTGTTAGGGTATATCGTCTCCCGGCGCGGCATCGAGGCCAATCCCGAGAAGGTCGCGGCCATCATGAGAATGGGGCCAATTCGAGACCCGAAAGGGGTGCAAAAGATCACTTTGGATGCTTAGCCGCACTCGGTCGGTTCATTGCGCACTGGGAGAAAAAGCCTTTCCTCCGTACCGGCTCCTCGGAAAATCCGAGCACTTTGCATGGACACACGAGCGAGGAGGCCCTCTCAAAGCCGAAGAGCATGCTCACATCTCCTCCCGTGTGCTCGTGCCGCCTCGGCCGGCTCGAGACGGCATACCCGCCGAAACCCTCCTCCTCTATGTTGCCGCAACCACTCGGGTGGTCGGCACGGTCATAGTGGTCGAGAGGCGGGGAAGAGGGGCACGCGCTCCCCGTCCGGCGGCCGGTGTATTTCATCGGTGAGGTGCTTTCAGATGCCAAAACTCAGTACCCTCAAATCCAGAAACTGCTCTACGCAATCGTCCTCACCCGTCGAAAACTCCAGCACTATTTCCTAAGCCACCCGGTGACGGTAGTGTCATCATTCCCACTTGGTGAGATTATCCAAAACCGGGAAGTAGTGGGTCGAATCGCCAAGTGGTCAGTCGAGCTCATGGGCGAGACCATCACTTACGCCCCAAAAAAGCTATCAAGTCTCAAGTCTTTGGCTGATTTCGTCGCCGAATGGACCGACATCCAACTCCCCCGGTCCGGATCCAGCCGATTTGTGGACCATGTATTTCGACGGGTCACTTATGAAGACAAGAGCGGCGCGGGCCTGCTCTTCATCTCACCCTCGGAGTACACATGCGTTACGTGGTGCGCATCCACTTTGCCGCCTCGAACAACATGGCGAGTATGAGGCGCTCGTTACCGGGTTGCGCATTGCCATCGAGCTTGGGTCCGACGCCTCGATGCTCGAGGCAACTCGCGGCTCGTTATCGATCAAGTGATGAAAGCCTCGAGCTGCCATGATGAAAAGATGGAAGCATACTGCAATGAGGTGCGCAAGTTGGAAGCCAGCTTCCATGGTCTCGAGCTCAACCACATCCCAAGGCGCTTCAACGAGGCTGCGGACGAGCTGGCCAAAATCGCTTCGTCTCGGGCGCCGCTACCCCCAGACGTCTTTTCGAAAGATCTTCACGAGCCATCCATGAAGTAGGACTCGGGGGCTGGGGCAGGACCAGCCGTTGAGCCTGCTCCTACGACCGAACCCCCCTCGACGGGGGCCACAGTCATGGAGATCGACCAGGTTACGAGCCCACCAACGGACTGGCGTGCACCATTCCTCGAGTATCTCATTCGAGGGGAGTTGCCAGAGGATCGAACGGAGGCGAGGCGACTAGCTCGTCGAGCCAAAACTTACGTCCTTTACGGGGAGGACAGAGAGCTCTACCGCCGCAGCCCGACCGGTATACTTCAATGGTGTATCTCGATCGAAGAAGGCAGGAAACTGCTCAGAGACATGCACTCGGGGCTTGTGGCCACCACGCTGCGCCTAAGAACCCTTGTCGGGAACGCATTCCGCCGAGGCTTTTCTGCGGCCCACCGCAAGCCGCGACGCCATCAAGTTTGTTCGAGCGTGTGAAGGATGCCAATTCTACGCCAAGCAAACGCATCTTCCAAAGACACGCACTCCGGATGATCCCCCTCACGTGGCCATTTGCGGTATGGGGGCTCGATCTGGTCGGACCCCTCAAAAAGACGACGGAGGCTACACCCACTTGCTCGTGGCCATCGATAAGTTCACCAAGTGGATCGAGGCCAAGCCCATCACTAACATCCGCTCGGAGCGAGCGGTCGAGTTCTTCACCGACATCGTCCATCGCTTTGGAGTCCCCAACATCATCATTACTGACAATGGCACCCAGTTCACAGGCAAAAAGTTCTTGGACTTCTGCGATCGGTACCACATCCGTGTGAACTGGTCGGCAGTCGCCTACCCTCGAACTAATGGCCAAGTCGAGCGTGCCAACGGCATGATTTTGCAGGGGCTAAAGCCAAGAATTTTTGACCGCCTCAACAAGCACGGCAAGAAGTGGGTAGCTGAACTCCCGTCTGTC
Source organism: Themeda triandra (assembly GCA_018135685.1). Lineage (NCBI taxonomy): Eukaryota > Viridiplantae > Streptophyta > Magnoliopsida > Poales > Poaceae > Themeda > Themeda triandra. Next base: position 188,386 of record JAENPR010000777.1, read on the forward strand.
CTGTGGAGTCTACGAACGACCGAAAGTCGAGCCACTGGGTTCACCCCGTTCTTCCTGGTCTATGGGTCTGAGGCCGTCCTCCCCACTGATCTCGAGTACGGGTCCCCTCGACTTAAGGCCTACAACGAGCAAACTAATGAGGAAAGACTAGCTAACGCCATCGACCAGGCTGAAGAGGCTCGAGACACGGTGCTCCTACACTCTGCGCGCTACCAGCAAAAGCTGCGGCAGTATCACGAGAAGAACGTGCGCAAGAGGGATTTCGAGGTCGGCGATCTCGTACTCCGTCGACGCCAAGATAACAAGGGGCGCCACAAGCTCACTCCTCCTTGGGAAGGCCCGTTCATCGTGGTCGAGGTGCTAAAACCGGGGACGTACAAGTTAGCCGACGAGAACGGCTCGACCCTCACCAACGCGTGGAACATCGAACAGCTACGTCGCTTTTTCCCCTAGGCCTCGATGCCTTGTACATTTTTCTCGTTCCAAACGTACCGCTAGTATGAATGAATAAAAATCCTGCAAATCAGTTTCCTACTTTTTGTTCGTTCGTACGCAAGGTGGGCTCGACTTTGTTTTCACAAAGCCAAGCCCCCCTCGGGGGCTAGACCAGGAGGGGGACCCCCCTGGAGTCCTCGAAAAACGCACCTAGTTTTTCCAAAAAAGACGCTCGATGCAACCTTTCTCCTCCTCGCCTCGAAATTTTTCATAAGCTAAGCATCAGCGTCACCTCGAGCTCTTCGAGTTGGGACGATCGAGCACAGGGCTTCCCACGCTTCCGAGCTACGGCACCCCAACTCATTTCCCCTCGAAGTGGTTCGAGCGCAACGCTAGCACTTAGTCAAAGAAAAATAAAGGCAGGAAGCGAAAAGTAATATGGAGCACAAGGGAAAAACTAAGAGCAATAATAAACATCTGAGCATCACGATTTAAGGCCACTTGCGCCATTTCTATGACCAAAATACTTGTTTTCTTACAAGGGCCTTATTGCCCAGATTTCGGCTCGCAGGCCGGCTAAAAACTACTCCACGTCAGGCGGGAGGACTTCTCACGACGAGATCGCCTCCAAGACGGGCGCCCGGCTCCTCGGCCTCGGCCTTGAGCCGCTCGATCCGGGGTTGACCCTCCTTCTTTCTCGCCCTCGGCGTAGGTGAAGCCGCTCGCAACGGCCTCCATCCCGGCCCGGCGTCCTCCCTCGAGATGCTAAACCCCGAGTAGAAGATGGCCATCGTTCGGCGCGCGCCGAGGACGAGGGCTTCCCGGATACGACCCCGCGCAGAGGCGCCGAACTCATGGACCCGGCTAGCGTAGCTCGCGCATCCGGCCCTCGACGTCCACCACCGGCGGAAGCCCGGTTGGCGCTAAGGGTGTCGATGGCGCCGGCGATGTGGGCCTTGGCTGAGAGCACGCCGTCAGCCAGCGCATGGGCTGACTTTGCGTCCTCACGCGCTTCCACCAGGTCCGCCTCCAAACCTGAGAAAGAATGACGAAAATGAAATACTCGAGCAATGCGCAAAAACCGCGTAGGAAAAAAGGTTAGAGGGCTCGGACTACTTACGGGTGCAACGGGTCGAGAGCCCTTGCTCGCGCTCGAGTGCCCGCGCGAGCTCGGTCTCCTTCCTCCGGAGGGCGCGCTCGATGTCGCGCTTTTCCGTCCGCAGCTCCTCGTAAGCCTTGCCGGCGCCCTGGATGGCGAGGTCCTTGTCCGTCACCACCTGACGGAAGTTGACCACCTCCGTCTGGAGACCGCTCGCCCGCTCCTTCTCCGCCTCGAGCGCACTCGAGAGAGCCTCCTTCTCGGCAGCCTCCCGGGTGACCGTTGCCTGGAGCTCCTTCACATAGGCCTCGACGCCGGCCTTGTCCTTTTGGAGCTGCTCCATGTCTCGGCATTTGGCCTTGTAGCCCTGCACCGCCGTAGCCGCGTCCTTCTTGAGCTGCTCGAAGGTTTCCTACAGCCGCGCGTGTTTCTGCTGGGCGGACTCCACCTCCTGCGCAGTCTGGGAGAGCTTCTCGCTGGCCTCCCGCTGCGCCGTCTCGGCCTCCTGCGCCACCCGAGCGAGCTCATCTTGAGCATGCTTGGCACCTTCCTTGGCGGCGTCCAGGGCGGCGTTGGCCTCTCGAAGGAGCCGAGCAAAGCGGTGCCGCTCACCCTCAGCGTCTTGCCCCATCCGCACGTACCGCCGGATTTCGTGCTCGCTCTCTTGCGTGGCCCGGATGTGCGTAGATTTGGCATATGAGTGGCTCTGCGTCGTCTGAACCATGAAGGGGAAGCATTAGATCATAAATCATGACAAACTAACAAGAAGGGCAACTAGAGTACTCACAGAGAGAAGCCGGGGCATGTCCTCAGAGACGAGCGACAAGGCGGTCTTCAAGGCGTTCTCGAGCCACTGCCGGCGCTCCTCGGTCTCCGCGTGCGCCTCGAGCTCCTTCGATCGTTCATCACGATCGGAGGGGCCTCGTGGTCGAGGGGGTCAGGGAGCACCAGCGGCGGCCTTTCCCATAAGGGGAACTCCTCCCGCATCTCCTTGTCGACGGAGGAGTGGAGCCTCCTCACCGCCTCCAAATTGACGCCCACTGTCACCACCCGTTCAGCCAAGGTCGTCGGGCGTTGCGGCTGGCTCCAGGAGGACGACGCCTCCTGGGCGAGCGCGCGCGCCTCGACCCGCCTCCGCTCTTCGATGGAGACGTCGGTGGGCTCGGTGGGCCCGAGATCGACCGACCGCATGTGGCTGTCGACGATGGCCGCCGCCGTCTGCTTCCTTTGGGCTTCCTCCCATTGGTCGGCGTCGGTCATGTCCTCGAACCACACCTCACCCGTTTCCGAGTCAGGCACGAGGTGGGGCACCAGTCCCCAGCGAGCTGCGCAGAGGCCGCGGCGGCGCGGTACGGCACCAGACGGAGCTCCCGCTCGCCGCCCTGGCGCTCATCGCCGCCTGCAGCGGTGGGCTGCTCCGCTCGCTGCCCCGCCTGCAGCTGTTGCTCCTCTAGCTCAGCCCGCTACTCCACCTGCGGCTAACGCTCCTCGATGCCGGTGGCGGCGGATTGCTCTGCCTGCTGCTCCACTGGCTCCTCCGCCTTCTCCTCCTCTTGCGTAGCGGCGGGCCGCTCCTCGAGCGCCCCCTCTCGAGCGGCAGTTTGGGCCTCCCCGTCCTCGACCCTTTGCCCAGCAGAGACGTCGACCTCTATATCCTGAGGAGAGGTTGGGGCCCGGCTCGGCTGAGGCTCAGGCGCCGTTTCCGCCTCCTGCATCTCCACATCCCCCACCGGCCGATCGGCGGCTGCCGGCGTCTCTTCCTCCTCCTTCTCCCTGCGCTCCTCCTCGAACTGGCACAGGCCAATTGGCCAGGAGGATTTGGCGCCCGAGCTCGGACTCTCGTCTTCGAGCACGATGGGCTGCTGCCCGGATCCCGCCCCCGTCGTCGGAATAGAGGTCGCCGGCTCTGGCGCCAGCACTCCTTTGTCGCCCGCCGTCGCATCGCCCAGCGCGCCTGATGACGACGGAGTCTCGAGCGGGAGGGCGGTCGAAGCCGTGGTGGTGGTGGCGTCCTTCTCCCCCGTAGCCTTGGTCACGGCCCCGGCACCTGCACGGGACGCAGCTGCCATCAGCTTGCCACACCTAAGTGCATCCTTGGCCCGCTCTAACCAAACCGGAGTAGAAGGAGGAAGGGTCACTCCACCTGGCATCGACGGGGTGCCGCTCGACCCTCCTGTGGTCCTCAGCCTCTTAGTAGGCAGCATGGGGGGAGGGACGGTAACATCTGCAGGGAGCGCTTAGTCCTGGAAGAAAGAGAAAAACAAAAATTACTACGACGAGACGTTCACGCATAAGCGAAAAGGACAACAGGAGGTGGGTTGATTGAAAAGCTTACCCCGCGGTCGAGGTGGTGCTGCTCGAGCCACCCGGCTTGCTCAAAGGGCTCGGGGGCTGTCGAGCCTCAGGCGCCCCCCTCGAGTCCCTCGAGGACTTGGGGGCCTCGAGCCCACCGCTGGTGCCGCTCAGGGGCTCTGACACCTTGGCGGCCGCCCCCGTTCTGGCCGACCCCTTGGCCGGGTCGGGCACGGCGTCCCTTACGGGATCCTGGGTCCTACGGGTCGAGGTCCGCTCGGCCCGGCGGTCGCTGGAAGGAGCCCGGCGTTGCTCGCCGGGCTGCGCAACGGTCGAAGTGCGCACATTTGCAGCCTCATGCTGCCGGGTGTGCGCGCCCGTTGAAGAAGAATGGTGGCGGGAGGAAGAGTCCCGCCGCGTCGGAGATGGCGCCCACCCGCCATGGCTAGAACGGCGGGGTGACTCCTCCCGCCGCCCTGCTTGAGCCGGCGACGGCGAGCGAGCGCGGTGGCTGGAGCGTTGAGACGCCCCCCCCCCCCCGCTGCCTTGCCTGGGCCGGCGACGGCGGTCGAGCGCCGTGGCTCGACGACTCCTCCTGCTGGCCTGCCTGAACCAGCGACGAGTCGTCGCGCAGAAGGCCTGGCGCCAAAGTTAGCTCCTGCACGCGAGAGCGAGGAGGCGTCAGGGCTCGAGTGGCGGAGGCGTCATCATCGCCCTCGTCCTCGTCGGTCGACTCGAGACTAGAGCTCCAGTCGGTCGGGTCCGCCGCCAGACGCATTTCACACGCCCGGCGGCGCCTAGCCTTACGCTTCTGAGTCTCCTCTAAGTCACGAGCTTTCTTTGCTCTCTCTTCCCTTTTCGAGAGCACGGCGGCGTGTTCTCGTTCGCCCCTCAGGCGTCTTACCTCGCGGACGGGCGCGTCCTCCTTCACCGGGGGCCTCGACTCCGCGTGATCGTTGATATTCTGAAAAAAAAAAAGAACAGGCCTCGATAAGGATCGCTCGAGTAAAAGAAATGACGAAAGAGGATCTCGAAAAAAAAAACTTACAAAGCCCAGCAGGTTGAAGGCCGGACGCATGCGAAAGAGGACGACTTGGGTCTCGCCGAAGTTCCTCCCGCCATCAATCGCGTCGCGCACCCGAGCCACGATTGTGGCGACCGGGAGGGGCGCGTCCGACATCCTGCTGGCCGCGAGCGCCGCAGGATCGGCGTCCTCCGTCATCTGGTCGAGCCGTAGCGGGCGCTCGGCGAGCGGGAGCACCCGGCGGCTGTGGAACTCGGCAACAACGTGCGCGATGTTGAAGAAGAGGTTGCCGGACCTCCGGTTGCGGAGGCTCGAGATAGCGTTGAGCAGGGAGTCCATGCGGGGCTGGCGCGCCTGCGGCTGGCCGTGCATCCAGTTGAAACCGGGCGCGGTTAGCACGGCGCCGGTGTACTCCGGGAAGAGGCCCCCTCGTTGCGGAGGTAGAACCACTCCCGGTCCCAGCCGGCGTTGTTCGACGCCCACGCACCGGATAGCCAGCACTCCTTCCTCTTCAGCCCGATCGAGCAGGAACCCGCTCGAACGTAGCGACGGACTTTCGGTTTCTTCTTCTTCTCCTCTTCCTCCTCATTCTCCTCTTCCTCCTCCTCGTCACCGTCATCACCGTCGTCGTCGGCGGCCTCCTTGTCTTTCACCGCCTTGGTGAAGAGCGTCGCCTTAAAGATGTGGGTGAACAGTCCCATCATGCGGCGCCATACCCGAGATACCCCTCACACACGGCGGCGTAAGCAGCCGCGTGCGAAATGGAGCTGGGATTGAAGTGCTGGAGCTCAACCCCGAAATGGTGGGGGAGCGCCCGCATAAAGCGGCTCGGCCGCGCACCAAGTCCCCACCGGTGGAACTTGATAAAACTCAGGATGTAGCCTGGCGGGGGATTGGGCTCGAAGTGGTCGTTGTCCGGCACCCGCCACTCTGGTGTCCCCTCCGTCGGATTGGGCGGAAGCAATCCGCCATTAACCAGGTTGATCAGCATCGCCTCTGTCACCGTGGACCGAGGCCACGGAAGCGCCTCCTCCATCACCACCGGCGTGGGAGGCTTGGCGGCCTCCTTGCCTTTGCCCTTGCCTTTGCCACCAGCGCCCCGGCCGGAGCTCTGGCCCGTCTTCTTGCTTGACCTCCCCATGACGTCGGCGGGAATGGGATGGTGGAGCAGCGACGGCGGCGGAGCACGAAGAACGATGGCGCAGGGAGCTATGGCGCGAAGAGCAGACACGGCCGCAGGCGAATGCGGCGCCGACAGTTGCGAGCAAACGCGGTGGCGGCGGCGATTGTAGATGATGGTGGCGGCGGATTGGATCTAAAGCAGGGCGCAACTGGCGGCAGGAACGGCAGGGAAGGCGAGAATGCGGGGAAGAAGAACCGGGAGCCCCCTCTTCCAAATTTATAGAGCTCAAGCCGATCCGCGTGAACCGCATCTGACGGCCCAGATTGCTCCATCCAACGATCGCGCGCCCCCGGCGGACTCGGCTAAAAAACGGTAACCGCATTTATTGCCCTGACAAACCGCCACCTACCTCCACTTACAGGGCGCACGCGTCGCGAGACGGAGCGGAACCGTCGCCAAGCCACGATCATCATGATGCGCCGGTTTCCGCCTAAAAAGGCGCGCCGCCTGCAACGGACGGATGCTCCTCGAACAGGCGCCGCGACGGGACATCTCGACAGACGGCTCCTTACACAGTAAGAACACCAGGGACCCCGGTCCCACAAGTAAGTCTCGAGGGAGCGGAGGCTGACCCACGGACGGGTTCGAACAGCCGCCCTCGAGCACCCGAGTTAGGGGCGCCTATGGGAAGGAATCCTCAAAAGGTTCCGCTCGAGAACGAACCCTCGAACCCAGATGGCATGTCCAAGGCAGGGCACTAGGTTTCCAAGAGATCCCGTCGACGGGAGGCACTCGAGCCGCCGGTCCCCTCGAACGGGGCTGGTCCTCTGGAAACTAAGCGCCCAGCTCTAATGAGAGCGCCCCCGGGCCACGAAGCCGTCTCCCCTCGAAAGGAGGCGAGCTCTCACTTGGACTACCCGCCATCAGTTCACAGGGAGATGTGGCGCTCGCTCGGCCGCGAGTAGTGTCAGACCTCTCACCACTTGGATCCGATCCAAGAGATCCAACGAGGAACCGGATCGCGACTCCGCCCCGCCATTCGAGGCTCGGGGCTCGAGTCACCTAAACGGCCCCCATCAACAGGGGAAAAGCAGGAGGTGCTCGGGGGCTCGAAGAGTAATTGAATCTCCTGCCTCGAGCTGCTACAACTCCAGTTAATAATACTCTTACTCAAAACCGTTCATCTCAAAGCCCCCAGAGGAATGCCTCATTCCTCTGGGGCCTCGGGGGCTACCCCCGCGGGGGACGCTCGCGCGCCCCCCACGGAGAAAGGACGAAATAACTCCTCGAGACAATATGACCCTAAGTCTAGGTACTTCAACTCCACTTCATGATCCCTTGCTTGAAGTTTTTCACAATCAAGCAAGGGCTCGGGGGCTACTGTCGGATACCTAGATTAGGGGGTCCTAAATTGGGTGAATTAGAGATGAGCAAATCGGCCTCATCCCTCTCTAAAAATCCCAAAAGCTAACTGACCAGAGAAACCCCCAATCCCTCTCGAGCTAGGTCGGCCCACAATCGGGCCCACAAAGCCACAAAGCCCGCCTACTCGAGCAGCAGCCGCTCACCCGCTCGAGAAAACATTACGGAAACCGCTCGAGCGAGTGACCGCTCGAGACGGTAACTGCTCGAGCGGTCGACCGCTCGAGACAGAGACGGAAACCGCTCGAACGAGCGCCCGCTCGAGTCCGCCTGCAATAATTGCCTATCCAAGGCACGCACATGGCTACAGTGCGTGAAGCAGTGGGAAGTATGCCTGCTCCGCCTAACCCCATGGCTACAGTGCGTGAAATAGTGAGAAGTACGCCGGTCACTTCTCCTATTCCACCGCCCATACCCGGGATTCGAGCATGACAGGCATCACTATTACGCCACGCTGAACACTATGCCGTGTACGACACCCCCTTGGAACGCGATTGTCAACTCTCCGTACCACCAAACCCGCCGCTCGTCCGTCGCTCGGGCCATCTACCCCTCGAAGCGGTCATTAACCGCTCGAGGAATAATGACGGACGCGACCCGAGCATGGGGCGCGCGGTGCCTGTCTTTCCCACCTCGACGGCCATACGGCGGGGTTCCGGCACACGTGCTCGTCTACGCGCCGCCGTACCTCGACTACGTCGGCCCCACGACCGAGAAGGACGAGCAGGCCATCATTGCCCACCCGCGCTACGAGCTCGAACCGGACCAAAGGGAGCGTCTGATCCTCGACGACTCGACATGGCGCCGTACCTCGACGTCACGCCCACGACGGCCCTAACCACCGTGTAACCCCGAGCCTCCCCTTGGCCTATAAAAGGGGACGCCGGGGCCTTGTATAGGGCAGGCTTTTACGCACACACCGTCGGTGTTTCGTACCCCGGGGGGTATTACACCAACGAGTAAATTTCTATGCGTGCTCCCTAATCCGGATGGTGATGCAAGATGGACACAATCGTTTATCCTGGTTCAGGCAAAGAGTGCCCTACGTCCAGCAGAGGGGAGAGTTTTGTATTATCTTGCACCGGGGTGCTTGTACAGGGGTGAATACAAGCGAGTCCTGAGACTTAGCGTGCGTGGAAATGTGTTGTGAATGAAGGCGTCCGAAAAAACCTCTCTAGACTAGGCCCTGGCATCCCCTTTTATAGGCCAAGGGGAGGCTCAGGAATACAAAGTAGATAGGGCTGTCGTGGCGTGACGTCGAGCTACATGCACCGTGTCGAGTCGCCGAAACTGTAGACGCTCTCTCCGGTCCGGTTCGAGCCCGTAGCGGCATGGCCGACGGTGGCCTCGCCGGTCCTTCTCGATCGTGGGCGACGTAGTCGAGGTATGGCGCGTCGTAGTCGAGCACGTGCGCCCGGAACCCCGCAGTATGGTTGTCGAGGTGGGAAAGACAGAACACTATGCGTCCCTTGTTCAGTTGCGCCCGTCACCATTCCTCGAGTGGTTGGAAGCCGCCTCGAGGGGCAAATGATCCGAGCGACGGACGGGACGACGTAGTTGGTGGCACGAGTGTTGACGATGGCGTCGGGGAGGGAATGCCGCTCGCGCCACGGTACTCGACGTGGTGTAATAGTGTTGCGGGGCATGCCCGTATCCCGGGTATAGGCAAGTGGAATAGGAGAAGTGACCGGCGTTCTTCTCAGCATGCCGCGCACTGTAGCCATGGGGTTAGGTGGAGCAAGCATACTTCCCACTATTACATATACTGTAGCCATGTGCGTGCCTTGGATAGGTAATGTTTGTGGGCGGACTCGGCGGCCGCTCGCTCGAGCGTTCTCCGTCCCGCTCGAGCGGTCGCTCGCTCGAGCGGTTTACGCCATCGTCTCGAGCGGTCGTATGCTCGAGCGGTTTCCGTATTTCTCGAGCGGGTGAGCGGCCGTTGCTTGATCCAGCGGGTCTCGAGGCCTTGCGGGCCTCGGTAGTGGGCCGGCCCGGTGTGAGGAGGATTGGGGTTTTTCCGGTTAATTCTCGGGAGATTTAAAGGTAAGATGGGTTGGGTCATTTTCCTCTAACGTACTGATTTAGGACCCCTAATCTAGGTACCCGACAAGAGCCCCCCGAGCCCTTGTTTGATTGTGAAACTTCAAACAAGGGATCATGAAGTGGAGTTGAAGTACCTAGAGTTGGGATTATTGTCGGTATTTCGAGGAGTCATTTCGTCCTTTCTCCGTGGGGGGCGCGCGAGCGTCCCCCGCGGGGGTAGTTTCGAGGCCCCGAGAAATGAGGCATTCCTCCGGGGGCTTTGAGATGAACGATTTTGGGCAAGAGTATTATTAATTGGAGTTGTGGTATCTCGAGGCAGAAGATTTCTGTTATACTGTTTGAGCCCCCGAGTTCTTCCTGCTCCTCCCGTATCGAGGGAGGTTGTTTGTGTGACTCGAGCTCCCGAGCCCCGAATGGCCGAGCTGGAGCCGTGATCCAGTTCGCTGAATCTCTTAGATCAGATCCAAGTGGCGAGAGGTCTGACACTACTCGCGGTCGAGCGAGCGCCACACCCCTCCGTGAGCTGATGGCGGGTAGTCCAAGTGAGAGCTCGTCTCCTTTCGAGGGGAGACGGCTCGTGGCCCGGGGGCGCTCTCATTGAAGCTGGGCTCTTAGTTTCTAGAGGACCGGTCCCGTTCGAGGGGGCCGGCGGCTCGAGTGCCTCCCGTCGGCGGGATCTCTTAGATACATAGTGCCCGGCCTTGTACACGCCATCCGGGTTCGAGGGTTCGTTCTCGAGCGGAACTTTTCGAGGGTTCCTTCCCATTGGCGCCCCTAACTCGGGTGCTCGAGGGCGGCCTGTTCGAACCCGTCCGTGGGTCGCCCTCCGCTCCTCGAGACTTACTTGTGGGACCGGAGTCCCCGGGTTTCTTACCGTGTAAGGGACCGTCCGTCGAGACGTCCCGTCATTGCGCTCATTTGATGCGCGTTTGTCCGTTGCAAGCGGCGCGCCTTTTTAGGTGGAAACCGGCGTATCGTGGTGATCGTGGTCTGGCGACGGTTCCACTCTACCTTGCGTCGTGTGCGCCTAAAAAGTAGGTGACGGTTTGTCAGGGCATTTAATGTGGTTACCGTTTTTCGTCGAGTCCGCCGGGTGCGCGTGGCCGTTGGATGGCGTAATCTGGGCCGTTGAACGTGGTTCACGCGGATCATCTTGGGCTCTATAAATATAGAGGAGCAGCTCCTCGGTTCTTCTTCCCCGCAATCTTGCCTTCCTCGCCGCCTACGCCAGTTGTGCTCGTCTTAGATCCACCCGCCGCCGCAGTCTTCCGCAATCGCGTTGCCGCCACCGCCCGTGACCGCCACGCCATTCTAGCCCATGACCGCCTCTGTTCGCGCCACCGCTCTCGGCGCCACCGCCGCGCTGCGTTGCGCGCCGCGCGTTGCTCTCCCCCGCTCCGCTCCCGTCATCGTCATGGGGAGGTCATCCAAGAAGACGGGCCAGAGCTCCGGCCAGGGCGCCGGTGGTAAAGGCAAGGGCAAGGGCAAGGGCGCCGCCAAGCCTTCTGTGCCGGTGGTGATGGCGGACGCGCTCCCGTGGCCTCGGTCTACGGTGACCGAGGGAATGCTGCTCAATTTGGTGAACGGCGGATTACTTCCGCCTAATCCGGCGGATGGGTTACCAGAGTGGAGGGTGCCGGACGACGGCGACCTCGAGCCCAATCCCCCGCAGGGCTATATTCTGAGCTTCATCAGGTTCCACCGGCGGGGACTTGGTGCGCGGCCGAGCCGCTTCATGCGGGCGCTTCCCCACCATTTCGGGGTCGAGCTCCAGCATTTCAACCCCAATTCCATCTCGCTCGCGGCTACCTATGCCGCCGTGTGCGAGGGATATTTGGGGATGGCGCCGCAGTGGGACCTGTTCACCCACGTCTTCAAGGCGACGCTCTTCACCAAGGCGGTGAAGAGCAAGAAGGCCGCCGACGACGACGGTGATGATGATGACGAGGAGGAGGAGGAGAACGAGGAGGACAATGAGGAAGAGGAGGAGGAGAAGGAGAAGGAGGAGGTGGTGCAGCCGAAGATCCGCCGCTATGTTCGAGCGGGTTCCTGCTCGCTCGGGCTGAAGAGGAAGGAATGCTGGTTGTCCGGCACGTGTTCGTCGAACAACGCCAACTGGGATCGAGAATGGTTCTACCTCCGCAACGAGGGGGCCTCTTCCCGGAATATACCGGCGCAAAGTGCTAACCGAGCCCGGCTTCAACTAGGCGCATGGCCGGCCGGCGCGCGCCAGCCCCGCATGAACTCTTTGCTCGACGCCATCTCGAGCTCGCGCAACCGGAGGTCCGGCAACTTCTTCCTCAACATCGCGCATGTGGTGGCCAAGTTCCACGGCCGCCGGGTGCTTCCGCCGCCGAGCGTCCGCCGCGGCTCGATCGATGACGGAGAACGCCGACCCGCGGTGCTTGGGTAGCCGCAGGATGTCCGACGAGCCTCTCCCGGTCGCTACGATCGTGGCTCGGGTGCGTGACGCAATCGATGGGGGGAGGAACTTTGGCGAGAACCAAGTCGGCCTCTTCCGCATGCGTCCGGAGTACAACCTGCTCGGCTACGTAAGTTTTCTCGAGATCTTCTCTTCGTCGTTTCCTTTATTCGAGCAATCCTTATCGAGGCCTGTTCTTTTGTCCAGAATATCAACGATCACGCGGAGTCGAGGCCCCCGGTGAAGGAGGATGCGCCCGACCGTGAGGTAAGACGCCTGAGGGGCGAACGAGCACATACCGCCGTGGTCTCGAGGAGGGAGGAGAAGGCGCAGAAAGCCCTTGCGCTAGAGGAGAAGGAGAAGCGCAAGGCCAGGCGCCGCCGGGAACGTGAAATACGCCTGGCGGCGGACCCGACCGACCGGACCCCCGATCTCGAGTCGTCCGATGAGGACGAGGGGGAGGATGACGATGACGATGATGATGATGCGATCGATGCGGTGATGACGCCGTCGTCGCCGAGCCCCGACGCTTGCTCGTTCTCGCGTGCAGGAGCCAACGTTGGCGCGGGCCTCCGCGTGACGACTCGTCGCCGGTTCGAGCGGGTCGCGGAGGGGCCGTCGAGCCGCGGTGCTCGAGCGCCGTCGCCGGCCCAAGCAACGGGTGGCAACGGGGTGGGGCGTCCCAACACTCCAGCCGCCGCACTCGCTCGTCGTCGCCGGCTCAAGCAGGGCGGCGGGAGGAGTCGCCCCGCCCTTCTCGCCATGGCGGGCGGGTGCCGTCTCCGGCGCGGCAGGCGCCGTCTCCGACGCGGCGGGAATCTTCCTCCCGCCACCGTTCTTCTTCAACGGGCGGGCACACCCGGCAGCATGAGGCTGCAAATGTGCGCACTTCAAGTTCTGCACAGCCCGTCGAGCCACGCCGAGCTCCCTCTAGCGACCGCAGGGCAGAGCGGGTTTCGACCCGCAGAACCCAGGATTCCGCAAGGGACCCCGTGCCGGACCCGGCCAAGGAGTCGGCTGGAACGGGGGCGGCCGTCCGGGTCTCGAGGCCCCCGAGCAGCGCAAGCAGCAGGCTCGAGGTCCCCAAGCCCTCGAGCGACTTGAGGGGGGCGCCTGGGGCTCAGAAGCCCCCGAGCGGCTCGAGCGGCCGCTACCTCGGCCCGCAGGTAAGTCTTCTTGTCGACCTGTCCCTGATTGCACTTTTCGCTTGCGTGTGAATATTTTGTCACAATGATTTTTTGTTTTTCTCTTTCTTCCAGGACTAAGCGTTCCCTGCAGTCCTTGCCATCCCTCCCTTCCATGGTGCCTACTAAGAGGCTGAGGACCACGGGAGGGTCGAGCGGCACCCCGTCGATGCCAGGTGGAGTGACTCTCCCTCCCTCTACTCCCATTTGGTTAGAGCGGGCCAAGGATGCGCTCAAGCGCGGCAGTCTGATGGCAGCCGCATCCCGTGTAGGTGCCGGGGTCGTGGCCAAGGCAGCGGAGGAGAAGGACGCCACCACCACCACGGCCTTGACCGCCGTCCCGCTCGAGACCCCGGCATCGTCAGGCGCGCTGGGTGACGCGGCGGCGGGCGAGCAAAGGGCAATGGTGTCAGAGCCGGCGACGGGGGCTGGGTCGGAGCAGCAGCCCATCGTGCTCGAGGAGAGTCCGGCTCGGGCGCCCGTCTTCCCGCGCCGGCTCGCGCCAGCTCGAGGAGGAGCCCAGGGAGAAGGAGGGGGAGGAGACACCCGCAGCCGCCGACCGGCCCGTGGGAGATGTCGGGATGCAGGAGGCGGGACCAGTGCCTGAGCCTCAGCCGAGCCGGGCCTCAACCCCTCCTCGGGACATGGAGGTCGAGCCCTTGGCCGAGCAACGGGCTGAGGAGGGTGAGGCCCAGGCTGCCGCTCGAGAGGATGCGCTCGAGGAGCACCCTGCTGCCACACAGGAAGGGGAGAAGGCGGAGGAGCCGGTGGTGCAGCAGGTGGGACCGGTGGTGCAGCCTGCCGCCGCTGGCATCGAGGAGATCCAGCCGCAAGTGGAGCAGCGGGCTGAGCAAGAGGAGCGCTGGAGGTGGGGCAGCAAGCGGAGCCGCCCGCCGCCGTAGGCGGCGATGAGCACGTGGCGGCGATCAAAGGGAGGAGCGACACGAGGAGCACCGCCCGGCGCCACATCGGCGCCGCCGCACGCCCCGCGGTTGGGGGAGGTCGTGGTGCCTCACCTTGTGCCCGACTCGACGACGGCGAGGTGGAGTTCACCGTTATGTCCGAGGCCGACCACTGGGAGGAGGCCCAGAGGAGGCAAACGGCGGCAGCCATCGTTGACGGCCATATGCAGTCGGTTGGTCTCGGACCCGTTGAGCCCTCCGATGCCTCTATTGAAGAACGGAGGAGGCTCGAGGCGCGGGCGTTCGCCCAGGAGGCGTCCTCTTCCCAGGGCTTGCCGCAACGTCCGACTGCCCTGGCTGAGCGGGTGGTGACGGCGGGCGTCGATTTGGAGGGTGAGGAGACTCCACTCCTCCGTCGACAAGGAGATGCGGGAGGAATTCCCTTTGTGGGAAAGGCCGCCGCCGGTGCTCCCCGACCCTCTCGACCACGAGGCCCCGCGATCATGATGAACGATCGAGGGAGCTCGAGGCGCATATGGAGGCCGAGGAGCGCCGTCGCGGGCTTGAACACGCTCCGAAGGCCGCTCTGTCGCTCGTCTCTGAGGACCTGCCCCGGCTTTCTTCTGTAAGTTGAGCACGACCCCCTTTTATTTGGACTTGACTTGTCGTTACTTGTATTTGACTTTTCCTTTCTCGTGGCTTAGACGGAGCAAAGCTGTTCATACGCCAAGTCGGTTCACATCCGCGCTCTCTGTGAGAGTGAGGACGAAATCCGGCGGTATGTGCGCTTGGGGCGGGATGCTGAGGCAGAGCTGCACCGGTCTGCCCGGCTTCTTCGAGAGGCCAACGCCGCCCTGGACGCCGCCAAGGAGGATGCCAAGAAAGCCCACGACGAACTCGCTCGAGTGGCGCAGGAGGCCGGGGCAGCGCAGCAGGAGGCAGGTGACAAGCTCGCTCAAGCCGCGCAGGAGGCCGAGACCGCTCGCCAGAATTATGCGCAGCTGCATGCGGCCTTCGAGCAGCTCCTCGGGCAGACGCTGGCCCGCGCGCCGGGCTACAAGGCCAAGCGGCGGGACATAGAGCAGCTCCGTAAGGAGAAGGCCGGCGTCGAGGCCTACGTGAAGGAGCTCCGTGCCTCGGTCACCCGGGTGGCTACCGAAAAGAGGCCCTTGCTAGCGCGCTTGAAGCGGAGAAAGAGTGGGCGGCGGTCTCCAGACGGAAACGGTAAATCTCCGCCTAGAGATGACGATGAAGGACCTTGCCATCCAGGGTGCCGGCAGGGCTTATGAGGAGCTGCGCGTGGAGAAACACGACGTCGAGCGTACCCTCCGGAGAAAAGAGGCTGAGTTCCAGCAGGCGCTCGATCGCGAGCAAGGGCTCTCAACCCGCTGCACCGGTAAGTGCTCGAGTCTTTTAGTCCTTTTTCGTGCGTGGCTTGTACGTGTTGCTCGAGCACCTGATGGAGTACTTGATTCTTGTCATCTTTTTCAGGTTTAGAGGCGGACCTGGCGGGCGCGCGTGAGTATGCTAAATCCGCCCATGCGCTGGCTGAAGGCGTGATCTCGGCCAAGGGCCGCATCACTGGCGCTATTGACACCCTCAGCGCCAAGTGGGGCTTCCCGCCGTGGTGGACGTCGAGGGGCCGATGCCGGCGCAGCTATGCTAGCCGGGTCCTCGAGTTCGGCGCCTCTCTGCGGGGTCGTATCCAGGAGGCCCTTGTTTTTGCTGTGCGCCGGACGATGGCCATCTTCTACTCGGGATTCAGCGTCTCGAGGGAGGAGGCCCGGACCGGATGGAGGCCGTGGCGGGCGGCTTTGCCTACGTCGAGGGCGAGCAAGAAGGAGGGGTCAACCCCGGATCGAGCGGCTCAAGGCCGAGGCCGAAGAACCGGCGCCCGTCTTGGAGGCGATCTCGCGCATGAAGTCCTCCCGCCAGCGTAGAGTAGTTTCCAACCGGCCCGCGAGCCGTAACTGGGCAACAAGGCCCTTGTAAGAATACAAGTATTTTTGGTTATGGGAGTGGCTCAAGTGGCCTTGAACCATAATACTCAGATGTTTATAATCGTTAATCATTATGCTCTAGTTTTCTCCTTGCGCTTGATGTCATTTTCCACTTCCTGCCTTTACTTTGTTTTAGCTAAGCGTTGGCGCTGTGCTCGGACCATTTCGAGAGGGGATGAGTTAAGGTGCCGTAGCTCGGAAGCGTGGGAAGCCTTGTGCTCGATCGCCCTGGCTCGACGAGCTCGAGGCAACGCAAATACTTAGCTTTCGAAAAGTTTCGAGGCGAGGAGGGGAAAGATGACGTCGAGCACCGTTTTCGAAAAAACTAGGTGCGTTTTTCGAGGACTTCGGGGGGTTCCCCCCGGTCTAGCTCCCCGAGGGGGCTTGACTTTGTGGAAACAAAGTCGAGCCCACCTTGCGTATGAACAAAAAGTAAGAAATTGACTTATTTACTCATACGAGCGGTAAAATTTAAGCGAAAATATGTACAAGGCATCGAGGCCTAGGAGAAAAAGCGACGTAGCTGTTCGATGTTCCACGCGTTGGTGAGGGTCGAGCCTTTTCCGTCGGCTAACTTGTACGTCCCGGTTTCAACACTTTGACCACGATGAACGGACCTTCCCGGGGAGGAGTCGCCTTGTGGCGCCCTTGTTATCTTGGCGTCGACGGAGCACGAGATCGCCGACGTTGAAATCCCTCTTGCGCACATTCTTTTCGTGATATTGCCGTAGCTTCTGTTGGTAGCACGCAGAGTGTAGGAGCGCCGTGTCTCGAGCTTCTTCAGCTTGGTCGATGGCGTTTGCCGTCTTTCCAGATTTGTCCGCTCGTTGTGGGCCCCGAGTCGAGGGACCCGTATTCGAGGTCGGTGGGGAGGACGGCCTCGAGACCCATAGACCAAGAAGAACGGGGTGAACCCGGTGGCTCGACTCTCGCCGTCCGCAAACTCCACGGGAGATGGGAGTTCAAGTCACCCACTTGTTGCCATGTTTGTTCAAGCGTTGGAAAATCCTTGGCTTTAGACCTTGCAAGATCATGCCATTTGCGCGCTCAACTTGGCCGTTAGTTCGAGGGTAGGGCGGCGACCGTTCACACGGATGTGATTCCGATCGCGAAGTCCAAGAATTTTTTGCCCGTGAACTCGGGTGCCATTGTCAGTAATGATGACGTTAGGGACTCCAAAGCGATGGATGATGTCGGTGAAGAACTCGACCGCTCATTCCGAGCGGATGTTAGTGATGGGCTTGGCCTCGATCCACTTGGTGAACTTATCGATGGCCACGAGCAAGTGGGTGTGGCCTCCCGTCGTCTTTTGAGGGGTCCGACCAGATCGAGCCCCGGACCGCAAATGGCCATGTGAGGGGATCATTTGGAGCGCGTGTGCTTTGGAAGATGCGTTTGCTTGGCGTAGAATTGGCATCCTTCACACGCTCGAACAAGCTTGATGGCGTCAACGGTTGCGGTGGGCCGCAAAAAGCCTCGCCGGAATGCGTTCCCGACAAGGGTTCTTGGCGCAGCGTGGTGACCACAAGCCCCCGAGTGCATGTCTCGAGTAGCTTCCCGCCTTCCTCGATCGAGATGCACCGTTGGAGTACGCCGTTGGGCTCCGGCGATAGAGCTCTCGTCGTCTCCATAAAGGACGTAAGTTTTGGCTCGACGAGCTAGTCGTCTCGCCCTCGTTCGATCCTTCCGCAGCTCCCCTCGAATGAGATACTCGAGGAATGGTGCACGCGGTCGGTTGGCGGGCTTGTAGTCCGGTCGATCTCCATGACCGTGGCCCCCGTCGAAGGGGCTCAACACCTGGTCCCGCCCAGCCCCCGAGTCCCACTTTACGGATGGCTCATGGAGGCCTTTCGAGAAGACGTCCGGTGGTAGCGGCGCTCGAGATGAAGCGATTTTGGCCGGCTCGTCTCGCAGCCTCATTGAAGCGCCTTGGGATGTGGTTGAGCTCGAGACCATGGAAACCGGCTTCCAACTTGCGCACCTCACCGCAGTATGCGTCCATTTTTCGTCATGGCAGCTCGAGGCTTTAATTACTTGGTCGATGACAAGCCGCGAGTCGCCCCGAGCATCGAGGCGTCGGACCCCAAGCTCGATGGCAATGCGCAACCCATTAACGAGCGCCTCATACTCGCCATGTTGTTCGAGGCGGCAAAGTGGATGCGCACTACGTAACGCATGTGTACTCCGAGAGGTGAGATGAAGAGCAAGCCCGCGCCCGCTCCCGTCTTCATAAGTGACCCGTCGAAGTACATGGTCCACGGCTCGGCCTCGGATCTCGGGACCGGGGGAGTTGGACGTCGGTCCACTCGCCGACAAAGTCAGCAAAGACTCGAGATTTGGTAGCCTTTCGTGGGGCGTACGTGATGGTCTCGCCCATGAGCTCGACCGACCACTTGGCGATTCGACCCACGACTTCCCGGTTTCGGGATAATTTCCCCAAGTGGGAATGATGTTACCACCGTCACCGGGTGGCTAAGAAAGTAGTCTTTGGAGTTTTCGACGGGTGAGTACGATTGCGTAGAGCAGCTTTTGGATATGGGGGTATCGAACCTTGGCGTCCGAGAGCACCTCACCGATGAAATACACCGGCCGCCGGACGGGGAGCGCGTGCCCCTCTTCCGCCTCTCGACCACTATGACCGTGCCGACCACCCGAGTGGTTGCGGCAACATAGAGGAGGAGGGATTCGGCGGGTAGACTGCCTCGAGCCGGTCGAGGCGGCACGAGCACAGGAGGAGATGTGAGCATGCTCTTCAGTTTCGAGAGGGCCTCCTCTGCTTCAGGTGTCCACGTGAAGTGCTCGAATTTTCTGAGGAGCCGATACAGAGGCAAGGCTTTTTCTCCCGGGCGCGCAATGAATCGACTGAGTGCGGCTAAGCATCCCGTGATCTTTCGTACCCCTTTTAGGTCTCGAATCGGCCCCATTCTCATGATGGCCGCGACCTTCTCGGGATTGGCCTCGATGCCGCGATGGGAGACGATATACCCTAACAACATGCCTCGAGGCACGCCAAAGATACACTTCTCGGGATTCAACTTGATGTTCTTAGCCCGGAGGCAGTCAAACGTCAATTTGAGATCCGCGACAAGGTTTTCTACTTTTCGAGTCTTGACAACGATGTCATCGACGTAGGCTTCGATGGTCTCCCCTAT
The DNA here is from genome assembly GCA_018135685.1 of Themeda triandra. Classification (NCBI taxonomy): domain Eukaryota; kingdom Viridiplantae; phylum Streptophyta; class Magnoliopsida; order Poales; family Poaceae; genus Themeda; species Themeda triandra. The sequence goes on from JAENPR010000777.1 coordinate 207,484, forward strand.
GTGTTTCTCGAAAACATGGAGCATGCAGCGTTGGTATGTTGCCCCGGTGTTTCGAAGGCCGAAAGGCATCGTGACATAACAATACATGCCCATGGGAGTGATGAATGAAGTCGCGAGCCGGTCGGACTCCTTCATTTTGATTTGATGGTAGCCGTAGTAGGCGTCGAGAAAGGAAAGTACTTCACAACCCGCGTTGGAATCGACAATTTGATCTATTCGAGGTAAAGGAAATGGAACTTTGGGACATGCTTTATTTAAACTAGTGTAATCTACACACATCCTTATTTTTCCATTCTTTTTCTCTACCAACACAGGATTAGCTAACCACTCGGGATAATGTACCTCCTTGATGAATCCGGCCTTCTCGAGCTTCTCGACCTCCTCGCGGATGATCCTACGCTTCTCCTCGTCGAAGCGGCGCAGACGTTGCTTGACAAGTCTTGAACCGGGACGGATCTCCAAGGCGTGCTCGGCGACATCTCTCGGTATGCCAGGCATGTCCGAGGGACTCCACGCAAACATGTCAGCGTTTGCGCGGAGAAAGCCGACGAGCACTGCTTCCTATTTGCTGTCGAGGGAGGTGCTGATAGTCAATGTCTTCTCCCCCGAGGAGCTTGGATCGAGCGGGATCTTCTTGGTGTCGTCGCCGGGGTCGAAGTTGCCCACTGTCGCTTGGGTGTTGGAGCGAGGCTCCGGCCGCCATGTGATCGAGCATCATGGCTAGGTCTTCGATGTTCCCAAAGACGTTCATCGGTGATTCCCCGTTCTCGACGCACTCCACATCGCAGTGGTAGGCGTGCTCGTACGTGGAACTGACAGTGATGATTCCTTTTGGTCCCGGCATCTTGAGTTTGAGGTAGGCATAGCTGGGGATCGCCATGAACTTTGTGTAGCACGGCCTGCCCAGGATAGCGTGGTACGTCCCCTCGAAACTGGGTACGTCGAAAGTTAAGACCTCTCGACAAAAGTTCGAGCGTGTCCCAAAGACGACGGGGAGGTCGATGCGGCCAATCGTGAGCGCTTTCTCGCCCGGGACCACTCCGTGGAAGCCCCCGGCGCTCGGCTGGAGATCAGCTCTAGTGAGGCCGAGCAACGTGAGGGTCTCCATGTAGATGATGTTGAGGCTGCTACCTCCATCCATGAGTACCTTGGTGAAGCGGGCGTTGAGGATGATCGGCGCGACGACGAGAGGGTACGAGCCGGGATTGGTGACATGGTCTCGGATGATCATCACGGTCGAACGTGATGGGAGCATCCGACCGCCGAGGAATTGAGGCGTGGCGGGTTTTATGGCGAAAACCTCCCTCGCGCTCGGCCTTCCGCTCTCGGCGTGTCATCTCGGGTGGTCGGGCCGCCGTAGATCATGTAGCACTCGGTGATGGGCGGATACCCACCGTCGTCGTCGTCGTTGGCTCGATCCTCGCCACCCTTATCCTTCTTGCCATCGTCCTTGTCAATGCCAAGCTTCTTGAAGTAACCTCGAAGCATACGGCGGTCTTCGAGGTTATGCTTGACCGCTCCTTGTGGTAGGGGCACGGCCGCCAAAGATCTTGTCGAAAACCCCCATCCGGAGGGGTCTAGGCTTTTGCGCTCGGCGGCGGCCACCTCGTCTTCCACGACCGCGCGCTTGCCTTGCTGATTGCCTTTCTTCTTCTTCCCGTTCTTCTTCTGGTCCTTGCTCGAGCCCTCACCGCCTCCTGGGGACGGCGCGGGCTTGTTCCCAGCCCCACCAAAGAAGGCCCCCACGGCCTCGTCGCCGGCAGCGTAGTCGGCGACGACGTCCATGAGCTCGTTCACCGTCTTTGGGCGGTTGCGCCCGAGCTCTCGCACGAGCTCTTTGCACGTGGTGCCTGAGACAAGCGCCAGGATGACGTCGTGGTCTGGGATGTGCGGCAGCTCGGTGCGCAGTTTGGAGAAACGTCGAGCAAAATCCCGGAGAGATTCCGTGGTGTTTTGCTTGCAATTACGGAGATCCCACGAGTTGCCAGGTCGGATGTACGTGCCCTTAAAGTTCCCCTCGAAAATCTGGACCAAGTCGGCCCAATCGTGGATCCGATGGGGGAAGTTCCTCGAGCCACCGTCGAGCGGTGTCGAGAGAAACTTGATGGGAGCCGGCGTATGATTGCCTTATCCTCTCGAGCCCTCCCACCGGGCAGGCCGGCCGGAAGTCGGCCCGCCCAGAGCTCGGCTTGGTCTCCCGTTGTACTTGACCACGCTCGTGGGGGTCGAAACGGGTTTGGCAACGGCGTGTTGCGGATAGCTCGACTGAAGACTCGAGGGCCTGGTGGCTCGAGAACCTGCCGATCCTCGTCGCTGTCGTAGCATCCCCCTCGATGGGCCTTGTAGCCACGGTCCTCGGCACCCGCTGCCTTGCGTCGTCGGTTGTCGTTGATGTCATGACGCGCATCTTGAAGCGCGCGGTTGTCGAGGATGCGTTCTCGAGCAGGTGCTCTACCACCTCGAGGGGGTGCCTCCCGGTGGACGGAACCCTCCCGCTCGTGCCGTGGTTGTTCCGGGGCTACCTCACGCCGTCTCGAGGCCGAGCTTTCGGCCCGCTCGGACGGCCGCGACTTGGAGGAGCCCTTGGATCTCATCTCGTATCCGCAATGCATGCGGATTCGAGGGCGCCGGCATGTCCCGGCAGAAGATAGCCGCCGCAAGTACATTCCGGCTTGCTCGAGGGAAATGGGCCGCTCGGGTGGCGCTTCGCCCGGTCGCCGTCGTTGACGATGCGGTTGAAGACGTCTCGCGCCTTTCCTCGAGCGCCAAGAGCTCGAGGAGGGGCGGATGGTTCCCGCTCGCAGCGCGCTTGAGCAGTTCCAGATTTGCGCGTTCCTCATTCATCTTGGCCTCGATTTCCCTGAGCTGAGCCCATTGTGCCGCTTGAGCATTGTCTTCAGGCCGCCCATTATCTTGGGCTTGTGGTGGCGGTCCGCGTGGCTCAATCACTTGCAGGGCTGCGGCTGCCGACGTCCCGACCGCCGGGGTCACGTCTGCCCGGTTGGCTGTAGGGACGGCCACGGCGGCGCCATCTCTGGTCTCCTCATCCGACGGAACGTTGTCGTTGAGATGAAAACACTCGCGAGCCGGGTCATAGCACCCTGAGTCCGAGTCATCGGAGTCTGGGTTAGCGCTGGACGGCGTCCGTGGCCTCCCCGTGCTCTCCTCCTCGATCCCCGCGACGCATATCCCCGACCGCGGTGTGGCGTTGTGAGCCGGGCGCTCGTCAAACCCGCGGTCATCGTCGCCGGCCATACGATCTCCAGGTCCATGGTGACACGCGGGGAGGGGGCCGGGGGTCTCCTCCCGCGGTCCCATGACCGACCGGATCTCGTTGGCATACGTGGTGGCGGCGTTAGTAAACCCAAACGGGAGCCTGCGATGAGCTCGGTAGATCCCGTGCGGCAGCAGGTCGGGCGACGTCGGCCGCGCGCGCGCTCGAGGCGCTACACCGGGCTCTCTTGACGAGCGCATGGCAAACGTGAAGCTAGGGTCCACGTCGAGGACTCCTCGTCCATGCGGCACCTCCCGCCGCACACTTGGCACCCCGGGCCGGGGTGCGTTGTGGCATCCGGGCCGGGAGGGCACACGAGCAGGTGCTCAAGGCTCTGTGCTTGCTGGCTGTGATGGCGATGCTGGTGGCGTCGGCGACGTGGTGGCGAGCCATGGTGGCGCGGTCGGCGCGCGGCCCCACCAGCGTGCGGGGGTGACGAGCGTCCCCCTCCTGGTTCACCGATCGAGAGTAGAGTCATGTCGTGGCCTGGGCCGAGCGACACGAACTCTAGACTTCCAAACCAGATCACCGTGGCGAACGGAAACGAAGGAGTGGGTGATGCCATCCGGAAAATGGCGGGAATCGGGTGAAAACACGCGAGCCCCCTACCTGGCGCGCCAACTGTCGGTGTTTCGTACCCCGGGGGTATTACACCAACGAGTAAATTTCTATGCGTGCTCCCTAATCCGGATGGTGATGCAAGATGGACACAATCGTTTATCCTGGTTCAGGCAAAGAGTGCCCTACGTCCAGCAGAGGGGAGAGTTTTGTATTATCTTGCACCGGGGTGCTTGTACAGGGGTGAATACAAGCGAGTCCTGAGACTTAGCGTGCGTGGAAATGTGTTGTGAATGAAGGCGTCCGAAAAAACCTCTCTAGACTAGGCCCTGGCATCCCCTTTTATAGGCCAAGGGAGGCTCGGGAATACAAAGTAGATAGGGCATCGTGGCGTGACGTCGAGCTACATGCACCGTGTCGAGTCGCCGCTGAATCGTAGACGCTCTCTCCGGTCGGGTTCGAGCCCGTAGCGGCATGGCCGACGGTGGCCCGCCGGTCCTTCTCGATCGTGGGCTGACGTAGTCGAGGTATGGCGCTGTCGTAGTCGAGCACGTGCGCCCGGGAACCCCGCAGTATGGTTGTCGAGGTGGGAAAGACAGAACACTGTGCGTCCCTTGTTCAGGTTGCGTCCGTCACCATTCCTCGAGTGGTTGGAAGCCGCCTCGAGGGGGCAGTGATCCGAGCGACGGGACGGGACGACGTAGTTGGTGGCACAGAGTGTTGACGATGGCGTCAGGAGGGAATGCCGCTCACGCCACAGTACTCGACGTGGTGTAATAGTGTTGCCTGGCATGCCTGTATCCCGGGTATAGGCAGTGGAATAGGAGAAGTGACCGGCGTTCTTCTCACCATGCCGCGCACTGTAGCCATGGGGTTAGGTGGAGCAAGCATACTTCCCACTATTACATATCGTAGCCATGTGCGTGCCTTGGATAGGTAATGTTTGTGGGCGGACTCGGCGGCTGCTCGCTCGAGCGTTCTCCGTCCCGCTCGAGCGGTCGCCGCTCGAGCGGTTTACGCCATCGTCTCGAGCAGTCGTACGCTCGAGCGGTTTCCGTATTCTCGAGCGGGTGAGCGGCCGTTGCTTGATCCGGCGGAGTCTCGAGGCCTTGCGGGCCTGGTAGTGGGCCGGCCCAGTGTGAGGAGGATTGGGGTTTCTCTGGTTAATTCTCGGGAGATTTAAAGGTAAGATGGGTTGGGTCATTTTCCTCTAACGTACCTGATTTAGGACCCCCTAATCTAGGTACCCGACACACACGTTCCCTCATTTTTCACACACTCATTCGCGGCTAAGTCCCGCTTGTAATCACCCCTGTACAAGCACCCCGGTGCAAGATAATACAAGTCTCCCCCCACTGCTGGACGTAGGGCATTCTTTGCCTGAACCAGGATAAATACTTGTGTCCTTCTTGCATCACCATCCGGATTAGGGAGCACGCATAGAAATTTACTCGTTGGTATTATACCCCTTGGGGTACGAAACACCGACAATGCTGCTTCTACACTGGAAGTACGCAACTCCACCCATACCACATTTTTTATGCTGCTTCTACACTGGGAGTACGCATTTCCATCCATAACATTTCCACCGAATAGATTGCTCCATGCCCTAAGTGTTAGAAACTCTCTCTCAATTATCATTTGGTAGAAGAGACACAAAATCAAAGGCTATGCAAAATAAACATCTATTAAGATGGACACATCAAAGTCCATGAAAAAAGAGAGAAAAGAGAAAAAAATTGCTAGCCTTGTCTCAATAGGGAATAGAAATTAGAAGAGAGAGATCTTGTCAAATAGAGGAGCAACCTAGTCCACCACCATACATTCCACACCACACACTTGCATATCTTGATCTGGGAGTATGACACTTCTCTACAAGGATCCAGGTGTTGACTGTGCAACATATGCAAAGTAAGTATGCCATCCTTTTTCATTCCTACCTTGAGCTCCACATAAGCCTGTTTAGAAGTAGGATGAAACATAGAAGGAAACTTTTATCATATGCCTTGGTGAGGAATCATACACCATTTGAGTGACTTGAGAGTACTATTTGAGGAGTAAGAATGACTTATGTGCTTTCCTTTTTGAAAACCATTATCAAAAGCTCTAAGTACTAATGATAAGAAAATGGGAAGATGACTTTGCTTTGAAAATTGTTCCATTGTTTCAACATCTGAAGGATATATGCTAGATAGTACCACATAACCCACTTGTATGAGATATGTCTTGAGTAAGCATTGTGTTTGCTAATATCTTAAAAATGTCATAATCATATTTTATCTTTCTCTCTAACCTTTGCTCGAGGACGAGCAAAGACTTAAGTGTGGGGGAATCTTGTTGACGGTAGATTTGCTATTATTTTCTACCACTGAAACCGCCAACAATGGTTAGGTTTTGGGGATAACACCATGCCAATGAGTAGTGACATAGGTACAATTGACTTGGTTCTAGATGGACATGTCATTATTTGGGTGCAGGTGCAAACAGGAACTTTTCAGTGTCTGGAAGCTCCAAATGAAGGTAGAACATCCAACCAAGATGGCCAATGACCAAACCAACTTCACATTCATCAATGTCATAGCCTCTAGAGACAGTGTTCAAAAGGTGAGCACAATGGTTGGGTCGGCCGACCCAATTTTGGTGGGCCTAGCACCACCATTGTGCTTAGAATTGCATGGTGAAGCTACTTGCAAAAGATGGTCATTTGGTTCCACCAAAGGCAGGTCGACCGACCTAGCTTCTGGACCATCTCAGACACTTCCAGAACACCAGAGTCACCTCAATATAGTCCCAAGCAAGTGCCACCTTTGGATCACAAGTGTGTTTCCTTTGAACGGTGCAAGATGAAGTCACATGGATCCATGGACCCACATTTCAAGCATCCTAGGTGATCAGGGGGTCCCACCACTTCATACCCTCACTAAAGATGGTGGAGAGGGCCCACAAGCAAGGGGGAAGGTCCCACCTATCAAGTCTAGGTCGACCAACCTATGTTTGGTGGGATTCCAGGCCCACCTTTCTCCAACCGACTAGCTACACCATCTAGAAGACATGGCCAGGCCCACAGGTCAATGGGACAGGTTGGCCAACCCACCTATGGGAGGTTGCCACCTGTCCTGGCACCGCACTGACCTCAGGAACATCTATAAGGCTGGTAGGACCCACATGGTGGCAAAGTCTATGTCGGCCGACCTAGACATGTGGGCCCCTCAAGGTCGGTTGGCTTCCACCAACCTTCCCACACATGTCCCATGTGTGGAATTATCACAACCCTTCATCTTTGGTGGTTACAAGGTCGGTTTGATCCAACGGCAAGGAAGATGGAGCACGCGGATCGTTGAGGCGGCATTGGAGTAGCCCCTACTCCACCTCCCACCTATAAATACCCCTCTCCCTCACTTGTAACACCTACACATATACACATTCCACTCTTACCATTAGTAGTAGTAGTGTCCCTCTGGTGGTCTTCTCCTCCAGTTGTAGAGAGGTAGTGCGGGAGAAGAGCCGGGCCTGTCGGAGTCTCTCCTGCCTTCTTCCTCTCCAAGTCTTGTAAGTTTGGCTCAGGTTCGAATACTTATTTGAGCATTTAGTTACATCATTCAAGTCTTTACTGGTTCCTTGCTTATACTTAGTGTTTATTACTCAGTATTTACTTACTGCATAGTATATACTAGTGTGAGTGCTTTGCCTTGTTAACGGGTAGAGTAGTAATCCATAGTATAGACGTGGTGTCTAGGCTATTGATTACTCTAGATTGCATTCAGTTCAACGGATCGCAGTGGTAGCCGACAGGTGGTGACAGCCCTGTCCGGCCTACTATTCCACCACGTTAGTTCTGTTCTGTAGGACCTAGGGGTGGACTCGCCTACTCTTTTGAGTTGGTTGGTCCCAGGTGCCCGAAGTAGAGACTTTAGTGATCGCTCTTTGCTCAACTATCTAGAGAACCTTAGCTCAATTATACAAGAACCTCTCATCCCTTTTCATCACCAACCTTGGACTACATGGCTTAGATTAGAACACTTCACGTTCCCTGTGGATAAATATGATACCTTGGAATACTCCCAGGTGAAAGCTACAATGGTAATTCGTGCGCTTGCGAATTTATTTGCCTTTGCTAAGACTTGCCAACAGCCTCACTCACTTGGAGTAGCAAAGTGGTACTAAAGTCCCCCAGCATACCATATATGCATGCATGTGTGAGTGGGCCTTTGGGATTTATTTGGAATTATTTGGCCCATGGCCCAAAACATCTAACAACCCCCCACCATATCCCAATGGCACGCGAGTCATACTCCCTGTATCACAGTACTATTAATACACCAGCTATTTAGTGGAGACCGGTTAAGGTTGAACATCCACCTAGAACAACAATATAGGCCCATCCGCAACTACACAGTTGGCTAGGCCTTGAATTTGTAGTTTGGTGCGAATAGGTTTCACTTGAAGTCTTGACTGATACTAGGCTGCCATAGCCAATCCCGCGAGTGGAGCGTATAAGTCATACTCCTAACTCACTTCATGAGCTTATTAAAGAATACCCAATTCTTACAAACTGCGACTAACAATTAGGCTCACATAGGTGTGTTCTTACAAGGATACTCTGTAGGACAGTATCTCGCTATAAAGTCTCAGAACACATTAAGACAAAGTCAACCTGGCATACAAAAATGAGAGTACTGCATCTCAAATGGAGTGGGTTAAAGGAAAAAGTTGTACTCTCCCATTAATCAATAGCTTGTTCTTCCCAGATCCTAATTCATGGGATCTTGGATCACAAAGATTGGGTTACTGCTAAGATTAACTCACATGGGTCTCAATCCCATCTCCATCTTCATAAAGGAATCTGCCAGGTTCTTAGCTGTTTGAATGTAGTCCATAGCTATTACTCCGGAGCTCCTCAATTTCCTGATAGACTTCAGTCTACGCTTTGTATGTTTGCTGGACTTCTTCCTATTATCCTGACAATTTTTCACCTTCGTGATCACCGTTTGATTATCACAATTTATGAGAATAGCAGTAATTGGTTTCTCAACCATAGGCAAGTCCATCAACATTTCTCTTAACCATTCAGCTTCAGTAGAGGCTATATCCAGAGCTGTAAGCTCTGCCTCCATCGTAGATTTTGTAAGTATTGTCTGCTTACAAGACCTCCAAGAGACATCACCACCACCCAAAGTGAATATGTATCCACTGTTGGACTTAAGCTCATCAGCTTCTGTAATTCAATTTAAATCACTATATCCTTCTAGTACCCCTGGGCACCCTGAATAGTGAATTCCATAACTCATTGTGCCTTTTAGATAGCGCATTACTCGATCAATTCCTGGATTAGAGGAAAATCTACTCAACTTGCTTACAGCAAATGAGATATCAGGGCGGGTTGCGCTAGCTAAGTACATCAATGAGCCAATAATTTGAGAGTATCTCTGATGATCCTTCCCTAGCCTTTTATTCTTTCAAAGTATTAGGCTAGGATCACAGGGTGTTGGAGCAGGTTTGCAATCCATATAGCAAAAGTGGCTCAAAACCTTTTCCACATAATGAGACTGCAAAAGAGTAATCCCATTCTCACCCTTATTAAGTTTAATATTGAGGATCACATCGGCTTCTCCCAAATCTTTCATGTCAAAATTTTAGGATAAGAATGACTTTACATCATTAATCTCATCGATACTAGTCCCAAAAATTAGTATACCACCAACATACAAACACAAGATTACTCTTTTGCCCCCCACCATAGCGGTAATACACACAAGTGTCGGCTTCATTTATTGCAAACCCAGCAAAAGTCAAAGTCTATTCAAACTTCTCATGCCACTACTTTTGTGCCTGCTTTAGGCCATACATGGATTTGAGTAACTTGCACACCTTGCCCTCTTGTCCTTGTGCTATAAATCCATCGGGCTGATTCATATAAGAGTAAATTGCACCAGGGGTACTTAAACTATTAGGCGTGTAACACTTAGGTACCCAAACTAAAAAAATGTAACGAATGGGTACTCGATCTATCATTTCTGCTCTCCCACGGTACTTTGGTGCCCGCGCAGGCAATAAGGGCCGACGTGGACAGGCCACGCAAGCAAGCCTTTTTGCGCAAACCCCCCACCAAATCCATCTCCTTCTACTCATTCCCACACCCATCGCCTAGAAGCTCTGCTCGGTCTACCTCTCTCGCCGCCCGCGTGCCTCCCTCTGTCGCTGCCCGTCTGGCTCCCTCTCTCACCACCCGTCCGCCGCATTGAGAGGCGGAGGTCCGCTGGGCGTTTTCCCCACCGCATCCGGTGGGGTAAGGCGCAGCGCGTCGGTGCGCCACCATGGTGGCCGGAGTCCATCGTTTGGAAGGAGCACCACCTCCAGATTATGGTCAGTGCTGCGAAGGTTACTCTCCTCTCAATGTAGTTCATGAATCTGGATCATTGTGGTGTCTCATCACTTCAATTTGATGTAGAGATAGGTATATTATGTCAACGGTCTGAAATTTAGGGTTTTGTTCACTATTTAGGGGCTGATGATGAGGAGTTCTCTCTAGAAGTTCATCATGGTGGATTTTTCTGTGGGTCTTTTAAGGATCAGGTTTATCTAGATGGTATGGTGGATTGGTTTGACAATTTCAAAACCCAGTGCTAGCGTTTTCATACAATTCAATACATCAGTCTGATGCTAGGTTATGGGATTGATAAGCTTACTGTTTTGTGGTTGTTGCCTGAGATGGTTGTGCCTAGTGGTCTAAGAATTGTAGATTCAGATGCTGAGGCACTCATCATGATGCAAGTTGCATACAAGGTTAAAAATTTTGTGCTCTACTTTGATATCTACAATTCATTTAAGGCATCTGACTTAGATGACAATGCTGCCAATCCAAACATTCCACCGCCCAGAGTGATTAGTCCAATGAAGCCAGCTGAAATACATGATGATGAGGGCAGCAACATCATTGACAGTGACAGTGCAGATGGGGATTTTGTGGACAGTGACAATGAAGTTCACAATATGGATGATGATCTTTTCTAGAACAATGTTGATGATGGGGTGGTTGATGAGGGGGCAGCTAAGGGCATTGTAGTGAACAAAGGGTACAAGTCAAATGCCCCATTTGGCAAAGAGAACATGGCAGAAGAAAGGCAATGGGATGAGATATCAACTGATGAGGAGGAGTTGGAGCTACCAGATTCTGATGATGAGGGTAAGGTTGGGGCTAACATGTCATCTTTCAGGCCAAAGGATCTTGAGAACCCAATTTTCAAGATAGGAATGAAGTTTGATACAATACAATTGCTTAGAAAGGCAATTTTAGAATATAGTATCAAAGAAAGGGTGGCGATGAAGATGCCATGGAATGACAAGAAAAGAATCAAAGCTCATTGTGATGCTAATTGCCCATGGTTCTTGTTTGCTTCTTGGGACACAAGGATGAGTTGTATCACCATCAAAACTTATGTTGGGAATCACACATGCCAGAAGAAGTGGGAACTGAAGAGGTGCACTGCAAAGTGGCCATTTCAGAGGAGAGAACTTCAAGAATCAGCTGTGGAGGTGGGCAAGAGCTAGTAAGTAGTGAGGTGGAACTAGGGCTTTCTTTAGTGAGTACCCAAAGTGTGACATCCTCTTGAATAACACATGTGAAGTTTTCAACAATTACATAGTGGAAGCAAGAGAATTGCCTATTTTGAGCATGCTACAAAAGATCAAGGTCTAGCTTATGAGTAGACACTATAACAAGATGAAAGAGGTTACTAAGAAGTGGGGACACATGGCCATATGTCCAAAAATTAGAAAGAAGCTAGCTAGGCATGCAGAGATGTCCAACACATGTTACCCAATACCTAGTGGTAGTGGAATTTTTGAGGTTCACGACAGGGAATAGCAGTATGTTGTGGACATTCAAGCTAAGAAATGTGAATGTAGAAGATGGGACTTGACAGGCATACCATGTAGTCATGCAATTGCATGCCTCAAGCATGAAAGAATTCCAGAGTGCTCCCACACTGCTACTCCATTGAAGCATTCCAAAATGCATACAACTTCTAGAATTTTCCTTGATCTGACAAGACAACTTAGCAAAATGTTGAAGGCACAGAAGTGAAGCCACCTAAATATGAGAAGAAACTAGGAAGGCCAGCAAAAACTAGGAAGAAAGCACCACATGAAGTTCAAGGTGCAACTCTAACAACAGAATGGTGCCATTTCATTAACCTACATTCTGTTCAACATCAGAATGATGACACCAAGAACTACAAACACTACAATGACAAGAGCACAAACAACTCCTATTTGACCTAGGGTAACTAGCTTCTTCAGCTTTGCATCTAAATCACCAATTGGAACCAACATGGGCACAACATTGTCTCGGTCGCCACCTGCAGCCCCCAAGCCTTCAACTTCGGTATGGATCTCAGGAATAACCTGCTTGGCTCCAATCAGACCCTTGCGAGAATCAGCATGCGCTCATACTTGTCGGCAAACAAAAACCACGGGCAACTGCTCGAATCCTACAACTCCAATTTGGGGAACCACATTACATTTCGCCATTGGCAACCAAGAACCACGGGCAACAGCGATGAACTTACATTTCGGTCATGCAGGCGACACTTGAAGAAGACGGCCCCGGGGACCTTGGAGTCACACCCCACGACGAGCTCTAAGACCTCTGCGCCGCACTGGGGGCAGGGCACCAGTGGCAGCCCCATCTCCCTCCCCCATTTCCTAGGGAACTTGTAGGAAGACGAGGAAGCTGAGGCCCCAATCGACGACGAAGAGTGCATGGCTTCTGGCGAGCTGCTCCACTGCGGTGATGGCCCACGGCGACCTGCGACACGGCGACGGCGGACGGCGCGGCGGCTGACCTAGATGCAGTGGTCAGCACTGGAACAGAGATAGAAGGGGGAATAAGAATGGGAGCAGAGAGAGAGAGAGAGGGAGAAATGCAGCGTGGGGTTTTCACAAATAGCCTTGCTTGCGTGGCCTGTCCATGTCGGCCCTTGTTGCCTATGTGGGCACCAAAGTACCGTGGGAGAGCAGAAACGATAGATCAGGTACCCATTCATTACGTTTTTTTAGTTTGAGTACCTACGTGTTACACGCCTAATAGTGTAAGTACCCCGTGCAATTTACTCTTCATATAAATTTCGTCCTCTAACTCTCCATTAAGGAAAGCCGTCTTTACGTCCATTTAGTGGACAAGAAGACCATGGGAAGCAGCCAAGGATAATAGCACTTGGATAGTAGTTAATCTGGCAATAGATGAGTAGGTATCAAACTAATCCTTGTCCTCCTTTTGTGTAAATCCTTTAGCAACAAGCCTTGCCTTGTACTTTTCAGTAGTACCGTTAGGCCTAAGCTTCTTCTTAAATACCCATTTATAGCCAATCGGCTTGCAACCCACTGGTTTGTCTACTACTTCCCATGTGCCATTTGCAGTGATGGAGTCCATCTCACTACGGACTGCATCCTTCCAATATTCTATGTCTGGTGATGCATATGCTTCTGCAATGGTTGTGGGAGTATCATCTATGAGATACACAGCGAGTCATCGCTAAAGGATTTTGCATCCCTTTGTCTTTTACTCCTTCTAGGAGCTACAACACTGTCATCATCTTCATTTCCATGCGGGCTTATAATTTGCTCAAAAGAGGGTGTGGGTTCAGGAATAACTTCATTAGACGAACTCGGTAAAGAATAAGCAACATTCATCAGGAAAATATTCTCAAAGAAGGTAACATCCCGTGACTCCAAAAGTGAATCAACTAAAACCTCAGACGATTCAGATTTTATCACTAAGAACTTATAAGCCGTGCTATGGTACGCATAACCCAAAAAGATACAATCAACGGTCTTCGGTCCGAGCTTGCGTTTTTTATTAATTGGTACACTTACCATGGCCAAACAGCCCCACGTGCGCAAGTAATGGTGTGATGGTTTCCTACCTTTCCATCCTTCATACGGAGTAATATCAATATTTTTAGTTGGAACTCTATTTAGAACATGACATGCTGTCAAAATAGCCTCCCCCTACCATGACTTAGCCATACCGGATGTTCCTAACATGGCATTCACCAAGTCTATTAACGTCCAGTCTTTCTTTCGGCAACCCCATTGGATTGGGGCGAATGTGGAGGTGTCTATTCATGAATTATTCCATTCTTCGCACAGAAAAGATCGAACTCATTGGAAAAATACTCCCCACCATGATCAAACCTAACACACTTGATTTTCTTTTCCAATTGGTTTTCTACCTCAGCTTTATAAGTCTTAAAACATTCAAACGCCTCATCTTTAGTTTTTAGCAATACTTTGTTGCATCATCAATTAAGGTCATAAAGTATCTTTTTCCTGCTTTTGTCAACACAACATTCATTTCACAAAGATTAGAATGTATGAGCTCTAATAATGTCGTGCACCTCCCGTCTATAGCTTTATGTGGCTTACGAGGTTGCTTTGCTTGTACACATGCCTGACATTTAGAGCCTTTGACAGTAGAAAAATTCGAAATTAAATTCATACTGGATAGACACGACATACAACCAAAATTAATGTGACACAAATGTGAATGTCATATATCTGCCACCGAATTGTTTGAATCACACACATGGTTCACAACTTTATTACAGAAATTAGAGAGTGAAAAGCGGAACAAGCCTCCGCTGTCATGGCCTTTGCCAATAAATTGGCCATACCTCGAAATGACTACTTTATTCGACTCAAACACCAGCTTGAATCCATCTCGACACAAGAGGGATCCACTAATGAGGTTCTTCTTTATTGAGGGAGCATGCTGTATGTTCTTGAGCCGCACAATCTTTCCCGAGTGAACTTCAGATTGACCGAACCAACACCAAGAACAGAAGCATGCGAGCCGTTCCCCATCGTGACGGTTGAACCTTGTGCGACCTGGTAGGAAGAAAACATGGAGATATCAGTACAAACATGAATATTGTCACCTATATCTATCCACCAATCATTATATTGACATACAGAAAATACACTAGGTAAAGAATTACCATACCTAGATCTGCTAGGATCACCAATAGTCACGTTAGCAAATTTCTGCCCCCGTTGATTCTTCTTGCCCTTGTGGCTCTTGCACTTCTTGGTGAAGTGTCCAGTCTCACCGCAAACAAAGCACACAACTTCGTCCATGTTCATCTTCTTCTTCTTGAATTGAGTAGTCTGGACAGCCTTCTACTTGTTCTTGCAGCATGCTGCATTACATTGGCGCTAGACTATTCAGGTGCTTTGGGTGGAGCATCCTTTGCCCGAGCCTTCTCTTCAACATCAAGACCAGCCAACAGATCTTCAATGGAGATCTTCTGTCTTTTATGTTTCAGAGCTATGGCAAAGTTCCTCCAAGACGGAGGCAACTTAGCAATAATGACACCAGCCACAAACTTATTTGGAAAAACATGTCCGAGCTGTTCGATTTCCCTCACAATAAGTTGAAACTCATGAGCCTATTCCACGACCGAACGGTTTTCAACCATTTTGAAGTCATGGTACTTCTCCATCACATACAGCTCCCAACATCTGCAGCACCGAACTTGTGTTCAATTGCCTCCCACAGTTTATCAGCACTTTTGATGTTCATATAAACACCACACGGTTGGTCAGAGAGAACGCTAAGGACGCATCTGACGAAAATCATCGTAGCCGCAGTAAACTCCTGCACCACTTTCTCCGATGGGAGAGGTAGTGCGGGAGGATTACCCACGACCCAGAATACGCCCATAGCCGTGAGCCACAACTGGGCCCTCATCTGCCATCTCTTGAAATTCACACTAGTGAATTTCTCCGGTTTCATCGCATCAGTATACCCCTTAGTCATTGCTAAATGCCTACCAGGTTGGATTGTTGGAAATAAGAGCAATTTAGTGATGCATAAATTATTTTGGACAATAAGAAAAAGACCAACAACACGTATGTAATTTAACATTAGCACTACGATCTGGGACGAAGCCGCAGCATCTAGTGCTGACAACAGAAGAGAAACAAAAACGAGCAAGCAAGAGAGAATAGACATTCTTACAGTGGGGGTGTCGGTGTGCAGGCGAAGATGAAGACGAAGCAGACCGTCGATAAAGATCCGAATCAGCGGCATAGAGGGAAGAAGACGTCCAGCGAGCAGTCGTGACGACGCTTCCCAAAAACCTGATACGTCCCCTACCCTGTGCAGGGATGCGAGGAGACGTAGGCTTTGGAGCCTGCTCTCCCGGCACTGATGGCACGTCGGCGACGGGATAGGGAAGACGGTGGCAGCGCAGCACAGTGGAATGGGAAGAGATGAATTCTCTATGCACTAAGGACAACGTCTCGTCCCTTATTTATACACGCGTTGCAGCTAAGGAAAGAGATTAGCCACTCAATCATAGTGTTATGGTAATTGACCTGCCATTTGTACACTTACCATAACACGAGAATAACTTCTTACCAAATAGGCCAGCGCAATTTTCTCCATGCATGCAAACAATAACGAGTGGCAAAAGAAAGTCGCGCACCCGCAAGGTCGGAGGCGGGAAATCACCGGACCATTCACATGCATTTCGTGCGTGCGCGCCCATGGGCCCCGCCCCGCCTGGCCCGAGGCGAGGCGAGGTGAGCGAGCGCGCGCGTGTTTCTTCCTTTTCCTCTCCTCATCCATAGCTTCAGCAAGATAGAGATACCTCGGCTATTTAAGTTGGCCTCACTCCACTTGGAGTAGCAATGTGGGACTAAAGTCCGCCACCATACCATATATGCATGTGTGAGTGGGCCTTTGAGATTTATTTGGAATTATTTGGCCCATGGCCCAAAACATCTAATAGGTTTTACTAAAGCCTTGCCAGTTCTTGATGATATCTCACCGGAAGCTTACCACGGGGCTATCCGCAGCAGTGATTTGTGAGGGGAGGTGCATAAGTATGTTGGAGCTAGACGTGAACAAGAACGAGACGCAAGGGATTTACCCAGGTTTGGGCCGCGTGATGCGTAATACCCTACGTCCTGCTCTTGTTGCCTTGATTGAATGTGGGGGTTACAATCTGTCTTTTGAGAGGGGGTCCCTGCCCCACCTTATATATCATGGAGGGCAGGGTTACAGATCTAGAGATCTAATCCAGGTCGGCTATGATAATCTTTACATGGAAAATATCCTAACCGACTAAGCTTCTTGGACCCCAAGTTACTTCGGTTGATTCTGCTAGGATCCGATCACGCCAGTCGTGCCTAACCGGCCCAAGGCCTAGCCGTGAGGGTATAGGGGTTAATACCCCCACACCAGTTTTCAAACTCCACATGTTCAAAAACAATCTCAACCTCAGAAGTGGCTAAGATTGAGGGAGAATGTTAAATGATCAAGATATTCTAGTTACACCCATTGGCGGATCCAGGATGGCGCTCCGCGGGGGGGGGGGGCTAAGTATGAAGATTAGAGCTTAAGCTAGAGATTTAAACCTAAGCTACAGTATTTTGCTACAGTAATTTACCTTTAAAATCAACGGGGGGGGGGGGGGGGGCTGCAGCACCCCCTGGTATCCGCCACTGGTTACACCATATAGGGGTTGCACCCATGTATATCAGGTTGTTAGGAGTTCGTTGTAATATTCTCATGATTAGATAGATACAATATGTTGTAAACCAATCTATATAACAACCATGGTGGGGTTATTCCCACCTTATATGAACGCGCAACTGTGATCGTGAGAAGGCATCACATTGACCCTAAGTTTTACAGATGCAACCCGCTACATTTGGGTCGTGCCCCTGCCGTCGATGGAAGCTGCCGGGGACACGATTGAGCAAGTGCTGGCCACCGCTGAGCAGGAGAGCGGCCGCAAGCTGAAGGTACGGTACTCGCACCTACAACAGCCATCCTTTGCAAAAGGGGTGTAAAAGAAGCACCACCGAATGATAATTCACTGGGGCACACTACTGGTAGTTTCTATATTTTTATTTTGACAAACAATTAATTTGGGAAAGAAAGTCGATAAACACTATGCTATGTACTGAGAAAATGCTTTCTCATAGTGCCAAGGCAAGCTAGTGACGCAAGCTAGTGACGAATTTGACAGGGATGCACTATGCAGAGGAAGTCGATAAGCACGATGCTATGTTCTGAAAAAAGCCATTCTCATAGTGCCAAGGCAAGCTATCACTTAATTATTGTTTTCTTTAATCTGCATTAGTGCTGATGTCCAAATAGACGCGTGTATTGTTCACCGTGTAAGAATGGGATGAATGACCGCTCAAATGGATTTGTGATCAAATACACCGCAATGTTGTTCGTTCCGTGAATACTATATATATACCCTCTGCGGCATCGTTGGACATCCGGTAAACAAAGATCAAACGTGCGCCTGCACCTCAATACTAGGCGTTAGCTGCACTGTGTACTATCTCTGCGAAATGGCTTCGCGTAAGGCGCTCCTCATCGTCGCCGCCTCCATGGCCGTCGTCATGGGTTCTCCGCTCCCGATGACTGCCACACCAGACAACCACGTGGTCGGGGAGCAAAAATTTTGGAGCGGGACAAACATCCACGTGGTCAGGGACATCGACGGCTGGACGCTCGGCGTGGACTACGACAACTGGGCTAGGGTCAACATCGGCTTTCTAGTCGGCGACACACTCGTATGTCACCTACGTCATCTTGCATGCATGTACGTTGTGCCCTCGTGATTCACCAATTGACTGATGCGTATGGTACGGATCATGATTCTTCGTAGAGTTCAGGTACGATCCGGCCACACACAACGTGGTGCAGGTGAACGAGGATGGCTACAACAGGTGCATCGTGGGAAACAACGCAAGGACGTGGAATTCCGGGGACGACTTCTTGGAACTCGGCGCTGCCGGCAAGTTGTTTTTTATCTGTGGCATGGGAGACCATTGCACTCGCGGCATGAAGCTCGCCATCACCGTCACCTGAGTGATGTGATCGGATGAATAGTGCACGAGCCTCGGTGTGATCTCGAGTGTTTTGTGCCGTATGCATTGCTTGCTTTCGGTCTTGGCTCTGGAAATCTAAAGAGTGTACTGGACCTTTAGTTTTCCAGAGAGAATATTTTAATTTCCATATATATAGCGACGAATAAACGCAGTGGCATATACATATACGGATGTGGTTTGTATTTTAGTTGAGATGTTCATGTTTGCTCACGTCAAACTAAATTCAAGTTGGGACTTTAATAATTCTATTTTGTTTTAGTTTTATGTTATATGTTAACACATATGCCTCTACGTTGTAGCGGGAGAAAAAAAACTAATAAACATTCATGCAAAACAATAGCACAAATGGTACATATC
Source organism: Themeda triandra (assembly GCA_018135685.1). NCBI lineage: Eukaryota > Viridiplantae > Streptophyta > Magnoliopsida > Poales > Poaceae > Themeda > Themeda triandra. The sequence continues at coordinate 226,589 of JAENPR010000777.1, forward strand.
TACTTATGTTTTATGATTTAATAATTTATTTTATGATGACGGTCGCATCCATAATATAATATGATGTTGACAATAAATAACAATATCCTTTTAAACTTGTATCGAATTAAAATACATATTTTTTTCTTTAGATGCAAAGCGCACAATTATTTAGTTGTAAATATATCATAACTTTATAGCTTTTGTCATACTACCCACGCGTTTCTATAACTCAATATCGACCTTTGTATCATCACATCAACCTTTTTAACTTTTTTATCGATGTGTTAGGATTGGTCTGTCCACCATTGATTATTACGGGAGATCTCTCATGATTTTTTATATGGCATTCATTGTTAGGAAGTACATAAATATATTTGTTTAGATCTCACTAGGTAATAATCTCCCAAACATTCTTGTTCATGAAATAGTTAGTTGTACCATTAACTAATCTATATTTTAATAAAAATCAGTTTAGGTTCTTATCAAATATTACATCACTGTTGTAAATATTTCTCCATAAAACTTAAAACAAACAAACATAATAATAAGTGATGGAAAGTAGGGGTCATGCACCGGAGCATGCCTTAAAGAGTGTAACACCCTGAATTTTAAATTCATGTTGCATTCAGGCTGCTTGCATTGTTTTTACTGAGTGGAAAATAATTTATTAGAAATTCAATTTAGATGCGAATCAGTTTCGCTCTATTTATAAAATAATGTATCTAAAGTTCTAAAATTTATTTCCCAAAATATAATTTTAGATTCCAAAAACAAGAAATGATTTAAAAAGTAGGTTTTGTATAAAAAATATTAAATTTGAAGTCACAATTAATTTATTACAAAAATAATGAAATAAAAGGATAAATCCATTACTCCATCTCTCACTTGGGCCAGCTATGTCCGGCCCGTGTCCTTTTCTTCCTTTTCCGTCCTTCCGCTTAGGCCAGCTCTGCAGGCTGCTTGCATTGCTTGCTCCCGGTCTCAGCTCAAGGAATCTAAAGAGAGTACAATGAACCTTTAGTTTTTTAGAGAGCAGATTTTAATGTCCATATATTTAGCGACAAATAAACGTAGTGGCATATACATATATCCGACGACATACAGGGGCGGATTTGGGACTAGGGCCACGGCCCGAGGCACGGCCCAAACAATTCTTTAGAGTACCTGTAGTTTTTCGGCCTGGCCCTTGGCCTTGGGCCAAATTGTCAGAATCCTGGCCCAGCAGAGAGAAGGGAAGAGGCAGCGCCAGCAACCAGCCTCGCGAGCACCGCGCCGCACCACGCCCGAAGCCCTGAACCGCGACTCACTCTGTGCGCGGCCAACCCTAGGCGCGACTCTGCAGCTCTGCTCCTCCGCCGCTCCGCTCCTCCTCCGGCCAGCAGCCACCCCTGCGCCGAGGCGCCCTGCGTGCGCCCGTCGCCCGGTGACCTGAGCCATGCACGCGGCGTGCGGCAACGCTCCTTGTATGGCTCTGCCTCTGCTCTCCTGCTCCTGGTAAATGGTAATACTAATTCCCCTTTCCCCATTTATCCATTCTCACTTCTAAGTTCAAAGGGTCCGATTTCTAATTAAAGCTGAACTCTTCCAATTTTTGTAATGCTCAAGTAAGTTACACAAATGGAGACGAGGAGGACAATAAAAATCCTTCTTTTTTACTCCGGCAAAAGGTCATAGTTATCCAAAAAGGAAGATACAGTCGCAATAGATCATTTCGATCATGATATATGGTTCAATAATCATGCACGGTTGGAATACAGTATTGCGAAAGATGCCGCATTTGTTTTTTATTGTTACCTCTTCAAACAACCTAGAGCTAAAAATTATATCATGGATTTTGTATTTTTTTTAACCACTTTCACGTTCCATCAATTATATCATGGATTTAAATATGAAATCGATGTATCATTTAAACTTATGCATCTGGAAGCTTTCTTTTGTTATTTATCGGCATTTTAACCTAGTGCGGATGGTATATATATGTTCTGATAGTGACGGAGCTCGTCAATTGACAGTGGCCCTAGGCGTCAAAATTGACGATATCCAATATGGTCTGGTATTTAGTTGAGGTCTTCATGTTTGCTGACGTCAAACTAAATTCAAGTTGGTACTTTATTTAATCTATAAGCTTATGTTCTTGTTACTTCTATTTTGTATACTAACAAATATGCTAGGGCGTTACAACGGGACAAAAAACTACTAAACATTCATACAAAAGGATAACATGAATGGTACTTTAATCAATCTAATAAAAAATTGCATTTCCATTGAAACATAGAGACTGGTCACCAGATGAGCCACCAAACGATGTGCAGAAGTCATCTTCTGTCTGCCAGACATTCGTGAGCTTTGACGATGAACTAGGCAGTCTTGCAATTTGTAACACCCCACGTCTAAACACTGCTTATATGGCCTAGCTCCGCACATAGAACGGGCCTACATACGCGTAGCACCTCGCTTAGACTTTTGTCCTCGCTTCGTGTAAAAGGGTTAACCCAGAGGTGCTACGTTTGGAATCGAGGATGATAAGTTGGCTCTCACCCTCCTAAACTTTCAAGGTGATACTAAACCCACAAACTATAACTCCACATGGGCCAAATTCACAACCACTACAGGCTTCTAATGGGATAGGATATTACATTCACCCCCCTTAATAAGGGCTAATGCCCTCGGCAGCTCGCCACATATATGTGGGAGATGTCCAGGATCACCCCTTGGTACAACCCTCTATGAGCAACATGCAAAATGGGTTTACTCTCTCTGATATCACCTGTAACACCCCGTGTCCAAAAATTTCTTATATGGCCCAGCTCCGCACGTGGAACGGGCCTGCATACACGTAGCACCTCGCTTACACTTTCGTCCTCGCTTTTGTGTAAAAGGGTTAACCTGGAGGTGCTATGTTTGGAACGTCAAAGATTATAAGTTGTCCCCACACTCCTGAACTTCCAAGGTAGTACTAAACCCACCAGCTACAACTCCACATGAGCCAAAGGGTTACATGGGCCAACTTCACAACCACTAAAGGGTTCTAACGGGTTGGGGTGTTACACACTTCCTTGCAAGGGAGGTTGACAAGTAGAGTTCACTATTGTCACATCTTTGCAAGTCTCCCAAACTAGTTTGTATTTTGTTTATGTGGTATACACATACTCTACCAAATAACCGAGGCACTATGGTCGACTTAGTTGGGACTCAAGGCGAGTTAGGACGGACACATCTCTAGTTTCTTGGTGAGACGTGGATATATAGGACGACTCCAATCAGGGGCAGATCAAGAGGTATGGTGAGCCCTGGCGGCCGCCATACCTCCTTGCCGGCGAGAACCGACTCTTACCCCCACTACTCCAAGTTTTACTGCAGTGGGTGGATATCATTTTCCATAGCGGGCAAAAGGGGTCCACCGCGGTGATAAGGTCACGGTAAATCGTCACTTATAGCAGCGGTCCCCTGTGCCCGCTACGGTTAATAGAACTATCGCAGCGGGCACGTAACAATACCCGTCGCGTTTAATGGTTAAAAAAATCTAGGAGCTTAACCGCAGGCCCATTCTCGAGCCCACCGGAGAGCCTGTTCCCATCCCAAATCTGAAACCCTACCAAAACCCTAGCGCCGCTGGGATCCGATGTGAGCTCTCCTTGAGCTCCACCTCGCCGGATTCGTTGTCAACAGGTCCACCGGCCGCCGGGAGAGGGGCGCCAGTAGTGCATCGATGCCGTGGAGCCGCCGATGGCCGGATTGTCGCCGGTGGCCGAATCTGACTACCACGCGCCACCACCGCCCACTGATAGAAGCAGTGGAGGCCACGCACTGCCACCGCCTGCTGACGCGCCCTCGAGAGGGCCACCGCGAATGCCTGCTTCAGATCCGAAGGGATGGGGAGTAGTGGAGGCGCCATCGGTGGATGGAGATGTGGCCCTGGACCCACAGCACCTTGAGTAGTCCGGGATCCGCGCCGCCACGAGTCGCCACCGTCGGGAGGGCAGCCCCGCGAGCGGCCATGGTGGAGCTTGCGCTTCAGGCCGCCTCGCCCGCTCCTTGGACCGCACCTCTTTGGAGCGCCCGCTTCAGGCCAGATGGGCTGCCTGCTGGGCCTCGATTTATGGTAGTGGGCTTTTAACATTGTCCGCTGCGGTAAATTGATTCACTGCAGCGGGCACCTTAACTTGCCTGCCACGAAAAATAAGTATTTTTCTTGCCCGCTGCGATAAATAGATTTACCGTGGCCGGCAAAAGTGCATAAGAGTCCGCTACGGAGTGTACAAATGCAACGTTACGCAAGTTCATTTCTGTAGTAGTGCCCGACCCCAGACCTGGCAATACATCTGTAGCGACCTTCTTCATTTTATCCCAAAGTACCAAACTCTGACTCTCCGAGGAAGATGATCGTTGTGATGTTACATCTTAGGCCTATTGGGCTGCATCAATGTGATGGAAGCCTAAGCGGGTAGGGCCTACATGGAACATGAAGAGTTTTAAATCTACTCCCTCTGTTTCAAATTGACCATCGTCGTTGGTGTGCGTGCCACAAGCTTGACTCATCAGCTGATCGGGCGAACGGGGCCGTGCTTGCATGTTCATTAGCAGCATACTTGATCCCGGTGAAGCTGCCCCAGGGAGTGCTACCCAAACATGTGTGTATCAAGCCCTGTTTTAAATAGCGCGCTATAGCCGACACTATAGCGCTATTTAGCGTTACGGAAGAAGAGGACTACTAAGCTATGAAGATTTTAACGCTAAATGATTTTCCCGCTATTAGCAGCTAATAGCGCGCTAATTTCGCTAAATTGGGTTCATTTAGCGCGCCTATTTGGCCTTGGGCTTCATCTTGTGCTGCTGTATCTGAATGGTAGTGAGTAGTGAGCATCTCTTTCCCAGCCGGAAGGCAAGATTCTTGATGTAATGTGTTAGTAAGACTTTGAACTATCTATCCCTATTGGTATTCATAATGTTTTCATCTTTATTATGTGTAAAATTACATGATGTTTGACATATTTTTTGCTCGGCCGCTAAATGGCTTAGCACGCTAGCGTGCTATAGCCTTTCTTAGCTTTTGGAGACGCTGCCGCTAAGAGGCTTAGCCCGCTATTTAAAACAGTGGTTTCAAGGACGACAACGACTGGTACCTGGCAGCGCAGCGAGTGGGCACCTTCAATACGCTAGCCTTTTGTTTGGCACAGCACCGTCAACAACAGCAACGACACGACAACGCTGATAAAATCTGAGGGACTCGGCCGATTCTGGAGGCGGAATGCTGCCACCCCCGGGGACTCCTGGGACTGGATCCTTGTGGAATCCTGTGGCAAAGTCCACGCCAACGACCGCAACATATTGTTCCAACCCTTCTTGTTGAACGACGTCTACGACGACGGAGAAAAGACGACAGTAGTCGTCGTCGGGCTTCTTTCCCTCGGAATCAACCACGTGCGCAAAAGGTTCTTGGTTGACTACGTCTCTCATGGCTTGGCAGCCTTGGAGAAAGGAAAGGAGACACAAATTGGCATATGCGCTTCCGGTTGGAAGAGCCCGTGGTGTCCAGGAAGATCACCGTCGTCCAATTCAGCCTCCCACAGGCCAGGCTCTACGACGAGGACGAGGAGCTGGCCACCCTGGCCACCGCGTCGACGACCAACGCCGACACCTCGTCGCCGGCGATGGTGAAGCTCACCTTCGACATCACTCTAAAGGAGAAGAAGCGGTGGTCGTCGAGCGTGACGCTCAGGTTGCCTATGATGACCACCCTCTCCTCCCAGGTTCCGTCCAAGGTGGACGACCGCGGTGGTGTTGTGGTCGCCGGCGGGCTAAGCCATAGTTTCAACGTCATGTACAGGGCTGGGGACCACACACATCAAGACCTCTCAGGAGACGGTCGTTCGGTGTGTTGTTTTGCCGCCGATGACCAAGATAACGGCCACCTGCCGGGCCAAAACAAGCAGCTACGACGTGCCCTTCTCGTACCGCCAGGCCGGTCATCGGCGGCCAAGAGCTCAACTTGGAGTTCGAGGATGCCATCTACTCCGGTCAGAATTTCCCTAGCTTGGTCTACAACTACGAAATTGAAATGGTCATGGCTATATGATTTGATTGTTCGCCGGCCTGCCTACATGCATATGCATGCGGTTGTACATCCATATATATGCTCCCAACTTGTTTTAGCTAGAGCGACTACTCCAGTTCGTTGGCCTACCGCAGCTTCTTCGTCGGCACCACTTCGCTGCTTGGGGCCAATGAGGTTTGGGGGGCCTCGGCGCCACCCAAAGTCAAGTTCTTCTTCTGGCTAGCCCAGCACGAGAGGCTCTGGACGGCTCACCGACGACAATGGCATGGCCTGCAGGCTAGCGCTGACTGTGCCCTGTGCGGCCAGGATGTCGAGATGTAGGACCACCTCTTCGTCTCGTGTGTCTTCGCCAAGGAGGTCTGGTGCCGCGTCCTCAATTATGTGGGGCTCCAGCAGCTCACCCCGGATGGAGCTGTGATGTCGTCCACCGGTGGCCGGCCAGCCGGCTGCTGGTGCCGGAGGCGTTACGATGAGGCTTTGACTCCCTCGTGTTGCTTGTTTCCTAGTGCCTCTAGAAGGAGCGGAACCGTAGGACCTTCGACGGGATCAGCGCCACCTCCACGGATGTCCTACGCCGCATCAAGGACGAAGGTGAAGACTGGATCGCAAGGGGCTTCAGCAAGCTCGCTCCGCTGTTAGCGTTTGCGGTGGTGTAGCGCCGATGCGTTTCGACTTTGTCGCACAGCCGTTTCTTAGTTAGTACAGCAGCTCAGCTCCACCGTTGCAGCCGGTGCCTTTTGTAGTGTACTTGCTTGGGACGAGTTACGACACCTCGCCTAAACTAGCCCTAGGTCGTGTAAACAACTCCTTTTTTCCCTTAAAGCAATTCGCGCATAAGCGTGTTTTCAAAAAGAAAAAAAAAATAGATGCATGGAGTTGTTGCCTTGTCGCTTTGTTGCTTGTATGTATATTGTTAGCTAGCTAGGGTAGACTCTTATTATGGGGATGAGTTTACAACAATATAGAGGGTTGAATTTGGGTTGTTTGATGAGTTAGAGTTTATTAGATGATTTTTTATGATCTGTAGCTAATCCAAACATGGCTTTAATAATGTAGTAACTTCTGGCCCAACAAGCAAGAAAAGCCAAAAAAAATGGAAGCCATGTTTACACTAAAGCACGTACTACCAGGTCAGGCAAATGAAAAAAAAAACGCACTGCTTTGTTTTCGAAACGAAACTGAATGGCTTGTCGAGTAGACAACCACCTTAATTATGCTACTTATGTTAGTAGTTAGCAGGTTCATCAGCGAAACAAAAAACGAGAACTCCGATACATAAGCAACTTAACAAGGCCGGAGATATCAACGAGGCACTAAATCATATATCAAAGTCTTACCACGCAACTGTGCGGGTTATTATTTATTATCTATATTTTCTTTATAGAAGAAACAATCGGTCAATGAACAAGTGGGTGATCATTAGAGGAGGCGATCTGTGGTCGTACGTGGATTACAGCAGCACTGGACATGCAGGCCAGAGATCTGGCATGACGCTACATAACCCTTGCCACAGGGGTAGGACCTCTTGCACAACCTATCTGAACAGGCTCCAACTGCGTGGCATAGTGGTAGGACCACTTTTGCATCCAGCACCGGGAAGCTGCCCCTGCCTGCCGATGCGACCGCAGCGAGGAGTGCCATCTGCAGCAGCGCAACGCCGGAGAGGACGACCTGAGTCTTCTTGGAGCCCATCGCTTAGCTATGAGGACTGGTAAGTGTTCTTGCTATGTCTAGATATATAACTAGAGAGACTACTTGGTTTCTCGATGCTCGTTCGTTTTGAGGGTGCTTGCTTATATAGGCCAAATCCAAGAGCAAAATTATCTGGAAATTAAAGAACTTGAGAAATCAGTTCTGACCAATCTTGACAGAGTATATTGGAATTCTTAGAATGAATGTATTTATTTATGGCTGCTAATATGCCAATGTCTTCAAATGGGTGTGCAATTGTTTGCTACTCTAGTTGTCCATCTCATTATAAGGCACATTTTGATTTAAAGAACTTGCTTTGACCAATAAATTAACTTAACAGTTAATTGCTACTACAATAAATATTAATAGAGACAATCAAAACTGATTTTTTTTGAGACGGGCAGCCCAGCAGCCTATGTAAACCTATTAATAGAGGCATAAGGATGGCCCGCCTCTATTGTTAATAGAGGCGACTTTTGTTAGAGAGTGTTAGACAGTAAACGTACGGCCCATGGGCCTGCCCCTAGCGGCTCCCCTAATGGCCTATATGTAATCACTGATTGTGTGTATTGATGGTAATCCAAGTATTATTGAAACCCTAATACTCTCTCATGGTATCGGCGATCGGTTCCCAATCCCTCCGCTTCCGCTAGAGCCGCCGCCGCAGTGCCTCTCGCCGGCGCCCCCAACACCGTCGCCGAGAGTCTCTCGCCGGCTCCACTTCCCCATACCCTCCCATGGCATCGCCTGAGCCCACCGAGGAGGAGCGCCAGGCAGCGGCGGTTGACGCCAAAGCCGCGGCCGATCGCGAGGCTGCCCTCGACGCTCTCGAAGCCAAGCATGCTGCCGTCCACGCCCAGGCCCTGGCGGTCGTCAACATCAAGGTGTTGATCCCCATCACCCTTGATCACGTCGCCAACAACTATGACCTATGGCGGAAGGTCTTCCTCGTCGTCCTCGGCAAGTATGCCCTCACCGACCACGTGCTCTCCGACGACGCACGTCCAACGTGCTTGGCATGGGTGCAGATGGACTGCACCGTGATGTCCTAGATCTACAACACCATCAACGCCGATCTATAGCAGCAGGTCATGCTCAAGGAGCAATCCGCCCACGTCGCCTGGATGGCCCTCGACGATGAGTTCCTAGGGCAGCGTGAATCACGCGCCCTCTTGCTCTCTGTCGAGTTCCGCAACTTCAAGCAGGGCGCCCTCAACATCACCGACTACCGTCGGCGGTTGGAGATGATGGCGAGCGCTCTCGCTGAATTTGGCGATCCCGTTGGTGATCGGACCTTGGTGATGACGCTGATCCGCGGTCTCAATGGCACCTTTCGCCACATGATGTCGCACCTGAAGCTCCAGCGCCCCTTCCCCACGTTCAACCAGGCGCGCAATCTCCTTCTCCTCGAGGACGTCGACCTCAAGGATGCAGCTGGCGATGAACCGCCTCCCCCGGCCGCCCTCAACGCGTCCGGCGGCGGCGCTCCTTAGCGTCCCCCGGCGGGCCTTCTGGTGCACCGTTTGGAGGCCCCGGTCGCGCTTCTGGTGGCCAGGCAGGCGGTCCCAACGACAGCAACGGTGGCCAGCGCAACAACCGCCGGCGCGGCCGCAACAAGAACAACGGCGGCGCACCCGGTGGCTCTGGTGGCCAGGGTGCCGGTCAGGGGGGTCAGGGGGGTGGTCCTCGGCCTGGACCACCACCTCCGCTGGCTCCTATCCCCAACCCATGGGCCAGCACGCTGCAGCTTTGGCCGCGCCCCTACGGCCCCGCTGGCGTCATGCATCGTCCTCAGCCGCCTCCTGCCGCGTTCCACGCACAGCATCAGCCCTTCTACGCGCCGCAGCAGGTGTCCTACCTGCCGCAGCAGGGACTGATCGGTGCTCCCCCGGCTTTGGCTATGGGGGCGTGCCTTCTGCACCAACGCAGCAGCAGGCTCCCTAGACTCCCATGGCCGGCGGGTCATGGAATCAAGGCTCCTTGATCGACAACTTCAACACCATGTCGCTCAACGTGCCTTCCTCTTCAGCTGAGTGGTACCTCGACTCGGGGGCTGGCTCCCACATGACAAACACCGCTGGTATACTCAACTCCTCCTGTTCCTCACCCTCCTATCCTTCATCCATCATTGTCGGTAACGGGCGTCCCTCCCCGTTACATCCGTCGGGTCCTCCTCCTTTGTCACGCCGCGTCGGTCACTTGTTCTTTCTAATGTTCTTGTTGCTCCTGGCATTATTAAGAATTTGATTTCCGTTCACCGCTTTACCACTGATAACAACTGTTCCATTGAGTTTGACCCGTTCGGTCTTTCTGTGAAGGATCTTCAAATCAGGAGCGTGATCGCCAGGTGCAATAGTTCGGGTGATCTTTACCCGTTCTTTGTTGCACCCACCACCAGCACCACCGCCCTCGCTGCTACTGCCGCCACGTCTACCCTATGGCATCGCCGTCTTGGTCACTTAGGGTCTGATGCTTTGTCCAAGCTCATTAACTCCAAAGTCATTTCATGTAATAAGTGCACCACTGAACCTTTATGTCATGCCTGTCAATTAGGTCGTCATGTACGCCTTCCTTTCAGTCTGTCTACCAGTCGTGCGTCTAAACCTTTTGATCTTATTCATTGTGATCTTTGGACGTCTCCTATTCTTAGTGCCTCAGAGTATAAATATTATCTTGTCGTTTTGGATGATTGCACTCATTATACCTGGACCTTTCCTCTTCGTCTCAAGTCTGAGACGTTTGAGACGTTGTCCCATTTTTCGCTTATGCACGCACTCAGTTTGGCGCCTCTATTAAGGCCGTCCAGTGTGACAATGGCCGCGAGTTTGACAACTCCTCGGCCCGCACTTTTCTCCTCACCCATGGCGCCATCCTCCGTATGTCGTGTCCCTATACTTTCTAGCAAAACAGTCGTGCCGAGCGTATTCTTCGAATGATTAATAATATTATTCGCTCCCTCCTATTTCTGGCTAGCCTACCTCCTGCTTACTGGGCTGACACCCTCCACACTGCCACATATCTTCTGAATTGTCATCCCACTAAAACCCTGGTTGGCCGCACCCTCTACCTTGCGCTCCATGGCACCCCCCATCCTATGATCATCTCCGCGTGTTTGGATGTGCTTGTTATCCTAACTTGTCCTCCACCGCCACCCATAAGTTCTCGCCCCGCTCCACTCTATGTGTCTTTCTTGGTTACTCCGATAGGATCATTGTGTCCCGACATGTTGTGTTCGATGAGTCGTTCTTTCCCTTCACCAACATGTCCACATCCCCAGTTGATCCTGGCACTCTAACCTTTTTGAGAGATGATGACACCACCACTTTGCCCATGGGCCTAGTGCTGCTCCTGCAGGTACTTCGACCGCCGACGCGGTTTCCGACGCTACTGCCCCTGAGGACACGTCGTCCCAGGTTGTTGCCAGTAGCGCCCCCGGTTCGTCCAGTACCACTGCCCCTGCTTCGCAGGTTGCTGCCAGGGGTACCGGGCGCACTGTCTCCACAGCGTCGCTTGCCATCACGCCGGTGGCCAACACTCACAGCATGTGTACTCGAGGGAAGTCCGGCTTTCTTCAACCGGTTGATCGCCTCAACCTCAGTGTTGCTGTCCTCTCTCTGCTACCGGCGTCCGTTCGGTCTGCTCTTGTTGACCCGAACTAGCGCGCTGCTATGCAGTCTGAGTTCGACGCTCTCAAGGCCAACGACACCTGGTCATTGGTGCCTCGACCTCCCGGCGTCAACATTGTCAATGGTAAATGGGTACTTCGGCACAAGTTTTTGGCAGATGGAACTCTTGACCGCAATAAGGCTCGGTGGGTGTTGCATGGTTTTACTCAGCGTCCTGGCATTGATTATGATGAGACTTTCAACCCAGTTGTGAAGCTGTTCGTGTGGTTCTCAGCCTAGCTCTCTCTCGCTCATGGACCATGCACCAGCTTGATGTCAAGAATGCTTTCCTCCATGGCCACCTCGCAGAGACAGTGTACTGCATACAACCTTCGGGTTTTGTTGATCCATCACATCCTGATCATGTTTGCCGCCTCAACCGGTCACTCTATGGGCTCAAGCAGGCTCCGCGCGCCTGGCGCACTCGGTTTGCCTCCTTCCTTACTTCGAATGGATTTGTTGAGTCGAAGTCTGATACCTTCTTATTCACCTATTACTGGGGCGGTGAAGTGGCTTATCACCTCTTGTATGTTGATGATATTGTGCTCACAGCTTCGTCGCACGGTTTTCTTCAGCGGATTATTTCAGCTCTTCGCCAAGAATTCTCCACGACTGACATGGGTCCGCTTCATCATTTCTTGGGCCTTTCAGTTGAGCGCCGTGGTGATGGATTGTTTCTTTCCCAGCGCCAGTACCTTTTGGATATACTGGACAGGGCGGGCATGCGTGACTGCAAGCCTTGCAGTACTCCCATGGAGACTCACTCCAAATTGTCAGCTGATGGTACACCTGTGACGGATCCTACTCACTATCGTAGCATTGCTGGAGCCTTGCAGTACCTCACCTTTACTCGTCCAGATATCGCTTTTGCAGTTCAGCAAGTGTGTCTATTCATGCATGACCCCAGAGAACCTCATCTTGCTGCTATAAAGCGGATCCTCCGGTACTTGCAGGGCAGTCATGACCTCGGCCTTCACATCTCTCGGAGTGCACCACTTGACCTCGTAGTATACTCTGACGCAGATTGGGCAGGATGTCCAGACACTCGTCGTTCCACCTCCGGGTACGCTGTGTTCCTTGGTGACAACCTTGTTTCGTGGTCTTCCAAGCGTCAGGCAACAGTGTCCCGTTCGAGCGCTGAGGCTGAGTATCGCGCCGTGGCCAATGGCGTTGCAGAGGCTTGTTGGCTGCGTCAGTTGCTTGGTGAGCTTCGCTGCCCTCTTCGCCGAGCTACCATTGTTTATTGTGACAACATCAGTGCTGTTTACCTCTCCACCAATCCAGTCCAGCACCAGCGTACTAAGCATGTTGGGATTGATCTACACTTTGTTCGTGAGCGTGTCGCTCTTGGAGAAGTTCGTGTTCTGCATGTTCCTACTTCTTCGCAGTATGCTGACATCTTCACCAAAGGGCTTCCGACATCAGTGTTTATAGAGTTTAGGTCCAGTCTTAATGTTCGCGGTGCTCCCAGTTCTGACTGCGGGGGTGTGTTAGACAGTAAACGTACGGCCCACGGGCCTGCCCCTAGCGGCTCCCCTAATGGCCTATATGTAATCACTGATTGTGTCTATTGATGGTAATCCAAGTATTATTGAAACCCTAATACTCTCTCAGAGAGTAAAGTATCGATGGTAATAACATAGATAAGTTTTTAAAGTGAGACTCCATTTGGTACTCATCCAAAATCCATACCCCAAAATTTCTTCATGTCTTCCATTAGTGCCTCTTAAGAAAACGTCAAACTACCTCATAATAGCACTTCACTGCTGGGTCTAAACCCCTTATCACCGTCAAAAAGTGTGTCCGCAATGGGCAAGTGAGATTGATGGGTTTTTTCTATCGCTATCCGAACATTGCTATCAGTTCTACTCTTAAACCAGCAATGAGAGCAGCCTACTATAACTATCTATCATAAATCTGATCGTGCACTCTATTGCACCTTGGCTGGTCAAATGAAAACACCAAGCATATAACTTTTCCTTCGGGACATCATCTCCTTTTCTGATGTTAAGCACTTGATGAACTTGGGGCCATCATCATCTCCTCCATCGTAGCCTCCTCTTCCTCAAACACTTGGTGTGGACTAGACTCAGCTTATCAACACCTAAGCACATTGTTAATCCACTAGTTGTCACTTAATTACCAAAACAAGACTACGACTTTCATCATCCTCTAAATGATATCATGCAAATGAATAGGTTTCAACTACAAGATTTAAATCTTGTCAAACTCCACAATTTCGATGAAGGGTGCATCGCTATCTGAGTTTATTTTCAGATTTTCAAAAATTTTAAATCTCAAAATTTGAGAGTTTTGAATAAAAATTTAGGACTAAATGTTTTCAAAATAAAAACTTGTCAACTAGAAAGTTGTAGATTGTATTAACAAGTACAACTTTGGTATAGATTATATCAACGTTCAATGCCATTTGAAATTTCAAAATCTTATAACATAAAAGAAACAGAATTTGAAACTCTACTAGATCAAATAAAAATTTCATCAACTACAAAGTTGTATATCATGTTGACGACTCGAGGGTCTACAATTTTTGTATAATAAAAAATTATGACTTTTCTAAGACAACTATTAAGGCAACCCTTAGAATATATCTGCCTTTGTTAATTGATTTGTAGCGTTGCCACTGTCAATAGTTACTTTAGAGTTGGGCCCGGCGTACGACTGTGCACCTCTGTTAATCGGATTAACATAGATGGTCACATTATTATATTTAAAATGCCTCTCGAAAAAGGATTAACTGACAACAGGCGTTTGCCTTGAGCTCCCCTAACCATTTACAGAAACGATACTACAAAAATTTGTCTCTGTTAACCAGGAACCCCTCTCTTAAAATTTTGACTATAGTAGTGTTCACTTGTTTTATTTGATGCACTATATAATCACTGAAAAAATTAGCGAGCTATAGCGCCGAAATAATGTTGCTATAGCGTTCAGAAGCAGCTACCGCAATGCTCATTAGCACGCTATAGCGCCAAATAGCGTCAAAATAGCGCCGCTATAGCGTTTTGGCCAAGCTCCCGCTAAATTTTATAGCCCGTGATTTTTTTCATGGATAATAATGTTAATGTGTTGTCATAAAATAATTATATTTTCAATACCATATGTCATTCTTTTGAAATGTTGATAGTATTCAAGACCAATGGCAGAAATAAAACAATTAAATTGTCTCTTTACCTATTGGACTACTGGACTAGTCAGACTATGGCCTTTAGCTAAAATGGTTTGAGCCATCGTTCGTAAAATTACTTTGAGAGGCCATGGGCCAGGTCGAAGCTAGCCATTCACATCCGTGATACTACTAGTATTCATAGCCCATTAGTAACGAGAAATGTTTTAGATTCTTAGTAGAATCACTCGCTGTCAAAGGCCAAATATTTTATAAAAGATCACTTGGACCCTAATTTTGTTTTCATATATAGATCCAAAATCTGATTTCTCCTCATTCTTGCTCAGTTTCAAGAATCCAAAAGCTAACCAAACGGTTTTATAAAGTGATTTCGATTCAGAAAATAAATATTTCTAGAGATAATCTAGATCCAAACATTTGTAGGAGAATCCAGATCGTCCCTACCATATACACCCTAAGTCCAGATCGTCCCTACCATATACACCCTAAGCCTCTCTCTTTTGCTTTCATCCGAAGGCTTAAGAAGTAGGCCGAGATCCAACAATGGCAAGCCGAACCACGGCATCGAAGGTCGGAGCCGCAGCAAGTCAGCAAGATCCTGACAAGAGCATACAGCATTGTACATTTGTACTGTGGACTCAACATCATGCAGAACGCAGAAAAATCAAACGGAAGCCACAAGTTAGGTCAGGTATAAGAAACTTCTCAAACCAAACTGAATGACTCCTGTTCATCAAAATAAAACCACCAACTACAAATCACACCGATCGATCCGCGACTGGTATGTCTTACAAAAATGGGAGAGATGCCTGCTGCCACTGCACAGCTTCCTAACCACTCATCTGCGTTATTCATCTAGTTCGTTTGACATGCATATGAAAGAATCAATAGCTCAACCAAGCAACAAAGAGGCAACGACGGATCAATGAACAAGTGGACGATGGGCATCGGGGGCGGAGGCGATCAGTAATGGCGGGGCACAGCAGCAGTAGACGAACTGGTCGGCGATCTTGCATAACCCTACAGAATGTATGCCACATTTCTCGGTGCACAAGGTAGTCGAACAGACTCTCTGGTGCACTGGTGGTGGTGGTTTCTAGCTTCCGGATCCAGCTGGGAGCTGCCCCTGCCCGCCGACGCAACCGCAGCGAGGAGAGCCATCAGCAGCGCAACCCCGAGGAAGACGACCTGAATCTTCTTGGAACCCATCGCCATGAGGAGTTCTTGGTAAGTCTTCTTTCTTGGAATGAGTGTAAATGCAGAGACTAATTGGATTCTTGATGCTCGTTCGTTTTGCGGGGTGCCTGCTTAAATAGGCCGGAGCCACAGGCAAAAGATCTTTTTTTTGGGGACAAACAGCAAAAGATCTTGAAAAATCAATTCCTGCCGCTATGTGTGTTCCTTTATTTGTTGGGCACTTGTTGTTTGATATATTTCCTTCACAAATCCAGCCAAACAAGTCACATGAGTTTTGGTTCAAAAACATGCATTTAAGAGAATCATTCCTTCAGAATTTCATCTCGTTAGTGGAGACTGTTTTTAGCAACGATAAGAAACATCATTCGTTTACTTGATCCTGAGGTCCTCTAATTTATTTGTTTCCAGAAGATGCAAACTTTTTTTTTTTGAGTAACGAAAACTAACTTTTTTTAGAAACACACCAGAAAAATCTGAACTGTAGCCAAAATGCTGCCGAGCAGATGCCTGTGCACATGGGCTGACGCTAAAAAAAAAAAAAAAAAAAAAAAAAAAAAGGAAAAGTCTATATTTCCTCCCTCAACTTTCATGAAAGTCTGTTTTTGCTTCATGAACCGCAAAACCGAGCAGAACACCCCCCTCAACTTTTCAACCATGCATATTACCTCCCTAGCCAGGTTATAAGTGTTTCTAAACGCGGTTTTGTATTTTTCTTTTTTATTTTTGGCTGAATTTAAAAAATTATACTAAATCACAGAAAAATCATAAAATTGAAAACCTAACTTTTTTGTTCTCTACATGAGTAGATCTACAAATCAATATATAATATAGTATGCTTTAGTATAAAGTTTTTATTGTAGCTTTGGGTCTATGTTTTTCTATAATCAATTAGAATAATTCATAACTACAGTTTTTGTGGTTCAGTTGGGGTAAAAGTTTTATGGTGACCTAGTGATTGTATTCTTGAAATGTAAAAATTCCATACTCATTAGATAATGCATGACTTAAATTATAGATTTACTTAGGGTTTATGCTTACTAAATATAAATAAATGTATAACTAAATTATGCATGATCCAATGAGTATCTAATTTTTACTATAGTTAAACCATATGATAATTAGAACATCATTAAAATTTTTACCATAATTGGACCATAGAAACTATGAGTTACGATTTATTGTAATTAATCAAAAAGAAAACCATATATCGAAGCTACATCAAAAATATTTTACTAAAGTGAACCATATTATATGTTAATTGTTTAGAATTACTCATGTGGAGTCTAATAAAATTAGATTTTCTATTTTATGATTTTTTGTAATTTATTATGATTTTTTAAATATTCAAAATAAATAAAAAAGAAAAAGACAAAACCACCTTCAAAACCGCTTATAGCCAGGCAAGGGAGGTAATGTGCATGGTTTGAAAAGTTATGGGACGCATTTTGTCTGGTTTTGCAGTTCAGTAAGGAAAAATAGACTTTCGTGAAAGTTGAGTGAGAGAATGTAGACTTTTGTAAAAAAAAAGTTGCTTTGCTCAGATCTACAAAGTAAGCCATGTCTTCACCACAGCTGTGGCCCATTTAAGGATTGGCTTGGCCCAATTGGGCACTCTGAAATACTTTTTGTTTTACGTAGCTAAATCAAACTGAAGCATCGGCGCGTGAACTGCACCGACAAACCCGATATGAGCGCTTGCCCTGCTTCAAGAGCATTAGCAAGCTGCTCTCTGTTTCATTTCAGGCCAACATGCAAGATTGTGAGAAATCCTGGAGCATATGAGATTCCAGGTGGGAAGTGAGCGTGGCTCACTTGGCTAGGTGACTTAATGTGGCACTACACCTAGCCACCCAGGTTCGAATCCCGTCGGGAGCGAATTTGGGTGCCCATTTTCTTTTTAATGAAAAGCCCCCTAGTTCCTCCTAGGTTGGGTCGAGGTTTTTTTTCTTTTTTTTTTAATGAGATTCCAGGTGCCAGCTCAAAGTCGACAAAGTCAGTAACATGAAACATTCGGTAAAGACTGGTTCAGTGTGTGCGTTGTACGGCTCTTATGTTTGCATCCGCCGACAGTTGGCATAATGGCTAATTTCTAGCGTCTGTACCTGTTTCTACTAGTACTAGTACTTTGCTGCAACGAACAGGCCAAAAATAATGATTCAAGGGAGAATTAGAAAATTGGCCTTAAAAAAACTTGCGCTTAGGAAATTGGCTCATTTTTTCTTGAACTTCGGAATCTGGCCTCAAAACAAATTTTTCTCTGAAAACTGCAGTTTTGACCCTTAACAGTGTTAACTTTGGGGACAAAAAGACCATTTTACCTCTGAGAAAAAATATAGTTTTGTTTACTTATTTTATATATTCACAAATCTCAAGCACATACCACACATATAATCACATTTATTTTTGAAGTTACCAAATAAATAATTCTACGGAACTTGGTGAGTTTCATATCTATACTATAATTGAAATCTTGTAAAGGCATAAGAAGCATGTCCCTTACACTAGCCCCACAACCAGTCTCTACTAATCCCGCGTTTCACAAATTTGAAACCACGTCCATCAAATCACGGAACACGTCAGGTCCGGCCAATCAGGGACCACGTCCATCCAATCAGGAACGAATCCTAAATACGTCTTGCCGTCCCGCGGTGGCACCCCCGCGTTCAGGGTTCGATACTCAGGTTACTCACGTTGATTATTTTTCCATCTTTTTTTTCACCCCGTGACCCCCTCTCCCCACTCACGTCCTGGATCGCACTTCCCCCTGCTGCAGCAGCACGGCTAGGGTTTTCAGGCCGCCGGCAAGCCTGATTCGACCATCAGCGGGGAGGGTCGACAGCGCGGCCCCGCTGAGAGGGGCAAGGGTGGTGCGCTCGTCGGACCTAGCGCGACATCATCTGCCTCTGAGTGATCTCAGAAGAGCCACTCCGCCTCCGCCACGACGTACTGGGACGAGCGCGGCATCCTCCGCCTCCGAGCGATCTCAGCCGATCCGAGCGACCTCAGGCAGAGACGGGAAGACGTCCGGTACGCCCGTGCAAGATCCCCGTAGCAGCACGCGCGTCGATGATCTCTTCGACGGTGGACCTCGATATCCGGCGCAACTCGATCCAAGGCGGCCGCGGCCACGCCCTTCAGCGTTTACTAGGTGTGAGTTTTCTGACCCCCACAATGTTAGGATTTTGAAATTTGGGGAACACCCTCTGCAGATGTCATTGGGTCTTGGTCCTGAACTCCTGATTCCTGAACGCGAACAAACCCTGCTGTTCAAGAAAGTTTAAACAGCGAACTTGCCTCTGCCCTATTTTGTTTGCACGCCCCCTCCTCTCCTTTGTGATGTGTTTCGGTGTTGAGATGGCATGTTTATTTCTCCATTGTCTGAATTTTGGTTATCTGTGCGATACTAAATGTTCAAGGCAGAATTGGCATTAAGCTGATTAAGATCTCCACGAAACTGATATCTTGTTTAATAATTCTCAGATTTTGTTTGAATATGCTTACATTTCTTGATGAAAAAACTTACAGGTCATCTGAACATCCTTTCGAGGAATTATGCTGATCCTAATGATGCTGCTGTCATTTTGGGTGGTGGTACTGGGACTCAGCTCTTCCCTCTGACAAGCACAATGGGCCAATCCTGCTGTAAGATGACACACTTGACTGGCTTCAAGCTGCAAGAAGTACCAATTTGATTAACATCTTCAGGCTTATTAAGTAGACAATATCTACAGATCTCTACCATCCAGCTTTCTTTTATTTGAAGTTGGTACACCTCTACAGCATAAGGCACCAAAAAGTCTGTCGCTTTGCTAGAAATGTTCAGTTCGATTTACTAGCTCACAGTTTTTATAGCACACATGAGTTCTCTCTGTCTTCTTTTTTTCAATTGTCCTATGCGCATGGTAATTGATTTGTATAAAGGTAGTTATACTATAATTCTTGCTCTTGCAGTAGCAGGGTTTCTGCATCGGGTTGCAAGCCATGTTCAGTCTTGGTCACCGAAAATTGTAATACTGAAAGTTACTAAAATATAGATAGCTCTTGAAACATTTTGTTTGCAGATAAGCCTCTGAAAATTTGGTGGTTTCATTCTGACCAATATTGTTTTGTTACATGGTTTTACTTATTTTGTCTCTTCTTGGTGCTACTGAGGATTAAATTAAACTGCTTTCGATAAGGAGAGGAAGTGGACTAATGGGAGGAACACAACATGGATAGCAGGTAGCAGGCAGGTATGGAGTTTCCATCCTAAGACCGAGATTCTAATAAATAACATAAGCACTGTCCAGTCTGGTAGGATTACCCTAGGCTCAATTTTATACTAAGCATTAGTAAGAATTTGTTTAGTCAGTAAACTGTGGCATACTTTAACTGAGAGCATTTACTTTTTTTCCTTACCCATATCTGAAAGATTAAACATTTGTTCAGTTTGTCATTTGAAGTGAGAAGCATAGATCAAATTAATTTTGAGTTATTACTATTGTTAAAATTAGTCATTTTAGGGGGAGACAAAGGGAGAGGGAGGGAGGGAAAGACAGGGTTTAAGTGGTATTTTTTTCTAATATATGCTATTCAAAACATGAGCTAGATGCTTCTCTGTGATGCAGTTTTTTTTTCAGATTACTGAACCATGCTGATATTTTGTTTGCAGAACCATGGTAACTAAAAGAGCCTATTCCGTAGCAGTTGAAAGCTGGCATGTTGTAAGCTATATGTGCAGGAACTGATAAATATTTATAAGCTCAATCTGTTGCATAAATCTGAAGAGATTGCACATTCTGATGCTATACTACAAAAGAATGTGTATCTATTTTAGCATCAACTTTTCTTTCTTAAACTTTAAACATGATAAATACAAGAGACAAAATGTATTATAAAGTTTCAAGCTAAGATCATCTCAGACTGATCATGATAGTGTTGAGAAAAATATATGGCACTCTATGTATGGTTTGATGCAATAGTTCTCTAGCTCGTGCTTACTCATAGATGTTTGTCGTTATTTGTGTAGTTTCACATGTGCTCTTGCTCATGACTTCAACATCTGGATTGCATGAAAAGCCAATAGTTCTGCTGATTTATCTTGTTTTGTGCTTTGTAAATGAATCAATGATTTTTCATGGCCATTGCTTTGTATTTTTATCACAGTTGATGTTGCATACATCAAGGAGAAGCCTGCTAGCCTGGGCTCCCAGCCATCAACACCATGCTCCAACAGTAGGATGCTGCCAGCGGAAGAAAGGCTGCTGGGCATGGGAATGGGAACAAGCCTCCCAGCCATTAGGAAATGCAGTTTTTAGGCTACAACATGCAAATTCAGACTGTTTGCCAAACTTATTTTTGTTGGATATGTATCCACTATACTCTGATATCATTGTTCTCGTGAAAATAATCTTTATTTGGTATGGGGTTGCCATCATGATCAAGTTTTTTTATTCTGATCTGATATTATAATATGTGATTGTTGATTTTTTTAAATCATCAAAGCATTTACATCATTTTGGTTTAATTTGTGTTGCCCTAAATATCACCGTAGCGTTAGCACGGGCACTATACTAGTTTTTAACAAAAACTAGACATCTCAAGGAATCAGTGGCGGAGCCACAGGGCCGTCCGGCGAGTAGGCAATATAATATATGTATTATACATGTATTCATCTTAAAAAAATAAAAAGTCACCTTTTATCACGGATCACGCCATCCGTCACGGAAGCGGGATCTTATACATGTATTCATCTTAAAAAAAAAAGAAAAATCACCTTTTATCACGGATCACGCCATCCGTCACGGAAGCGGGATCCACAAGGCCCAGGATGCGGCCCACGCAGCAAGGCTGTCCTCAGACCTCAATACGTGCGTGTGTTTCCTTTTGATCCATCGATCGATCGGAGCTGAGGAGTTAAACACGCCGCTGCGCTAACGCCGACGCCCCGACGCCCGTCGATCAGTGCAGGTGATTGCCTCTGCCCTGCTGTGCCCTCCGACCAATCACTTGTGTGCAGAGACTTGTGGATTCACTATTTCTCTTAGGGTCTGGTTTGAATTCTTCTTCGTTTATACTACGATTCAATTCCTGAAAATTCCGGGCATCTAAACGAGCCCTTAGGTAAAATAACTAAAGCTTAATTATCTACTCTTCATGTTTTGGATGATCGTCTAGTTACTTTATTGAATGGAATATTTTTAAAGTTAATGAAGATGATACTATAATCAAGGGATTTATGTCTCTTCAAAAGCGTCGAATAAAATAGAAAATGTAACATAAGGCGTATTGTTTTATGAGTTTATACCTATATTTCAATTGTCGATATAGCTTTTGAACAATTTATATTGTATTTATCACCTTAATTAACTCAAGAATTTAAGCTTTACCACGTTACTTAGTGTATATACTGAATCATGTTGTTATTTTTCACAATTACTATCAAAATTTTAAAATAGGGTTACCGAATTGGATATGAAAATTTATAATGGGCATACCCTAACCTAAAATCCTAGATTCGCCACTGCAAGGAATACAACAAAATTTGGTTCACTAAAACTTGAGTTACCATACTCCAGATATGAATTTCCAAAGATGAGGGGCAAAGTGTTCTTTTCGCTCAAACCACAGTGTTCAAACTAACAGATTTGCCTCACAGACCTGATAGAAGGCCAGTTTCCTAAGAAAATTTTATTTTGAGGCCAGATTCCTAACCACAAATTTTTTGGAGGCCAATTTCCTTATTCTCTCGTGATTCAAGTTAGATTCAACAATTTGAGACCAAAGACGTCTTCGTCTGGTCTATATATATCTCACATAATTCAGAACACGCAAGATCTTATCCCGGGCATGGTTAAGGCCAATAACGTGTCAGCTTGGTTCTCTTGCCTGGCTTGCTTGCCTCACGAGCAAGGCTAGCCTAGCTAGGCCCCGGTGGCTACCAGGGCAAGCAAGACGTGTTTAGGAAGATGGACGAGTTGGTCGAAGCTTCTGATGATCCAAAAAAAAAAAAAAAGAAAGTGAAGAATTTGAGGCCACGTTTGAAGCAATGGATATATGCAAGGAGTATGGATTCCTCCGACCTCAAGTTTGCTGAGCCAGAGACCGAACAAGCAGTATCACAGATACTGAAATATGTTGAAGACGCGAAGAACGGCACATTCACTCCTTCCAGAGAGAGGGATGAGTTGAGCCTTGGCTTGGGCAACCCTGAGCACCCAGGCCGCACCAGGGGGCTAGGGAAGTTGACAACCTGGAAGAAAGGATTCAAAGAGGACAACACCATGTACAAGAAACATGACAGATGCCGAAAACCCGACCTTGAAGTCCAAGTGAAGGCTATAGTTGAGAAGGTGCTTTCAGAGCAAGGTCTGTCTGCGGAGCCGCGGACACAGATGGCGCCGCTGGGACAGCTGGCTGTAATTGGCAGCCCTCTTGATGTTCCCTGCAGCCAAGGTTCCAATGCAACCACAACCGCCGTTGATTGCATACGGGAGCCAACTAGTTGCACCCTGTTGGTTCCATTGTGAACTCTCGCGGGACTACACTAGGGTCGAGGTGCATACTGTGAAGCCCGAGTACATGAGGCATAAGATAGATCACCCAACTCAAGAGGGGCTTGTTCATCTTGGAGATGTCATGAAACAGTTCATCCTCTGACACAAAAAGGACATTATATTGAATGTTTCTTCGCCAACTTCGAGCGACATGCATCTGGAGTGAGTTGTTGAGGATGGGGAGTATATTCACCGGCTCTTGACGACCACATGCCTCATACGCCACATTCTTCCCCGACTCCTAGCATGCCACATACTTCTCCAGCTTGTCATACCGAGCAAGGGCATGATGAGGTGCCACATTCTTCCCCAACTCCTAGCAAGCTCGTGACTGACAAGCCACATGCTTCTCCAGCTCGTCATATCGAGCAAGGGCATGATGAGGTGCCACAATGTTCTCCACCTCGTCAAATCGAGCAAGGGAATGATGAGATGCCACAGCATTCTCCAACTACTGGTACCGAGCAAGTGGCTCATGACACGCCAGAGCCTCCTCAACAGGCGCAGCCGATACGTAAACGAGGACTGCCTTGCGAAAAAGAAGATGAGGGCGCGGCTGAATGGGAAGTCCGAGTGAAGCATTCCTACCATATAAGGCCAGCTTTTGTTGGTATGCCAAACGTCCCGATGATTGACAAGTGGTATTCTCGTGACAAGTTCAAGCCTGAGAACCAAGTTAAAGATCTCTACGCACGTGCTAATGAGCCGCTTGACACTAGCAAACACCACCAATCGTTTAAGAAGTATCCAAATGTTGAGGAGATCAATTGGACAGAGGATTGCCCGAAGGAATATAAAAGAGGCAAGCCCTTCCTACCAAACCGAATGATGTCGCTCATGCCACTTGGAATAAGAAGGTTCCATGATTGGTACTTGTGTGCCCAGGTGACGAGCCTAAATGAGATAAAAGCATGCTTGCCTAAAGGCACATTTGGAGGCCCCACCTGGGGCACTATTATTTGTCTTCGATGACAACCTGACATACTTTCACCTCGGATCCATGGAACTTAATCTAGTTCGCGTGTGGTGCCTGTAAGTCCTTGCCCTCTCGATATGACGTCAATGTAATGTTTGGATTTATTTATAACTAACCCACATCGTGATTTGTAGAATGCAAGCACATAATGTGAAGAAGACGCCAAGTCTAAGTGTCGGGTATATAGACCCTTATTATATATCATCAGCAAAATTTAATTACCCTGAGTACTGGCCTCTGGATCACGAGGAGCTAAAAGATGGGAAGACCGCTAAGGAGAAAGAGGTCATCCGGAAGGAGAAGATATATAGAGCGGCCATCAAGGTTGCAGCACGGATTGCCTGATTTTTTAAGAATCTCGAGCATAACAAAACCATATGGGCACCATACTACTTCCGGTAAGCCCGACTCTATACCTAAATACAGTTTTGCTTGATATATTTAGTTCGATGCAAGAGGGCTTATCTGTTTCTTCTTTGATTAAATTCGTGCAGCAAACACTGGATTCTTTTTGGCGTCGATCTCGGGAGCAACATGGCATATGTCTTTGATTCAGCAGATTTTGAGCCACAGACATACATGGACTTCACAGCGGTTCTCAAGATGTATAAATATCGACAATCCTCATTAGCTTATGTTTGTATATATACTTGTAAACTTCGCTTTTTGGATACTAACAAGTTGCATTTGCTAAAATCCTTCGAACAGGGCATTCAGGCACTATGTCAACGAACATAAAGGAGTGCATGATCCACAATTTAAGGACGAATTGCGAATCAAAACTCTATTGGTGGTAAGTGTAACTTATATTGATACACTCCATTACGTGGTTTGTCAATAACATTACTTAATATTTCAATATACGAAATATACAGGGTCCCAAGCAACAGGTCGATAGTCTACATTGTGGATATTACATGTGTTCTGTGATGTGTAACAGCCTTGCCTACAGGAGACACCCCGAGCTGGTAAGTTTGAACCTCTTTGACCCTAGTATGGAATCTTAGCTTGTTATGAAATACTAGACCTAAACTTGTTCTCTTGTAGTGGAAAGAAGATAAAAACAAGAAAAGGAGTCCATACAAGGATGACCAACTCTTAGAGCTGGTTGGCGACCTTTGCGGCTTCATCGTTGACCGATTGTCGATTACAGAGGCGACTACCATGACCCAGATTCTGACTTAGGTAGTAATATTGTCTTCCAACACCTTCGTAAGACTCACAGACTTCAACTAGGTTTGGGCTTCTCGAACTCTTTGAACTTTTGAATTATGGCTTTATAATGGACTTATGATCGTATTTGTGGTTTGTATGGACTAAAAGACTTTGAATTATGGCATGTAATTGTGGTTTGTATGGACTAAAGGACTTTGAATTATGGCATGTAATTGTGGTTCGTATGGATTATGGCTACTTGTGATGGTACTTGTGAATTATAACTATATAATGATTCTCTTGTGGTTAAATTTGAAATTAAATTTGAATTATATATAATATCCTGTGGTCAGATTTGAATCTGAATTATATTTTTTTCCTAGAAAGGGGCGGCTGGATCAGCAACGCCCTTACAGATGGCATTTATAAGGGGGGTTGGTGATTCAACCGCCCATACAAATGCATTTGTAAGGGCGGTTTGCTGAACCGCCCTTACAGTGGGCTGATTTTTAAAAGCCCCCTGGCAAGATGGGTTGGGATACCCGCCCTTAAAAACCCCTTGAGACCCATCCTTAAAAACCCTGGCTGTAGTGTACTCCTAATAGGATAAGTTGGATTATTGAAAGCCCTGTGATGCTTTGGTTTATTGGTAAAAAATGTTGCAATTGATATTGGTTATTCCTTTCTGCATTTAATCTCCTTATTGTATTGGTTACGAATGTAATTCATTGCTCCCTCTTTATTTTGCTTACTGGCATTGTTTTTGTTTCTTCTGATTTTTTTTTTTCAGTTCTAGCTGCTGCATGCTGAAGTGTTATTCTGAATGTATAGTTGACTACTTGTCAGTGTCCTAAATGCACAGCACTTTATTACCACTACTACCTCCCACCATTGCTATCTGGTTTGATATGGTATTGTTGAGTTATTAACTTCTTGTTTGTGTTGTTTTGCTCCAGGAGTGTAGCACCGATTAATTCGAGTAATGTCTCTCTGCCCAGACCATCATTAGACCTCCCAGATGTTGCAGATCTCTTCGCTCCCCCTGCAGACAATGCATCAAGGAAGAGAGAATCAAACGGGTCTGTTCTTCATGACTCGCGCAGTAAAATTCCAAGGATGCAATCACAACCCCGAGGCACAAGAAGTGCTGCAGGGAACACTCTAATTCCACCACAGCTTCGTGGAAGGTTAGTTTTTTCTTGTTCGTTTCATGCCTCCTTCGGTCATATGGGATGTCATATGAGACCACCTTATTATTTGTATTCGCTCACCTCCTCAGCTAACCAATCGAATGAGGTTCGCGGGCTCAGTTCGGGAATGTATTTGCCAGTTGTTCACATTATGTATGTTGTATACCTGAGTAATGCCATCTTTGGTTACTGTTTCACAGGAGCAATGTTGTTACTGAAGATACGAGCGAACTCTTTGTGGCTAAACGAAAAGAGTAGCATCTTAACACTTTCTGAACCAGAACCTCTATTTGGACTTCATAGACACATGTACTGGCTCCCATAGTCCCCTGGATGTGGCGGCATGATCAAACGATGTTGCTGACTCCTAAAGAACTGAAGGAAGGATGCTAATGGTACCGCAACCTGGACTCTTAACCCACAGTGGGTCGTCGTCTGATATCAAAATGCTCTCTTAGAGCATTTCTTTGGTGCTCACTCGTGTTTCATGTTCAACGGTGCTACATGACTGATGTTGGATGCATGTAAAATTTGTAACTCTGTCATGTTATGGCAGCTAGATGCTACTCCTGTGTTTAGGAGTTAGGAGTAGATGCTACTCCCATTTATCTTTTGATCGGTGATGACAATCATGTATTCCGCCCCTGGCTTAACTATGTTCAAGCAGATTTCTCGCGAGTATATTTTAATACTCAAGGAATGCCGTGAACTACTCCCTCCGTCCATAAAAGACAGTCGTCGTTTGTATACGTGCCACAAGTTTGACTCGATTCGTAGAAAATACATGCAACATTTGTATCTCCAAATAAATTTGTTAAAAAACTAGATTTAAAGATCTTTCTAATGATACTAATTACTCCTTCCGTCCCAAAATAGATGTCATTCTGTCTTTCCGAGAATCAACATTTTCAAACTGCCGGCAATTATATATTAAAATATATAAATATTTATGCTAAGTAATTAGTATCATCGGAAAGATTTTAAGTCTAGTTTTTTAATAAATTTATTTGGGGATATAAATGTTGCACGTATTTTCTACAAATCTAGTCAAAGTTGAGAAAGTTTGACTTGCACGCTTCCCATAGCGCCATTCTTTTTGGGATGGAGGGAGTATGTATTATAAGTATTAATATTTTTTAATATATAATTGCCTGCAGTTGTTTCTCGAGAAACGCAAGCGATAGTCTTTCAGGGACGGAGGGAGCACGTATTGTCTCTTAAGATTCTGCTAGCAAATGAGATTGTTTCTTTAAATGCTGTGAAGTACGTATTGTCTCTTAAGATTCTGCTAGCAAATGAGAGATTGTTTCTTTTAACAAAGTTTTCACATAAGCTAATTCCACGCCTGCTGCAAATTGCTAACCTACCGCACCATTGCCAAGAATTTAGACTGATTGCACTGGGAACGATATACGTTCCTCCAGTACCAATTTACCGGATGGAGAGCCGCAGCGCCATACTCTATCGCACCAGCTCATCCGCCATCCCTTCCTCCATCCGCCAAACATAGCGCGATAGCGGACGTCCGCTACGCGCTACGGCCCCACCAACATCCCGCGGCCGTTCATCCGCGCGCCAGAGCAGGAAGGGAGAGAGAAGGGGATGGCCGGCGGAGCAGCCGCGCCCGCGGCCCGGCGGTCTCACCTCGCGCATCGGAGCCGCCCGCCCGCCGAGGAGCAAAGGAGCAGAGGACGGCGTCGGAGAATAGCCCGCGACGGAGCCGCCCGCCCGCCGAGGAGCCGCCGCCCGGCCGCTGCGGAGCTCCGCCGCTCGCCCGCTGAGGACGTCGAGGCCGCTGCGCACTCGCCGGTCCGCTACTGGACCGCAGCAGATCTGGAAGGAGTGTTGGGGCGGAGGTAGCTAGTCGGTCTCGTGTGTGCGCCCGCCGGAGAGGAGGCGCCCCCCGCTGCGCGTCGACCAGCCGCTGGAGGCAGCACCGCCACCTGTGCCCGATCCGCTCGAGGGAACAGGGCCGGGCGGAGAAAAAAGAGGAAAGGAAAAGAAAGAAAAAGAAAAGGAAAAAAGGAAAGGAAAAGAAAAAGTGAGGAGAGAGGAGATCGTAGTTGGGATGGTTGAATAAAATATAGGGTAGTTGGCATAGAGTAGAGATATAGAGAATGGATGAGTGTGGGAGAAAGTAGTATAGATGAGAGAATCTCGATGACCAGGACGAAATATTCTTTTTAGAGGATGGATTTAGAGTATGAAGAGTGCGGATAGTCTTACCATGTCCGAAACAGGTAAATTTGGCCAAAGACTTTGACCAAATTTATTTATTTCCGCTCGGCACGTGTAATTTATTTTTCCCGCAACAAAGGAAAAATGTTCGCTCTCTCGGCCAATATTTTCCTCCAAATTTGCTTCCTTCCTCCGAAAGGAGGCCCGGTTTTGGCTTCCCTAGTACGCTTCTCCCGCGGCGTTTTCATCATCTCTCCTCCGCTGCCCCCAAGTCCCCCCATCCGCCGTCGCATTTGCGCCCAGCCGCCCACTGAACCCCGAATCGGAGGCTCTCTTGCTCGTGTCGATCAATGGTGGACTAGTGCCAAAGCGAAGACGCGAGACCTTGCGAGATTTCTGGCCTTGCTCCCCGCAAACAGAGGTATAATCCCCCCAATATTTTCACGTTTTTGTTGTTTGTTTTGATGATCATGTTCTCCACGGCGCTGAATCATCCGTTTCTCGCCGCGGAAGAGGGGGGGTTTGGTCGAACCTCTAATCGCCGATTGTTCCACACGACATCCATTAACATCGCCTGCGGAGTGTGGAGGGCTTCTCTCCTATCCTCTGTACCCCTAAACCTCAAGCCAAACCCCTTCCATGTTTCCGCGGAGGGGGATTTTGGCGATTGCTTCGTGATGAGCGCAATGAGCGTGAGATTGTCAAGCCGACGCGTCTGTGAAACTAGTAGCTGTGGTTATGTTTCAACAGAGATATCATAGCTTGCTATCACAACTAGTGCTTCAACCTTCAGGCATAAGATTGCCTGCGTAATTGGTATTAATACTGTTTGCTTTATTACTGAATCCTAGGACGATCAAAATGTCATGTTCTTCAATGCCCTTTCAGATTTACCACTATAGATGCTATTTTGTAGGCTAATCTTGGTTTCTGGCAACAACTTACTGCTGCTGTCTTGCCATTGTATGGTCTACTAGTCCGGGCAAAACCTTTAGCCATCTGAACCCACCCTCCCCATCACCCCCAACACCCCCCCCCCCCCCCCCACCCAAAAAAAAAAAAAACGCACACACCAAAGAAACAACAAAATGTCCATGCACATAATTTCTGTGAACACAGTCTGCTCTTAATCTCAACATTTAGCCCCTTGCTACTGGGTACCACATTTAATTTTCCATCCTGCATGAAAGTCTGCTTGCAGTTGGTTGTGTCACCTTAAATCGGCATACGCCAGGACACTAGGACAGGGCAACTGTGTCATTTATCTTTCATGTAAATGTTTGTATATCTCCATTTCAATACTTTAGCTGTTTCAAAATGTTCCGCAGTTTTGGTGTTTATATATGCATCATCTGACCATTTGAATTTGAGAATATTTCAGCACTAGTACCAAGTTTAGGTTTTCTTATCAATTCAATAATCACATCGTGATTTGTCTGGTGTTGGTACGCCATTCACAGTTTTCAATCTTATAGGTTCTGCTTGCTTATATCTGCCAGCAACAACAGCTTAGGTACAATGAGCACAGCAAGAGTTCAGGGAAGATTAGATTACCTTAATTCACAGGAGCCTGGTGATGAATCACAGGCTACGGCTATTGATACTGTGGAAAGGCTGCTGGTAGAAGATGACATAGGAACTTCTCAGAAAATGAGTGCTAAGCCAATGAGTGGAACAAAGTCAGCTTCTATATTAGGAACAAAAGTAGCCCAGTGCCTGGCCAAAAGGGGTGATTGCAGTAGCCCACTCCAAAATACAGGTACTTTTGACTGGGCTGATGCTTCCAGTAATGATGAGTGCACCGCCATTATGATTTCCAGGAAAAAACAAAGGATCCATGCTAATACTCAAGGGAAGAATTTGACCTCCCAGAGATATGGTGGCAGCGGATCAACTACCATTGTTGGTTCCATACCAGAATGTAATGGTGGTGACTCAGGCTTGAATTCTTTTAAGAAGCCAGAGCCTGTTGGTTCCTTTGATGATTTATATTATGCATATGATATTGGGCCATGTACTCAGATGGCAGCTGAAGCCATGGAAGCATTGTCCAATGCATCAATTGTAAATTATGTAGTCAGGGAGAATGCACATCCTGAAAGTTCAGTTCTTAGAACAAATTTGGGAAAAGAAAGCAAAGCCGATAAGATATGTTCTGAATCGCCAATTCAGAAGCGAATTGATGGAACTTCAAGCTCTGTGAAAAAGCATCCCAGCAAGTCAAAAGACAAGAGGAGTCCAAAACAGACGGCAGGGAAAGCAAAAGGAAGCATTGACAGTATCACTATACAGGGAGATTCAAATCATGAGGTGTCTGAAGGAATCAAGGGATCTGGTGCAACTGATTCAAATATGGTAGTTTCTGATGCTGTAATCCGCCCTAAAAGGAAGAGGACCTACACGTTTATCTCAGGAAGCTCAAAAGTTCAATTCAATAAAGCTGGGAGCTCAACTACACTTAGATCCAAAAGTACAGGAGTAGCCAACTCATCACCAACAAATCATGTGAGCATATCTGGCCCTGATTTAAATCAGCTTGCCAGATTAGAAAAACAATCCACATCTGCACAAGAAGATCATAACTCTAGTTTGACAAACAGAGTACCACTGATGGAGCTAAATAGCAAAAGCTCCCAATTTAGGACACAAATATCAAAGAAGCCATTGAAGAGAGGACTTGTGAAATCACCAGGTTCCAGAGAACTTGCCAGTCTGTTAAGAAATGAAGCATCTCCAGTTGTACAGACAAGCAGGCAAAGAAGAAACATGTCCAAAGTCCATGGCATGGATAAGGAAACCATCAAAATGCAAAACAAAGGTAGTGGTCCAATACATTAGTTATATATTATACATATTAAAAACAGTGTTTAATGGTCTGTGGATGAATCCCATTTTTAAATTTTTTCTTGGATGTTGGCAGATATTGATATACTTTGGACTACCAGTGGCGACAACTATTTCAGAAGCTACACACTTTGTTGCTGAAAAGTTTGCCCGTACAAGGAACATGCTTGAAGCAATAGCTATGGGAATACCTGTAGTCACGCCATCATGGTTTGAATGTTGCAGTGAAGCAAGGTGCTTCATTGATGAGAAGAAATACATTATGAGAGATATGAAGAAGGAAAAGGAGCTAAGCTTTAGCATGCCTGTCTCACTTAGCAGAGCCTGCAAAAAACCATTGCTTCAGGTTTTCCTCTAATTTCTTATATGAAGAGTCCAATTGAAATGGGGAAAACGAATAGTGACAGAGGGCAGTTGTATTCTCTTTTATGTGCAGAGAAAACTCAACATTTACAGTACGCTTACAGCATTCCTTTTATAATATTATCACAATGTTTCCTGAGGTTTCAAAAATCTGTTTCAGTGTAGAAGAGTATTAATCACACCAAACGCCAAGCCTAGCAAGGAGCTTCTGAAAAGTTTAGTAGTTGCAGCTCATGGTCAGGTATGAAATCTGTAATCTACATATCCGTATCAGTCAACCATCACACTTCCCTTGGTAGTTTAAGTTTGCATTAATTTATGAACCATGTAGCCATAGGGCATAAATAGAAAATATCCTATAATATGCTTTATGTTTTACTACAACTTCATATGTAATGAATAATTTTGTATGATCTCTATACCTGCTAGAACTCCATTCTTGGTTCCATAATTTTCATTGGCTAATTTGCTCTAGTGCTAACTAAATTTTGTCAACTGCTGGGGAGAATCACAGCCTCTACAATGAAGAACAAAAATTTTGAGGGGGCCTTTGTAATCTCTTGCGAACAGGATCACAGTGTCTGTATGCCATTAATTAAGAGTGGTACATGTTATGAATTTTCCCTCCCAAAAATCTTTTTCTATTGCTTTATCCTTTACTCTCAATTTATCAAAAAGTTATGTACAATTGTTGCAGGTCTGGAAGTTTTTGACTCGGAGCTTCTTCTGAATGGTACTGTCACTCAGAAGCTAGAGTTTGCCAGGTACATGCTTGCTATCTTAACTAGCTAGAATCATGCTGTGTCTTTAACATTTTGATATTGATGAAATCTACCCTGCTTTCTAACTCCGAAAATGGCATCTTTTGTGTTTCATTCAGGTATCGCCTCTTTCCATGAATAAACCATGTGAGCGCGATGTGGATAGGTTCTTCTGGTACGATGCAAGGCAGACAAAGCACTTCTGTACATATGCATCCTATGTGAGACTGCAGTCTTGGCTGTATTTATCTTTCGAGCCTCTGGCCCTTACCACTACTATTTGCTTTCTATTGGCTCTTGGCACACAGTCCATGTGGGAGTTTTGGTATTCTTTTGTTGTATGGCTGTGACCATGTTAGCCTATGTTAAATCTAAGTACCTACATGGATTGGATATTTCATATATCATTTTGCCAATGAGCCTATTCATAGTGGTAGAACCAATCCATTCCGCTGGTATTTTCTTGAGAGGGCAACGTGTAAGGATTTGGACCCAATGATTGCCTGTGTTCATGATATCAGCTCACGATGTCTCTGATGCTTTTTTGTATGACAGAGTGAGCAGTATAATCAAGCACTAAAGAATTTATCTGTTCACCTACAAGCACTAAAGAATTTATCTGTTCACCCACTCGAACCAGCTCGATGCATTTGACATTTCTGGGTGTGTAACAGAGTTCTTACAGAACACGATAATGTGTTGGCTTATATACAGCTAAGTGCAGTTGTGTGTTCAGCAGCACCTCTCCTTTTTGAAGTGGCACACATATTGAGCCTCTCCTCTTGTAGCATTTTCTTTATAATATTTTGTCCAGATGCAGTATGTAGCTGGTGTTTTTCTTTTTTATCCATAACAACACATACTAATGGTAATGTGAGTTGTGAGGAAGAGAGCAATGGCATCAAGAACACCTGTTTATTGTTGAAAGCGTGATGCAGTATGTTGGTACTAGGGGGATACTGGAAACAAGTAGTCTTGTTAAAACAGCAGATCAAGAGCCAGATTCTGGTTTGCAGATCTTTGTATCGCTTCTTGTTTGTGTGCTGTTGTTGTGGATGTCTGGCATTTCTGCCTATCATGTTAAAACTGGTGTCCCCCAACCAGCTCTTTATTTCAGAACCTATCATGCAGGAGTCTGAGAGGTATGACAAAAATTAACATTCTATCTACTCTAAAAAAGGGAAACTTGTAACATTGTCTCCTCAAAGTTGTGGTAAAATCACCTAGGATGGTTTGGTTTTCATGAAGCAGCAGCATGTGAGGATTCAGTGTGTTCTAGAGCAGCCGTGCAGCGTTCATCTGCTACTCTCTCACTGATTCACTGCGTCATCTCGTTCTAGAGGATATCAAGCAGGAGCAGGAGCAGGAGCAGGAGCAGCAGTGCAGTGTTCTAGAGGATAGATACAAATAGCAAGATATATAGCATTCCAGTGAACAGATGAGCATGAACCAAAGCCAATAAAGAACTAACTTAACCCAGCAAGAACCATAGATAAGGTTAACCGACAAATCAAATAGTAGGGACTCTAATAATTTCTCATCAGCACAAGTTTTAACACGACGACAAAGCAGCTAGCAAACGTGAATCAAGCACGTACACGTGCGTACATAACAATAGCGCCACAGCCCACACAGACAGACGATGGAGAGGATCTAAGTTTATTTATTAAAAGCCGGACAGGCCACACACACGTCAGGGCTCAGGTTGGTGAAGGCTTCAGGCTTGACTTTGTTAAAGTGAAATGTAAATGAACAAGTGATTGGAAAAACTGTATCTTTCATTGATCTCTGAAACATATTTATACAAGTGAAGGGGTGTCAGGAAGGGACACGACTGTTCCAAAAGACATGTCCTTTGGGAATGAAACTAACCGTCTAATCCTATCCACAAATCTTGTACTTGATGGATGAGATCATTTCGTCTGTGAAGGGATGTCTGTTGGGAACAGACACTTGGGAATAGACACCGTTTCACAACACTCCTCTTGATCGAATCTTTCTTGAGATCTATGTAGTTGTAAGTTTGGATTCCTCAAAAAATCTGTGGGAAAAATCTGAGGAATATGTATGTATAGATATGCTATAAAAACTCCTTTAAACCTTATCAGGAAAATAAGGACAAAATAGCATATATGTGTTTGTGATTTAAATAAACCACTGTGTCATTGGTATCCCATTAAAAACCCCAGTGGAAAAAAATATTGAAGATACGACATAAATATGGCTCCTCCAAAAACCATATAGGAAAAACATGAGGAGCGGTATACAGTGATATGTCGCTAAAACTCCTTTAAAAACCCGGTGGGAAAATTAGGAGAAAATATGATGACATATTATTGGTATTTCCTTTTAAATAAATCACATGAAAAACCATGGATATGTTGTGAGGGCGATATGTGTCTTTGATATTTTCCACAAAAACCCCGATGGGGAAAATAGAAAATATAACACATGCTTATGTTAATATTACCTCATTAAAAACTTTAACAAGAAACCTTGTGAGTAAAACTTATAAAATAAAAGAGTATAATATGATACTAGTACAAGTTAGCATCTAGGAGATGTCTCCCCTGGTTCTTGCAAATTTAGTAGTCGTCGCATACCAACCTTATGTTCAAATTTTGAAATATAGAATTTGGTTAGGACTTAGTAGCTAGGTCAACGAGATTGTTGCTTGACATGATTTGCAAGATGTTTATTTCCCTACTTTCATGGGGATAATACAACTTAAGGGCAATATGCTTAGTGACATTTCTCTTTATGCAACCTGCTTGTATCTATGTAACATAAGCGAAATTATCTTTATAGACAATTTTAGGTGATTCGGTTGAATCAATACCACATGATCTGTTGTATGTGGTTAATCATTATGCGAAGCTATACACATTCATGTACTGCCTCATAGAGTAATAATTTCAGAATGATTAGTAGAGGTTGCCATCAGAGTCTGTTTAAAAGACTTCCATGAAAGAGGTGTACCTCCATAAGAATACAATTCATGTTTGGAATTGGTCATAATGTAGACGAGATAAGTAACTAGTATCCATGTATCCAATCATATTGTCACTAAGATATCTGAGGATATGCTTTGCTCTCGTCCAATGCGATGAGTTGGATTTGCACTATGTCTAACTAGTATGTTTATTACAAATGCTATATCAAGCCTCGATGCAATTTGCAAGATACATAGTGCTCCAATGACACTAAGATATGAAACTTTGATCCCAATATCTTTTCTACAATATCCCATGGTCTAAATAGATCTTTCTCTGTTTTTAGAGAATGAACAATCATCGGGATTTTGTAATTATATGATTGATCCATATTGAATTTCTCCAATATTTTATGGATATAAGCTAATTGATGCACTAAAATCCTTGAAGGACGGTGCACAAGTTGTGAGATTATTTGGTCTTACCCAAAATATCCATCTCCAATCCATATGATTGCTTCATTATACACAATGTATGTTGCGATTTGTATTTGGATTCAGAATGTGAAGTCCATTGGGACTCATACGTCCGAATCTATCAAATTCATTTGATCTGCCAATTATTTTTAATTTGGAAACTTAATTTTCACATATACCATGGGGTATGTTATGCTAGGTCTCTGCGTGAAACCATATGCTACATGCTCTTATTGTTCACCACCTTGTTTACTCAAAGAGATTTACTCAAACCAAAACATACTATAGCAAACAAAGACGACATGAAATCACTATAGAGATTTACTCAAACAGATGACAGAGCATGATCATGGTGAGAATTTTTTTTATAAATATTTAGATGCATGCGACATGAATGCATGTAAGGAACTAAACATGCAATGGATGAGCAAACAACAAAAAGTGGAGTGGATGCATGAATATCTTAAAAGTAAACATGCAGTGAGATGCAAGAATTTAGAAGATAACTACTCAAAATTTTAAAGTCCATGAGCAAGACTATCTCACCATTCTTGATCATACTTACCATGACTTACATAATGAAATTTGTGAGTTGTGCAACATCTATGTTCGTCACTTGAGATGTGATTTGAATTCTTGTGACGACGACCTTTTCTTCATTCTACACATGGTTAGAAATAATATATATGTATACACAAACCTGTGAGATGGTAGGGTTCCAGTGTAGATGAATGTTGAATGTTGAGGGACCCTTTGCTCTTCAATGTCTTGTGGAAACTTGTCGGAAGGTCGAAACGACATCTTTTGTCTGTCTATTCCACAACTCAACAACAAGGGGTAATCCTACTAAAGCTAGTGATATACTAAACTAGCAGATATCAAGATCATTATCAAAATCTCTACGCCAATTGCTTCCCCGGCAACAGCGGCAAAAATGCTTGTTGGTATTTAATAAGTGCAAATAGAAAATAAAGGATTCCCAGTTAGCGTAAGAAAATACTATTGTAGCATTTTACGGGACTAAACAAGGTATCGTTATTTATATTTTACCACAGGGAAGCAAGGGTTAAAGAATCGATAACTCACTATCATGTATCTACTAACTTAGCAAACCTACTAGACTAAAGCAAGGGTAAATGATATATAAGAGGTAATATAATAATAAAGCACACATGAGAATTCTATGATAAATGAGCAGCTAGCTAGAGTGAGAGGACAACGGGAGAGATCAAGGTTCCTATACACTTCTCTATTACTCTGGTTCTGTGGTAACAGGGGATGGATAGATATAGCGATCACACAATAGCACTTCGGGACATCAGAGCACTAGCCGTAGAAAGGGATGAGAAGGGGGCTAGGAAGGTCTGACTACAGTCCTACAAACACCAACCCGAACGAGGTGGAATACGTCGGCCGTCAGGGCTGTCACTACCCTAGGGCTACCACAACAATCCGTAGGATTGGGTGCAATCTCAGGTAACCTCTAGTCTAGACGCCATGTCTACACTATCAATTACTACTCTAATCTCATGAAAACTAGAGCACTCGATGCGAGTGGAGATCCCATACTAAAGCATAACAACTATACTAACAATCATAAGATAGGCATAAAAGTAAATAGAGAAGATAAATATATTAAAGCATGTCTTGTAAAGAATAGATACAAAGACATACCAAATCTTTGAAAACTTCTCCAGAACCGGAGCGTAGCTCCGCTCTTCCTAACTCCCATCTAGATCTAATCTACTACATTGGAATGTATAGCTCTAATTCTCTAGAGAGGAGAGGTCATCCTTTCATGGGACACCTCTGCCTCTGATCCTGGCTGAGAGATAATGAAATTAGGGTTTAGGGGATGCCTCCTTTCATGTGGAGCGCACTACCGCAGGCTTGGAGCCACCGATTCGGGCTGGCCGACCACGGGAGCAAGTGATTGAAAGAACTGTATCTTTCATTGATCTCTGAAACATATTTATACAATTGAAGGGGTGTCACGAAGGGACACGACTGTTCCAAAAGACATGTCCTTTGGGAATGAAACTAACTGTCTAATCCTATCCACTAATCTTGTACTTGATGGATGAGATCATTTCGTGTGTGAAGGGGTGTCTGTTGGGGACAGACAGTTGGGAATAGACACTGTTTCAGAACAGACTTGCCTCCGGCCTCTAGGTCATGGCGCTGCCTTAGCCTCATCAGTGGACAGGAAGGAGTTCTCGGCCCCGCTGGCGCCAGTCACCTTCACTGTCGTCTCCACCACCAATGGACTTGGATGAAGCACAATCATAGCTAGGGGATCTTGTAATGGGATCACCGTATAGTTAGTGAATCCAGCCTCCAAGAATATCTTCTTCCACTGACACTCATCCCTCTCAAAGCCATGTCCTCTCATCATGTAAAGATCAAGCAAGAGTTGCGCCTCGGTTATCGCCCCCCTATACCCAAGAACGGCGTTGATGATGAACACCTTTCCTCCCATTGCTGGTATCGCTTCCTTGCAGCGTTGTAGTATCTTGACGCATGAGCCATCGTCCCAGGAGTGCAAGACGAGCTGAGATGAAAAATTATCAGTGCATGCTACCAATGTTAAGATAGAGCAAACATGAGTATACATTCTGTACTGAAAAGTACAAGGGGCTACCTTGAGTAGAACGGCATCTGCTGGCGGAATTGACTCAAACATATCGCCTGTCACGAACTTGACCGTCCTGCTGCCCTCAGGTGCGCTGCTGACCACTTGCTGGAGGTCCATCACGGTGCACTGCATGTCTGGAAAGGCTGCAGCGATAGCA
This sequence comes from Themeda triandra, assembly GCA_018135685.1. Lineage (NCBI taxonomy): Eukaryota > Viridiplantae > Streptophyta > Magnoliopsida > Poales > Poaceae > Themeda > Themeda triandra. The sequence goes on from JAENPR010000777.1 coordinate 265,528, forward strand.
GCCGTGGCTGCGCCGTGGCCACCACCAACATCCGTCAGAGTCTTCAGGCCCTTGAAATACCCGCTGGCCTCTTTGATCACAACCTCCATGATGAATCGGCTATCCGCCACACAAGCTCTGTTCATGGCATCGTTAAACGATGTGTCGCTCTGGGTGAGACTCCAAGTCGATGTACCGTGGGCCGCCTCGAAAACGGTCTTGGTACCGGCTGGATCTCTGAACCAACGCTCAAGGTCGAAGAAGGTTGACACAGTGGTGCTGGGGCGCGTGCACAACAGCAGCATGTGGGACATGTCGCAAGTCAAATCGTTGTCGGCCTCCTGGACGAGGAGCCGCGACGTCCGAGTCAGCTTGTACACCGTCTGGCTTTCAGCTGACGCGGACTCCTCGTCGTCCTCCTCGAACAGCCCGAAGAAGGCAAGGAAGCGCAGAAGGCGGCTGAGGTATGGCGCCTTTGCCGGGACGAGGCCGATCTCCTTGATGAGGTCGGAGACGGTGGCCGCTCCGCCGCAGCGTTTGATAGCAGTTGGAATGCCCAACTCCACGGCGCACTTGGTCGCCGCCGACTTGAAATGGGCGAGGCCAAGGCTGCAGAGGTGACTGTACCCTTGCAGCATCTCGCTGTTCTGCTCTCCACTCGACATGGTGTCGCTGCATGCAAAAGGCCGGAACAAAAGAATTGGTATTAGAGACTATATATGTCAATTCAATTATATTTCTTATTTTTTTAGAAAAAAAGAATTGACATTAGAGACTATGTATGTATATAATCAATAATATATAAGCTGCAATTATATAAAATAACAAAGGAACAAAACAATATACTAGCACACATTAGAGGTAGATTCATTACACTGACAGAATGTTATATATCATCATCGTCCGTCCTAAATGCTTATAATAATCCAAAAAATCCATATACTATTTGCTAAGTGATGAACATTCCTAAATATTATGTGCATTTATTATTGTTACACACGTGTAGCTAGATGAGATACATGGCAAATCTGTGAGAAAAGAAAAATGCATCACAAGTTTAAAAAGGCTGAGAGAAATTAAATGCCTGTTGGGTTATTTATAGGCCCGGCCCGCACAGCCCAAGCGGCTCCCAATATAACTAACTTGGTCCCTTCCTTTTGCTACCAAAAAAAAAAAAAAAAAAAAAAAAAAACAAAAAAAAAAAAAAAAAAAAAAAAAAAAAAAAAAAAAAAAAACGCACACACACAGACACACACACACACACACACACACGCGCACACACTCATGGTCCCTTACAAATCCCGTACAACAGCAACAGGCACACCTACGGCCCTCATGGCCTCATCCTTGTCTGGTGTTCTGGATTTTCTAGGTCAAATATAGCCATGCAAGTTGGTCAGCCTAGATCGACCCAATGCAGCGCTTTTAAGCCTAACCCACACTATCCTACAAATTTGGATTGTTTTATTATTTATTTATGTATTTTTGGGTTGACCCAACCCAACGAAGCCCTTGACACCGGTGACCAAATGGTGTCCTGTCACAAACTCAGAACGGCAAGCGCATTTTGCAGCGGAGTTCCATGGCTCTTCAATTCGTCGGAGAACATGTGCGCCACAGGAGCAGAGCCCTGCAGCATCATAGGGGTTGGGCTCTCGATGCCAAGCGGCCGGAGCGCCTGCCGGGGTTTCAGGCCCGCGGAGTCGCCCATGTTCCGTGTGGCGTGGCCTGGGTGCTTGCGTGCGAGGTGATGTGCAGGGAGGCGGTGTGTACTGTTGGCTGCCAATCGGAGAGCTAAGCTGTGTGGCCGGGATCGATCTGGCTACGCCGGCCGGAGATGTGAAGGCTGGCGACCGGCGGGCGGATGGGACTAGCTAGGTGCGGTGGTGGTGATGGAGACTTGGAAGGTTGTTCTACGAACCTGAGAACGCTCCGGGCGCTCTGCTGCCCCTCCGTCTCGGCCTCAGCCGCCTCTAGAGGCACCGGCACAGGCAGTCCCTGTTCCATCTCCATCTCCATCTTCTTCTCCATCTCCATCTCCCACAGCAACGTTCTCTCCCTTTTCTCTAACTCTCAATGCACCGGCTAGTGTTTGTCTCTCTCGATGGCTAGTTGAGAGATCGGCTACTTGTAGGACTCTGGGAGCTGTTTGGTTGATTAGGAATTCTCATGTCTTACAGGCTGCTGATACAAGTCATAGCTCCGCTTTTATGCACACGCAGGTGGAGACGTAAGACACACAGCTCACTTCGCCTATTCCGGTCCAAACAACGACTTGGCCCAGCATTTTCAGTCATCACATCTTCAGTTACTGATCGCCGATCTCATGGCCATCGTCAGGTACCTGACACTTTGCGGAGTCAGTCTTGTAGAGTACCGCTAGGGACCGGAGGCGGTGGGCTATAGCAGTATAGCCTATGGAGTTCAGCAAATCTACCGAAGCGGGTGTGTGTGTGTGTGTGTGTGTGTTGGGGGGGGGGGCATGGTCCCCACGTAGCTCCGCTGTTGCACGATGGCACTCCAAGTCTTCCAGGACGAGCTCGAAGGGAACGCCCTTGAGGCGCAGCGCCGCCTCCGCAGGTGCGCGAACGGGCTGCCGAAGGCGCCGATGAGCTTCACCGGCGGCGACATCTCTTGAGTCCGATCAATTCTCCATGTCTCTTACTATCATTTCGGGGAAATTTTATTATGAGAATCCATTAATTATAATGACTCTGGTGGCGGCGCCCATAGATACACTGATCCTGATTGATGATGATGTAGCCATAGTTGGTGTGCTGCTTGCTTTCCAAGAATTGGCAGCTAGTATTTTTTACTTTCTTTCTTTTTTCTGCTCTATGTCTTCTTCTGTTCTGGTCAAACATCTGGATTTCTGAGAGAAGATGATATCATGAATTGACACGATAGAGTTGTATCAGATTCTGATCGAGTTGTATGATGTTTGGTTGGCCCAGCCCGTAAAAGTTCACGCTGTAAAGAGATCCAGCCCCACGCAAAATTCGCCCCACGCAAAATTCATTGCCCTTCCTCTCCCGGCGCTATCCGCTCCCCTCGCGGTCGTGGTCTTAAAGAAGAGAGCGCCGTCGCTCCCGTCCCGCACACGTCGCCCACCTCTTGCGCATGCCAAACATATGGTACGGCGTATGGGCGGAAACGATTATCATTCACGTTCCCTTTCCTTTTTTTTTTAAACCAAAAACAGCACCCTGGTTCATATGGAACGCTCCGCACTACCGCAGGACGTGTTCGCCACTGACATCCTTCCTTCCCGTTGCTGTGCAGCCACAGCACATGAGTTCAGTTCAGTATATAAGCTTCTGAATCAAAGTGGCCATCGCGCCATACACTGTTTTTGCAGCGTTCCACAAAGCTAGCACCCATCTCCGTCGTGTCGACGTCAGCGAGCGCAGCGCCACAGCGGGGTCGTCGATCAGGTCCTCGACGTCGTACTCTCCTGCTGCAGCACGCGCAGGCGCCGGATAATCTCGGCACGGCGGATGATCTTGTGGCTGCCAAAATCGGCATTGAGTGCTGGCGCTCGCAGGGTCTGGAAGGTTCAACGAGCAGGATGACGAGGGCCCGTCCTAGAGCTCCCCATGCCGGACTGGGCCCGGTACGACAACGGCGATGTGGACGCGGAAGCACGGCCGCGAATGCTAGCAGGGAGCCCTGAGAGGGTCGGGTCGGGTTAGGGGCGGGTTTAGCCCCATTAGCGGCGGGTCCATCATCAAGCTGCTATTCGTCGAGAAGCCTTTTTTGCTTCCATACTAGATAAATGTCCGTGCAACTCCATCATCAAGCTGCTATTCGTTGAGAAGCCTTTTTTGCTTCCATACTAGATAAATGTTTGTGCATTGCACGGTCGTCACTGATTTAATCATTAAAATAAAGCTAATAAAATGTAAAAGATAATTTTGTATTGGGAACCCTAACCTATTTTTTAAACCTTTTTTTTAAAATTTTATCTTTAATTATTTATCAATTGAAACCATATTCCCTTTCTGTGCACAATTTTCCTCTTTTTCCACTCTTGACAATCATATAAAAAATAATAAAAGATATAAGACACACAGCTCACTTTGCCTATTCCGGTGCAAACGACGACTTGCACTACCCAATTTGCACTCGACAAAGGGCGCACGGCAAAAAAATTGTCGGCAAAGGCTTTGCCGAGTGCTAATCCGGCTCTCGGCAAAGAAAAGTCGCCGTGATGACGAGCGCCACGGTGACGGCTGCTTTGCCGAGTGCCACGGTCCAAGCACTCGACAAAGACACGGCTTTGCCCAGTGTCGAAGTCAACAACACTCGGCAAAGATCATGACTTTGCCGAGTGTCTTAGCCGTGGCACTCGGCAAAGTCATGATCTTTGTCGAGTGTCTTAGCCGAGGCACTCAGCAAAGTCATGATCTTTGCCGAGTGTTATGGTCATGACACTCAGCAAAGCCCTGACACTCGGCAAATGTTGTTCCTAGGTGTCCAGAAATGGTCACTTTGCCGAGTGTTATAGCTTTGGCACTCACAAAGGGTGCCTTTGCTGAGTGCAACACTCGGCAAAGTGACCAAAAACAGCCTTTTTTATTTATTTTTTACATTCCATCCAAACAAACATCACAGATATATCACATATTTCGCCAGCATCCCATATATATCACAAACACCATATATATCACAATATATATCACATATCTTACAAGCACATATATCACAACCATTCATCACAAATATATCACAAGTTCACAACCATTCATCACAAATCTATCACAAGTTCACAACCACAAGTGCAAATATCTCACAAGTTGACAAGATTCACAACCAAAGTTCACAACCAAGCTGCTCACGGCGACTGTCGGGGTTGATGAGGCCCAGCATGCGACCCCGGCGACTCTCCGAGGTGATGAGGCGCCTCATTCGATGCCGCCGATTGACGCTGCACAAAGGAGAAGAGATTGCATGTGTGAGACAAGATAAATATATACCGAACATGACTAAAACATTCATACTCCACTAGGCTCCAAGTATTGTTGTGATTTGACCTTAAAGATGAGCATAAAAACTAAATCATTCATACTCATACTCATAGGAGTAGATGCAAGAGGAGTCAGAGCTGGAGCTGGAGTGAATAGCCCGTGTGGCATAGGTATACCCGTATGGGCCCCAAGAGTTTGCATGTACTGAAGAATCTCCGCCATCCTCCGCTGCTCGGCCTCCCGCTCGGCTGCCATAGCCTCCATCCTCGCCGATCGGCCTACCGCCGGCCGCCATAGCCTCCACCGGGCTCGCAATATTTCACCCTAATGTTTCAATAATGCAAAACTAAGGTATGTAAAAGTCTATAAACAATGAATGAAACAGGAGTAACCTGGAGTGCCGCCATCCAGTGCTGTGCAGTGTCCGGACGTGGGAATATGGCCGGGCTCGCGCTAGTGCTCCTTGCTCGAATCTGGGAGAGAGTGGGAGTACTAGCCATGTCGAGTGCGCCGTCGCCAAGCCAGAACCGCCGATGCTTCTTGCCTCCTCCCACCCTCATGACGATCTCTCCATCAAGGTCCTGGGTCCTTGGATCGTACTCTGGCCCATGGACCTTCCTTGCCGCTGACGTGTACTTGCTGAGGCGGCTATGGACGGTCGCGTTGCTGTACGCCTCGGGCGGGTCCTCTGGTTGTAGTCGACGTCGGACGTCGCCTTGCCCTTGTGGGCCAAAGCAAATGCCTTGAACTAGGAGCAAGGCTAGCCACCATGTGACGACGATCATCGTGAGAAAAACATGAAGATGATTAGAAATCATGCAGAATTGAGCATTAGAATAAATAAATGAATTCACGTACCCATATTTGTGCATATCCCGAGGTTGTGGCTGCCTCGATGGTGTGGTACACCTGGCATCATCAAACGATGCTCCGGCAAGTGTTGTGTTGCTCCAACCACTGGGAGCACCACCGTCCACCATCTCTGCCAGCGCTCGGGATGCGCGGTGCACCAAAAAGGAATCATCTACAGGCCATCAAGTATATGAGATATAAGAAGATGAAATTAAGCCTACTTAATCTCAAAAGGCTTCGTAATAATTAATGTTCTGTATTTACCTGTAGGTACTACTGTTTCGGCTCCAAAGATCATGGTTCTTGCGTCGCCTTTGCTAACCTTCGTGGCAAGGATGGTCCCATGGTAATTTATGATGGCCTAGATGCGCGCCTCGTAATGCATGGCCATGATGAGTTTCTTGCAGCATTTGGTAGCCAAAGCAAATCCGCTCCGCCTCAAATTCCTCCCGGCATCTAAAGAAATTCTGCATACAGACACGATGTATCCATTCATTATTTCAAGAAAGTCTAATGAATGTGATTTATTGAGCAATGTTGTGCAAGGAAGACTTACCCACAGCTCTTGCTTCACCCGCGCTGCCTTGTTGGGGAATTCCCTGCCAACAAGGCCGGCCCCATCACCCCGGCGTACTCAACCAGGTCAGGGAAGTGTTCCCTGCACAGAAGACCCAGGATGCCATTGACTTGGTGTGTGTGAGCACCTCCAGCCGCCACAATTGTCCAGTTCCTTCACAAGTGATTAAGAAAAATTATTAGTTTCTATTTAGGTTTTCAACATATTATATGAACAAGTAGTGATAACATCTAAAGTTACTTACTTTTCCCTAGCGGGTCAAATTAGCGAACGTTGATGACGCCCGATGAACCAGAGGAAGCGGAACGCCCTGGTGTCGCCTCCTCCTCGTCGTTTGTTTGCTGAACGTGCTCCTCCTCATCCCCGGGCGTCACCTACTCCCCCACAGGCGACGAGGCGGGAGGCGACGGCTCCCTCATCCTGCGGTCGCTCCTCCTCATAATCCCGCTTCCGACGGCTCCTCATCCATAGGGTGTGCTCTCGGTAAAGCGACCGAATCCTCCTTTGAGAACCACCCACAATCTTTGTTCAATCACCTGCAATTAAAAAGAGTAAACCAATAAGCGAGAGATAAACAAGACGTACTTAAAAGGAGATGCAAAATAAACAAAACATAATTACAAAATAACAAAGTATTACATGTATCAGAAATAATCTTCATGATCAGGATTAGCTGGATCATAGGTCTCGTCATCCCTATCAACCATGTCCAAATAATCAACACTATCCGAAGGAGCCCCCTCCTCATCATTGTCATTGTCGTTTCGTAATTGGTCAAGTAACTGTAAGTCCTTCGCATTTTGCACCTCATCTCCAGTGTCCTTGTCAACAACCTTTCATTGTCTATTTCGATCGCTTCGGTTAAGTCTATCTCAAACCTCCCTTCTAGCCCCTCTTCATGAAAGCACTCTCCGGCATATGTGTTTGGATCAAAGTTGTAATTTTCATCGTTTAGGACAGGTACTTTACCGTGTGGTGATACGTTGTGCACAATATCCCAACCCTTCATCCCTAAGACTCGCATAGTAGATAAGTTCACTCCTCTCCTCAGATTCGCTGCATACCCATTAGGGAACATTAACGTCTAGCTCCATTCTAGTACTTCCCTCCTTTTGGGCTTGGTCAAGACGAAATTGGGTGGAGGCTGTTGGTATTTCTTAGCGAAAGCAGTAAATTCCGCAAGCGCACGAAAAGACCGTTGTAGCAATTCACCCTGTGAGAAACAGGGTATCGTAAATTTCACAAGAACGGTATGATCAGGTTTTCTCTTAACTAGGTTGCCCTAAGGAGAGAGTAGATAACTGGGAAAGTGAGGTTTTCTAATGGCTGAATCCTTAGAGAAAGATAGCTAGGTCGTTACTCCCTTACTTCAAAGGCGCCGGGTCCCACCTGGTCTGCCAGGCAATGCCGGCTTGTTGCTCTACGCCACACCCGGATGTGGGGGATTACAAAGGATGGACAGAGCTGTCACCACTTGCCGCCTACCACCTCAACCGTGGAGTACGAGGTAAACGAAGGCAACTATCAGCTTATACACCATGTCTATGCTAACGTTGCAGTTCTAGCATTGGCCAGGAATATCCGTCTTTATCAAGAGTCCTCTACTAGAACTACCGCCACAAGGACGGTCGACGAACCCGCAAGTGAATAACGACAAAGGAAGCTTTGCAAGAAGGAACGTACCAATAGGTAAACACGACCCTCTTACTTCAAGCGTAAGACGTCGTCGAGGTACAAGCGAGGAGGGACCCGACAAATCCGGCACTACACCCCGTTTAAGGCTAGGTTCCGGGAACACTCGAGAAGAGTTGCTCCGCTCTTGACCTCTCTCACTCCCCTACTTCTATTCTAGCTAGAAGCTAGGTGTAGTGGCTCTACTCTTCCTCTTGTGTAGACTTGTGCAAGTGGGGAGGTAGAATGAAGGATGAAAAATTACATGATATGTGAGAGGGAGAATGGCCATGCTTAAATAGGTGGAGATCACTACTACAGAATGTTTCATCACTGCCCACCTCATCACTGCCGAAAATGGCGCAATCGGCAGTGATTGGTATTCACTACCGGTGCCAAGCTCTGACAGACGAGACTCGCGTCAGGGAGCGAACGCACCGACAGTGATGATGCACATCACGGCCGGCTCAAGCGTCACGACCCGGCAATGATGATGTGGGCGACTATCACCGCCGGCTCAATCTAAAACCCGGCGGTGTTCGGACACAACACTGTCGGGTCTGTCTTGTCGCCGTCGGCGGTAGATCTCTCACAGCACAGACACCTCCCTCTTCTTCCTCCCCGAGAACGAGAGGCCAACAATTTTCAAAATAAAAAAAAAAACGAGGCTAACAAAAAATAAATGGGAATAGCAAGAAATTCATAATATAAAAATTCATTATATATAATATGATACGATTTTCATTATATATATATATATATATATATATATATAATATTACATATTTAAAATTTCTAATAAATAAAATACTAATAAAAAAAGATCGCGGCGGCGTTCGACGTCGCGCTCGCCGCGATCACCACCACGTCCCGCCGCCGCTTAACGGCCGCCCGCCGTCGCGAGCCGGCTGCGAGCAGCCGCCTCCTCCTCCTCGGCAACCCGCGCGGGCCGCCCGCTTGGCCTCCAGTAATCGCGGAGGATGGCGACCTCCTCCTCGGTCGTCCCGCGGGCGGTGCGCTCCACCGCATAGCGCCTCTCGCGTCCCGCGCCAGCTCCGCTCTTGGGCAAGCTGGGCGCGCAGGGTAAGGACATGGTTCTCCGGCGCGCGCACTTGGCGGTCGGCGGAGTACGGCGAGTTGGAGCAGCGCTGGCGAAGCCATCCACGGCGTCCCGATGATCCTTCTTCGCTGCTGCGGCCACCACCGACGACGCCACCGGACTCCTCCATTGTTGGCGACAATGGAAGGAGAAGAATGGAAGAAGAGGAAGGAGAGGTGTGGGATTTCCAGCAAGGAGGCCAGTTTATAAAAAGGCCACCGCCGGGGGACTCAAAGGCCACTGCCGCCGGTGGCGTATCAGTTTCTAGCGCGGCCTCGGTTTCCCACACGCGGTTACAAAGACGAAGCGAGCACTTAGCCGGTTCTAGCTTAGACCCGGTAGTGTTAATTCACATATCACTGCCGGCTCTTTTTAAACGCCAGCAGTGATGTGTACTTTAAGAAAAGAATCTTTAAATTATAATAAATGGAAAGCATGGACCGTTGCCACCTACCACGGCTCCAACTCGCCTATATATATGGCACACATCCAGGGTGCATATGCCTGGCTTCTTGTGTTCATTTTTCCACTCTCCATCTTGCTTAGTTCTCTAGGCTAGTTTGCTAGTTTTTGTGAACATGGCCTCTCTCTGCGAGAAAGCCCTTCACATACAGATATTGTTACGCATTATACTCCACCACAATGGTGCACACAATAGGTGCTAGAAGAATTCTACTGATATAGCAATGCTAAATGTTAGGGTCTCCGGCGAGGCTCTTGGGCAGTGCTTGCATATATGCTTGCACTCGACACCCGGGGTATTGTCTCTTCAAGTTTAAGAGGCCATACGGTTTCTTTCCCCCACTGAGAGCCTCGAACCAAGAACAAGAAGGAAAGGCTTGCGGCATTCCCTGATTGTCTCCAACTAGCATTGGTCTAACCACCTCGACTCTTCTTTGACGGCAAGGATGCTAGAAGAAAGCTACTGAGGTGGTTAAATTATAATGTGTTGATATTCATGGATGGTAACATTGATCTGTACGAAAATAGGTCTTTGTTATCGTATATGTAATTTTAGTGCAAGGTCTTTGTTATCGTATATGTAATTTTCTTTTATTTGTTTTACCGTATATGTATTTTGTTATTGTATATGTATTTATTTTGCTCTTCTCATGTGGAGGTGGGCACAGAATATAAGTTTGAGTACATATATGTTTTGTTAACGACAACAAAATATTTATTTAGATAGAGCACATGAGTACAAGATAAAACAAATAAAAAAATTACATATACGATAACAAAGACCCTACACTAAAATTACATATACGATAACAAAGACCTATTTTCATACATGTCAATGTTACCATCCATGAGTATCAACACATTATAATTTAACCACCTCAGTAGCTTTCTTCTAGCATCCTTGCTAGCAAAGATAAAGCGAGGTGGTTAGAGCAATGCTGGTTGGAGATAATCAGGGAATGCCGCAAGCCTTCCCTTCTTGTTCTTGGTTCGAGGCTGTCTGCGGGGAAAAAAGACTGTATGGCCTCTTCCGGCTTGAAGAGACAATACCGCGCTGGTGTCGAGTGCAAGCATATATGTGCAAGCACAACCCAGAGCCTCACAAGAGACACCAACATCTAGCATTGCTATATCAGTAGAATTCTTTTAGCACCTATTGCGTGCACCATTATGGTGGAGTACAACGCGTAACAATATCTGTATGTGAAGGGCTTTCTCCTACAGAGAGACCATCTTCACAAAAACTAGCAAACTAGCCTAGAGAACTAACCAATATGGAGAGTGGAAAAATGAACACAAGAAGCCAGACATATGCACCGAGGATGTGTGCCATATATATAAGCCGAGTTGGCGGCGTGGTAGCTGGCAGCAGTGCCATGCTTTTAAAATATACATCATTGCCGGCTTTTAATAATCCCGGCAGTGATATGTATAAAAAATAAAAAAGTTTAAAAATTTTGAGGCCGCTTTGGACTCGGCGTGCACCATAGGTTGTAAAGCAATATAAATCCTTTATTTGGTTTCTATTTTTCCTTACGTACAAATCTTTATTTTTTGCCCTCATTTTTTATTTTTTATTTAAAAAAAGGATGCTCGTCCACCTCGGTTCAAATCCAACGCCGGCGCGGGTACTTGTCCTAGGCCCACCGCGGCGGGCCGGAGGCGATGTGTGAGCCTGTGGCCACAGTGGGCTCGCCTTTTAAAAGATGCCGTTGGATCCATCACTGCTGGTTCCTTCCACAAGCCGGCAGTGACGGATTGGGCGCGCCTTTTAAAAAAATGCCGTTGGTCCATCACTGCCGGCTCAATCCGCAGTGCGGCAGTGATGGACTGGGCTCGGCTTTTAAAAATGACGATGGAGAAATCACTGCCGACTCCATCCAGCACCGGCAAATGATATATAGCAGCGAGATTGTTTTTTATTAAGAAAAACTACGCCCCTCCGATCACCACGGCAAAGAGCTTGCTCCCACCTACCACGACGTGGGGCCTATATAATGGCCAATGTGCTTGGAATCTCTCCATACCATTAGCTAGCAGGTTATCTTGAGTTTGTGATCCTTTTCCTGCCTCTTTCTCGAGTTGGTTATGCGTTTGCTAGTTTTCCAAATACATGGGTTCTCTTTGGGAGAAAGCCCTCCACGTACAGATATCATCATGCGTTGTAGTAGTCCATCAAAATAGTGCACACAAGTGGTGCTAGAAGAATGCTGCGAAGGTGGTGAGCCGCATGTTGGGGTGCCGGCGAGATTGATGAGCCGTCCCCGAGCTGGATTTCTCGGGTCTCGTGAATCATGTGCGCCGTAGATAGTACATTTATTCCTTTAAATGTACCTCTCCGGTGGCATGTGTTCATTTGAGGTGCTATGAGATTGACGGGACCTCGCCAGTGTGCTTTGTGCAATTTCCTTCTGGGGCGGTGTTAGTACTCTAAGGCGACGCCAGAAGTTTATCCGCGAGTTGGTTGCGCATTTCTATGGGTCGCGGTACGACTGCCCCATCGAGGAGTACCTACCGTTGTGGTTCGAGCTGCCGTGGCACGGAGCACGCGGTCGACGGAGGGCGCGATGCACGTCGTCGGCAGGCTCTCCGACTGCTGCCCCTACGCTTGAGATGGGAAGTAATCCGCCGGTTCGCTCGCTACATGCAATTTGGGTCAAAGTTCAAAAATTCAAAGTTTGAGTGGTACAAACTTTGTCAAATGAAAAGTTGACCATTACACAAAATGTTGATCATGAAGAGTGTGACAAACTTTGTGTTCATGAATTTTGCATTTGAGGCCATCTAGGGTTGGGTCAAAGTGGATTTTCACAAAAATCCAAGATTTGACCAAGTCAAACATGGTCAAATTGAGTCATCAAATGACCTCAGATGGAAAACATTTGAATACAAGGATGATAGAACTCATCAAGATACACATTTGATAGATAGGCCACTTTTTCATTTGAGACAGTGTTACCCAACACCAGTCACAAATTCTTGAATCTCACATGGACTTTATGGAAGTATATATGGGACCTGTGGATTTGGAACTACACTTTCCTAACACTTTGTCAGATGCAAAAATGGCCTATGTATCAAATGTAGGTCATGATGAGTGGACCAAAGTTGGTATTCAAGACTTTTCAATTTGAGACCATCCAGGGTTTCGAAAACTGGATCCGAGGTGTCAAAATTCAAAAATTTAAAGTTTGAGTGGTACAAACTTTGTCAAATGAAAAGTTGACCATTACACAAAATGTTGATCATGAAGAGTGTGACAAACTTTGTGTTCATGACTTTTGCATTTGAGGGTCAAAGTGGATTTTCACAAAAATCCAAGATTTGACCAAGTCAAACATGGTCAAATTGAGGCACCAAATGACCTCGAGATGGAAAATATTTGAATACAAGAGTGATAAAACTCATCAAGATACACATTTGATAGATAGGCCACTTTTGCATTTGAGACAAGTGTTACCCAACACCAGTCACAAATTCTTGAATCTCACATGGACTTTATGGAAGTATATATGGGACTGTGGATTTGGAACTACACTTTCCTAACACTTTGTCACATGCAAAAATGGCCTATGTATCAAATGTATGTCATGATGAGTGGACCAAAGTTGGTATTCAAGACTTTTCAATTTGAGACCATCTAGGATTTTCTAAACTGGATCCGAGGTGCCAAAATTGAAAAATTCAAAGTTTGAGTGGTACAAACTTTGTCAAATGAAAAGTTTACCATTACCCAAAATGTTGAACATGAAGAGTGTGACAAGCTTTGTGTTCATGACTTTTGCATTTGAGGCCATCTAGGGTTGGGTCAAAGAGGATTTTCACAAAAATCCAAGATTTGACCAAGTCAAACATGGTCAAATTGAGGCACCAAATGACCTCGAGATGGAAAACATTTGAATACAAGGGTGATAGAACTCATCAAGATACACATTTGATAGATAGGCCATTTTTGCATTTGAGACAGTGTTACCCAACACCAGTCACAAATTATTGAATCTCACATGGACTTTATGGAAGTATATATGGGACCTGTGGATTTGAAACTACACTTTCCTAACACTTTGTCAGATGCAAAAATGGCCTATGTATCAAATTTAGGTCATGATGAGTGGACCAAAGTTGGTATTCAAGACTTTTCAATTTGAGACCATCCGGGGTTTTCAAAACTGGATCCGAGGTGCCAAAATTCAAAAATTTAAAGTTTGAGTTGTACAAACTTTGTCAAATGAAACGTTGACCGTTACACAAAATGTTGATCATGAAGAGTGTGAAAAACTTTGTGTTCATGACTTTTGCATTTGAGGCCATCTAGGGTTGGGTCAAAGTGGATTTTCACAAAAATCCAAGATTTGACCAAGTCAAACATGGTCAAATTGAGGCACCAAATGACCTCGAGATGGAAAATATTTGAATACAAGAGTGATAAAACTCATCAAGATACACATTTGATAGATAGGCCACTTTTGCATTTGAGACGGTGTTACCCAACACCAGTCACAAATTCTTGAATCTCACATGGACTTTATGGAAGTATATATGGGACCTCGTGGATTTGGAACTACACTTTCCTAACACTTTGTCGATGCAAAAATGGCCTATGTATCAAATGTATGTCATGATGAGTAGACCAAAGTTGGTATTCAAGACTTTTCAATTTGAGACCATCTAGGGTTTTCTAAACTGGATCCGAGGTGCCAAAATTGAAAAATTCAAAGTTTGAGTGGTACAAACTTTGTCAAATGAAAAGTTTACCATTACACAAAATGTTGAACATGAAGAGTGTGACAAGCTTTGTGTTCATGACTTTTGCATTTGAGGCCATCTAGGGTTGGGTCAAAGAGGATTTTCACAAAAATCCAAGATTTGACCAAGTCAAACATGGTTAAATTGAGGCACCAAATGACCTCAGATGGAAAACATTTGAATACAAGGGTGATAGAACTCATCAAGATACACATTTGATAGATAGGCCATTTTTGCATTTGAGACTATGTATCAAATGTAGGTCATGATGAGTGGACCAAAGTTGGTATTCAAGACTTTTCAATTTGAGACCATCCAGGGTTTCGAAAACTGGATCCGAGGTGTCAAAATTCAAAAATTTAAAGTTTGAGTGGTACAAACTTTGTCAAATGAAAAGTTGACCATTACACAAAATGTTGATCATGAAGAGTGTGACAAACTTTGTGTTCATGACTTTTGCATTTGAGGCCATCTAGGGTTGGGTCAAAGTGGATTTTCACAAAAATCCAAGATTTGACCAAGTCAAACATGGTCAAATTGAGGCACCAAATGACCTCAGATGGAAAATATTTGAATACAAGAGTGATAAAACTCATCAAGATACACATTTGATAGATAGGCCACTTTTGCATTTGAGACAGTGTTACCCAACACCAGTCACAAATTCTTGAATCTCACATGGACTTTATGGAAGTATATATGGGACCTGTGGATTTGGAACTACACTTTCCTAACACTTTGTCACATGCAAAAATGGCCTATGTATCAAATGTATGTCATGATGAGTGGACCAAAGTTGGTATTCAAGACTTTTCAATTTGAGACCATCTAGGATTTTCTAAACTGGATCCGAGGTGCCAAAATTGAAAAAATTCAAAGTTTGAGTGGTACAAACTTTGTCAAATGAAAAGTTTACCATTACCCAAAATGTTGAACATGAAGAGTGTGACAAGCTTTGTGTTCATGACTTTTGCATTTGAGGCCATCTAGGGTTGGGTCAAAGAGGATTTTCACAAAAATCCAAGATTTGACCAAGTCAAACATGGTCAAATTGAGGCACCAAATGACCTCGAGATGGAAAACATTTGAATACAAGGGTGATAGAACTCATCAAGATACACATTTGATAGATAGGCCATTTTTGCATTTGAGACAAGTGTTACCCAACACCGATCACAAATTATTGAATCTCACATGGACTTTATGGAAGTATATATGGGACCTGTGGATTTGGAACTACACTTTCCTAACACTTTGTCGGATGCAAAAATGGCCTATGTATCAAATTTAGGTCATGATGAGTGGACCAAAGTTGGTATTCAAGACTTTTCAATTTGAGACCATCCGGGGTTTTAAAACCGGATCCGAGGTGCCAAAATTCAAAAATTTAAAGTTTGAGTGGTACAAACTTTGTCAAATGAAACGTTGACCGTTACACAAAATGTTGATCATGAAGAGTGTGACAAACTTTGTGTTCATGACTTTTGCATTTGAGGCCATCTAGGGTTGGGTCAAAGTGAATTTTCACAAAAATCCAAGATTTGACCAAGTCAAACATGGTCAAATTGAGGCACCAAATGACCTCGAGATGGAAAATATTTGAATACAAGAGTGATAAAACTCATCAAGATACACATTTGATAGATAGGCCACTTTTGCATTTGAGACAAGAGTGTTACCCAACACCGAGTCACAAATTCTTGAATCTCACATGGACTTTATGGAAGTATATATGGGACCTGTGGATTTGGAACTACACTTTCCTAACACTTTGTCAGATGCAAAAATGGCCTATGTATCAAATGTATGTCATGATGAGTGGACCAAAGTTGGTATTCAAGACTTTTCAATTTGAGACCATCTAGGGTTTTCTAAACTGGATCCGAGGTGCCAAAATTGAAAAATTCAAAGTTTGAGTGGTACAAACTTTGTCAAATGAAAAGTTTACCATTACACAAAATGTTGAACATGAAGAGTGTGACAAGCTTTGTGTTCATGACTTTTGCATTTGAGGCCATCTAGGGTTGGGTCAAAGAGGATTTTCACAAAAATCCAAGATTTGACCAAGTCAAACATGGTTAAATTGAGGCACCAAATGACCTCGAGATGGAAAACATTTGAATACAAGGGTGATAGAACTCATCAAGATACATATTTGATAGATAGGCCATTTTTGCATTTGAGACAGTGTTACCCAACACCAGTCACAAATTATTGAATCTCACATGGACTTTATGGAATTATATATGGGACGTGGATTTGGAACTACACTTTCCTAACACTTTGTCGATGCAAAAATGGCCTATGTATCAAATGTAGGTCATGATGAGTGGACCAAAGTTGGTATTCAAGACTTTTCAATTTGAGACCATCTAGGGTTTCAAAAACTGGATCCGAGGTGCCAAAATTCAAAAATTCAAAGTTCGAGTGGTACAAACTTTGTCAAATGAAAAATTGACCATTACGCAAAATGTTCAACATGAAGACTGACAAACTTCGTGTTCATGACTTTTGCATTTGAGGCCATCTAGAGTTCGTCAAAGTGGATTTTCATAAAAATCTAAGATTTGACCAAGTCAAACATGGTCAAATTGAGGCACCAAATGACCTCGATGGAAAACATTTGAATACAAGGGTGATAGAACTCATCAAGATACACATTTGATAGATAGGCCATTTTTGCATTTGAGACAAGGTGTTACCCAACACCACGGTCACAAATTATTGAATCTCACATGGACTTTATGGAAGTATATATGGGACTGTGGATTTGGAACTACACTTTCCTAACACTTTGTCGATGCAAAAATGTCCTATGTATCAAATTTAGGTCATGATGAGTGGACCAAAGTTGGTATTCAAGACTTTTCAATTTGAGACCATCCAGGGTTTCGAAAACTGGATCCGAGGTGCCAAAATTCAAAAATTTAAAGTTTGAGTGGTACAAACTTTGTCAAATGAAACGTTGACCGTTACACAAAATGTTGATCATGAAGAGTGTGACAAACTTTGTGTTCATGACTTTTGCATTTGAGGCCATCTAGGGTTGGGTCAAAGTGAATTTTCACAAAAATCCAAGATTTGACCAAGTCAAACATGGTCAAATTGAGGCACCAAATGACCTCGAGATGGAAAATATTTGAATACAAGAGTGATAAAACTCATCAAGATACACATTTGATAGATAGGCCACTTTTGCATTTGAGACGGTGTTACCCAACACCGAGTCACAAATTCTTGAATCTCACATGGACTTTATGGAAGTATATATGGGACTGTGGATTTGGAACTACACTTTCCTAACACTTTGTCGATGCAAAAATGGCCTATGTATCAAATGTATGTCATGATGAGTGGACCAAAGTTGGTATTCAAGACTTTTCAATTTGAGACCATCTAGGGTTTTCTAAACTGGATCCGAGGTGCCAAATTGAAAAATTCAAAGTTTGAGTGGTACAAACTTTGTCAAATGAAAAGTTTACCATTACACAAAATGTTGAACATGAAGAGTGTGACAAGCTTTGTGTTCATGACTTTTGCATTTGAGGCCATCTAGGGTTGGGTCAAAGAGGATTTTCACAAAAATCCAAGATTTGACCAAGTCAAACATGGTTAAATTGAGGCACCAAATGACCTCGATGGAAAACATTTGAATACAAGGGTGATAGAACTCATCAAGATACATATTTGATAGATAGGCCATTTTTGCATTTGAGACAGTGTTACCCAACACCGGTCACAAATTATTGAATCTCACATGGACTTTATGGAATTATATATGGGACTCGTGGATTTGGAACTACACTTTCCTAACACTTTGTCGATGCAAAAATGGCCTATGTATCAAATGTAGGTCATGATGAGTGGACCAAAGTTGGTATTCAAGACTTTTCAATTTGAGACCATCTAGGGTTTCAAAAACTGGATCCGAGGTGCCAAAATTCAAAAATTCAAAGTTCGAGTGGTACAAACTTTGTCAAATGAAAAATTGACCATTACGCAAAATGTTCAACATGAAGACCGACAAACTTCGTGTTCATGACTTTTGCATTTGAGGCCATCTAGAGTTCAGTCAAAGTGGATTTTCATAAAAATCTAAGATTTGACCAAGTCAAACATGGTCAACTTGAGGCACCAAATGGCCTCGAGATGGAAAATATTTGAATACAAGGGTGATAGAACTCATCAAGATACACATTTGATAGATAGGCCACTTTTCCAATTGAGACAAAGTGTTACCCAACACCGATCATAAATTCTTGAATCTCACATGGACTTGATGGAAGTATATATGGGACTGTGGATTTGGAACTACACTTTCCTAACACTTTGTCGATGCAAAAATGGCCTATGTATCAAATGTTGGTCACGATGAGTGGACCAAAGTTGGTATTCAAGACTTTTCAATTTGAGACCATCTAGGGTTTTCGAAAAACCGGATCCGAGGTGCCAAAATTCAAAAATTCAAAGTTTGAGTGGTACAAACTTTGTCAAATGAAAAGTTAACCATTACACAAAATGTTGATCATGAAGAGTGTGACATACTTTGTGTTCATGACTTTTGCATTTGAGGCCATCTAGGGTTCCGTCAAAGTGGATTTTCATAAAAATCAAGATTTGACCAAGTCAACCATGGTCAAATTGAGGCACCAAATGACCTCGAGATGGAAAATATTTGAATACAAGGGTGATAGAACTCATCAAGATACACTTTTGATAGATAGGCTACTTTTGCATTTGAGACAAGTGTTACCCAACACCGATCACAAATTCTTGAATCTCACATGGACTTTATGGAAGTATATATGGGACCGTGGATTTGGAACTACACTTTCCTAACACTTTGTCGATGCAAAAATGGCCTATGCATGAAATATAGGTCATGATGAGTGGACCAAAGTTGGTATTCAAGACTTTTCAATTTGAGACCATCTAGGATTTCGAAAATCGGATCCGAGGTGCCAAAATTCAAAAATTTAAAATTTGAGTGGCACAAACTTTGTCAAATGAAAAGTTGACCATTACACAAAATGTTGATCATGAAGAGTGTGACAAACTTTGTGTTCATGACTTTTACATTTGAGGCCATCTAGGGTTGGGTCAAAGTGGATTTTCATAGAAATCCAAGATTTGACCGAGTCAAACATGGTCAAATTTGGTCAAATCTCTAGAAAAAAATAAGATCATGTGTGGGGACTTAGTTTATTGTTTAGGTGCTTTCAAAAAAATTTGAAGCCAATATGATGTGGAAATACACAGTTTTCTATTTATTACTATTATATCTAGTTTTTTCATTAAATAAACATCACTGCTTAGGTGTGAAGTGTGGAACCGGCAAAGTGATGTTACTCGGAAAATAAAAAATTTCAAAAAATTTTGGCACCGCCGCGACACTATCGCGGGTCCGGGGGATCATAGATTTATGCCTTAAATCCACCGCGCTAGAGGGGATAACTTTGCTAGATCTACTACTTCACTTTGTTTATTCAAGTTTTCCCTTCGAATTTGTAAAATAACTAAAAAAGCAAAAAATTTGGCCCACATTAGGACTCGGCGGCCTCAAAGGACGGACCACGCGGCCTTAACCGTTGTGGTAGAGACGTTTGTTCGTACAAACATGAAATGGTTGTACTTAACGGTTGCACCTAACACGTCATCACTTTCGGGGAGCGTTTAGCACGGCAAAGTGATGTGGTAATCACTGCATCGGTGCTTGGCGGAGCCGCGGTGATGTAATTATCACCGCCGGTGCTTGTTTGGAACCGACAAAGTGATTAGGCGGGGGTATATAAGCGGGCGCATGCGCTTCTGAAAATTTGCCAAGTCTTTTGAACCATGCGCCCTTTCCCCACTCTGCGGAGCAGCCTCGACGCCGTCCGCCGCCCCCTACGACGCCGTCCGCCGCCCCCTACGACGCCGTCCGCCGCCCCGACGACATCCTCCTCCGCCACCGACGTCGCCGTCTACCGCCCCGCTCCTCCGCCGACGGCCACCGACCCGTGGCCCCGTTCACCACTGGCGCCACCGCCGCCACACCGAAGCCCGTGCGCCACTGCCCCGCGTGCCATGATCTTCGGAGCATCGTCCTCCCTCACAGGCATCTAGGAGCGCGCGAAAGCGGTCACCATCAGTTCACGCGGTTTGCTCCTCTCTTCCCCGCCCTACCCGTTGGATGAATGCCTCTACTGGGGTTCTTGCCGCAATGATCTTTGAACTTTTGTCAATTCGACCTTGTTAACTTGTGAACCTGTTGATGCTTAGAAAATTATGATTCTTGTTGCTAAAATCGTTTATGATGATGTAGTTTCTCGGTAGACATGTTTCATAGTGCAAAGTATTTTAGGCGCTATTTAATGTAGGTTTAATGTTGCTAGCTTGTGGATTTTGTGTAGCTTTAACCATAAGTCCAAATGGGGTGAAATTTGGACAGCAAACTAGTGTGGACCGATGGTGTTACTTTAATTTTTCCAGAATTTTATGACATGTCGAAATTGGGGTTGCAGTTATACCTAGTATATAATTAAGGGGTAATTGTACCATGTTTGGACTCATGTTAGGATGATGCTAGGTGTTAGTTGATTCCATGATCTATGAGTTGGTTTAGGGTCAGGATAAGTTTAGTTTACAATGGAGTATGCCATGTAGAATTTGTAGGTGAAATTCATGTGCATTGATCATCGACAACTTAAGATTTTAGGTGAAATTTGGTGATCATGATGTAGGATTTGTAGGCACTTGTAGGTCAAATATATATATCCTATTTGTAGGTCAAATATATACATCCTATTTGTAGGTCAAATATATAAACAAGCATGTAATTTTGGATTGTCATGTCATTAATTTAGCGCTAAATTGATAATTAGTGTCATGGTTCGTCACCGGATCCACAGCACTAACTGACCACGGTCAATTCACATCCATGGTTCGTCACCAGATTCCTCGTAGCCGCAGAGTCGAGATGGAGCATGAAGCAACAAATGTTGTCGATGGCAATGAGGCAGTGCCGCAAGATCAGGCTAATGTTGTCGGTGACAACGAGGCCGATACTCATGGGCAGGGTGAAGTGAGCCCGAGCACTTATTTGAACCTGCAGTATGGGCAAGAGGAGCAGGCTAACCAGGTAACTTAGGTGTCATTTGATGACGTAGCCACACCCACTACTGCATTGACAGGGTATTAACTTACTCGTTCTCTCCAGCAGGTTCCTCCGCTGGTCATCGACCCACCGCATACCGGTGAGCCACAGGGTTCTGGTAAGACTAGAGTCAGAACCAAGCGTGGGCCGACACAACTTCCTCATGGCAAGAAGTGGGAGATCACCACATTTGATGTACGCGGTATGCCGTCCGCACCAAAGATAGCTTTGAAGAAATACTCAGGGGTCATCAGCAACCTTGTAAGGCAATTTGTCCCCTTGAAGTACCATAACTGGACTGGGAAACAAGCTACGGACCCGTCCGTGGTTCCCGAAAGTGTCAAGTTCCAAATATGGAACGATGAGCTCCCAAAGTTTTTCACATTCCCGAGGAAGATCGGTATAACAAACCCTTAGTCTAGAAAAGAGCCTATGAAACAATGGCATCATGCTTCAAGACTTTCGGGGTGATTATTACAAGAAGCATATCATTGGTGGTGAAGAACAGATTTTAGTAATAAATCAAAGTTGGCCTATTAGGGGCCCCTGGGCGGAGTTCAAGACTTACCGCGAATCCGAGGAGTTCCAATGGCTAAGCATGTAGAATAAAGCGTAACTCGCAGAAAACAAGTAATCCTCATCATTGCGGCTCTCATGGATATGCCAAGCTTCTCGAAGTTATTCAAAAAGAATTTGAGAAGCAGGCAACGCTTTATTGAAGAAGGCATTGAGGTTGTGACTGCCCATTGGGGCCGCATCTATAATGTTCGTATCGCGAGGAACTATCGTCATGGTAATGATGGGAGCTTTAGCGTCTTAAATCATCCAAAGAGTGAAGGCGTAGATGATCCAAACATGAGTGCCCTCGTCTCGAGGATCTCCAAGATAACCGAGGAGGTGATTCAAGGGTCTCACACTTCTGGCAGGGAGAACGACGTGCTCACCCAAGCACTCGGGAACAAGGAGCACGGTGGCCGCACCGGAGGAGCCGGGGTTGTTAATTGGTTTCTAGGTTTCCTAGATGATGTCGATAGTTATCGAGCCGCAAAAGGAGTAAAAAGGCGGATGAGGAGAAGACGCTCAAGATGCTTATGGAGGTGGAAGAAAGATGGAACTCCAAACTAGATGAACTAGTTAATGCTAAGGTCCAAGAAGCTATGGCATCCCAACAATCTCAAAGACCACAAGCACTGTGGGGTTGCGGTAGGGTACGGGGTTGTAGCGGTTGTGGGTCCACCCCTTTTGGTGAACCAGATGTGGATGTGCCTCACCTCGGTCGACAACATCACCGACCGTGTCAATGTCAAGTTGTACATCCAAAGAACAATGGACGAAAGACAAGGTGGCGCTCGGCCAAGCCTTACCCATGTTAGATGGGACCATTAAAGGCACCCCAATTCCGTCGGGGTACGCCAAAGTCACCATTGACAAGGTACTTAAGAGGAAGTACACAAAGATACCCATCGACTACCCCATCGGAGGACATGCCAAGACTTGACCGAACATGGGAGTTGTTGTGGCGTGGAGCAAGCGCCTCATTAAGCTTGAGCACGAGATGTCCCTCCGATGAAGAGGTCGAATGCGAACCCTCGCCCCACAACTCAGCATCTCCAAGTAGAGGACACCCTCATTTGCCATCACCCCCCGTCTTCTTCTCTGTGTCCTCATCAGGAGTCTCCTCTGCGTCAGCAGACTCCTCTTCCTTCTCCTTCACGCCAGCAGACTCCTGCTCCTTCGCCTCCTCCACCGCGTCAGCAGGCCCCTCCTCCTCCTCCTCCTCCTCCTCCGTGTCAGCAGACTCATCCTGGTGCTCCTCCTCCTCCTCCGTCGTGTCAGCAGACTCATCCTGCTCCTTCTCCTCCACCGCGTCAGCAGACTCCTCCTCCTCCTCCTCCTTAGAAGCCCACCCCTCCTCCTCCTCCTCCTCGAAGACCGCCCTCCTCTTACGGGGTCGCTCTTCGGGACCCCGGCGAAACAAACGATTCCCGGTTGCTCTACATCGGGACTAGAGGACATGCTTCTCATCGTCCTCCGACGCAAGCAACGGCAACATCCTCACAGTCGCGGAAAAGGTCCTCGGCATCGGTTTCTAATGCTGCCCAAGGGGACCAAGGGCAAAACAAAAGGCAGTTCAGTGGTAGCTCTACAAACCCGATGGACCAAACTGCATACTACCAATATACCCAAGTTTAAATATAAACCATTTTTCAATCTCATCACCGATATTCCTCGGGCTTTGAAGAGGAACGAATATGAAAGGCACACTTTAACAAGTACAATAATGAAAGGGCCGACGAAGAGTTTCATAAACATCAAAGTAAGATAAATGATTTGTGGGAAACACTTCCGAAAATGACCAGGAAAGCAGTCGAGGACATGTACTGGGATTTAGTTGGGACGGCACCATTGGCGCATAAGTTTGAATTAGGAAAATTCTTAGTCTCCGAGGACGAGTACAAAAATCTTCCCACGTCGATGGTTAAGTTGCACGAATATTATATAGCCGCATGTTCAGACCACGAGGATTATTCATTTAGTGCTATTATCCCCCCGAAGCTAGTCTACTACTATCCACAAGAAGAGAAGATCGACATCGAGTACGAGGTTCTTTTCAGCTATTTCGTGGAAAAACCTCGACGTACAAATCATGTCATTGTGGACCATGTAAGTACCGTAAACACAAGAAGAGAAGATCGACATCGAGTACGAGGTTCTTTCGAGTCACCAATCGTTAACTTTTTCAACCTTGCATGGTTTTATGTTGGTTAATTTGGTGCTATGCTTCAAGTAAAGAGGAAATGGCAACACTTAGGCTTCATTGACCCCATCAGAGTCAATGAAGGACTTATCAAAACTCTGCCGCATGAGGTGATAGATCTCTTGGTCCTAGTTTTGGAAGAGTTCGTGAAGAATGGGAAAACCACAATACTTCTGCCCTACAACCTCAAGTATGAGCTCTCCACCTTTGTTTTTTATGCTTCTTTTCGTCGAGATTAGTTATTAATTTAGATCATGTGATTGCAGAGACCATTGGGTCTTCGTCGTGTCGATCTTAAAACAAATCTGATCGAGGTGTGGGATTCAAAAAAGAAACCACTTAGGAACGGAACCACTCGGTGCAATTGGTCAATGAGTAAGTGATACTAATTAATAACATATTATTTTCTCGATCACACATATGCCTTTCTAATGTTCCCTTTTCACTATTTGTTTTTATATTTTTGCACAAAGCTTGAACAAGATATACAGCGCGACGTAAAGAGCATTCAAGATTAAAGTGATGAAGGGCATTGCGTGCTTGAAGCAGCCTATGGGCAACGCCCAATGCGGGTTCTATGTGATGTGGGCCATGTTTCGATACCTCGGCTACACTACGGACGAGCCGAGATAACCTTGTAAGTATAATCCTTTTTTTATGTCGATAATAATTTAAATTATTGTTGTACTGATTCCATCTTTGCACAAGATCGTTTTGAAATGGCAGCGGAAGAAACAAAAGCACAAAATGCTATTAGAACTCGAAGTCGCCGCATTCCAAGGGGAGGTGGCGGATTTCATCAACACCATGGTGCTTTCGAAGGATGGATTATTTTCAATAGCTCGAGACGAAGGGAAGTATAAGGAAGAGTTTGCGCACAAACTCGATCGTCGATGTAATTTTTATTTTATTGAACTAGTTACATGAGTTTCAACGGTTGTGGGACATGTTAGAAGGAACGTGGACATGTTATAATTAATTATAATTAATATAATTATAATTGTAAATACAATATTTAAAATAATAAAGCATTATAAATAAAAACTGAAATGATAAAATATTTAATTTATTTAAAATTTTAAAAATAAAATAAATTGAACAAAAAACAACCATGAATCACGCCGGCCGCAACGGCCAAGAGTTTGCCGATCCGAACTTGATGTCGGCTCGTTGCACAAGCCGGCCGTGTTATCAGAGCAACACGGCCGGCTCATTCCACGGCCGGCGGTGTCGTATCCGACAACACCGTCGGATCCTAGAACGAGCCGGTAGTATTGTCTCGACAACACGTCGGCTCCCGGAACGAGCTTGGCCGGTGTTCGTGCGACTACACCGTCGGCTTCTAAAACGAGCGCGGTGTTGTATGTTCATCACCGTCGGGGTGATAAAACCGGCAAGTGATGCAGCCCCCACATCACGCGCTTGTTCACCGCCGGTTCACTTTCCCGGCTGATGAGGGTTGCGAACCAAAGTTGATATGGAAATCAGAGTAGTGGATGGCCGGTTTCCGACGCCCAAATTACCAAAACGCCACCGTACCACCCTCGTGAGCATTGAATGTACCGCTTCCGGAAAGGTGGGGGCCGGGTGGCCGGCCTCCGGGCGCGCGCCGGTCGCGCGGCTGCCGCGCCAGCGCGCCAACCCCGCCACCGACCATGGTTGGTGGGGTGTGCTCGGGCCCGGACTTGGCCCATGTGGTGTTTCGTCATGTTGGCATGTCGGTTAGGCCTTTTTCTCCTTCTCTCCCTTGTTTTGCTTTGGGCTGATTTTATAATTCAAATATTTATTCTGCTTTTCTTTAGTTCTTGGTCCAAAATATGTATATTCCATGAATGTCCCTGCAAAATAAGTGATTCACCAAAACTGTGGAATTTGTTAGTATAAATCTCCTATCTAGATGTTCTTGGTGAACTATAAACTGAAGTTGGCGGAGTTAGATATGCAATATGGACCGCCAACAAACTCCCCCACACTTAGCGCTTTGCACGTCCTCGAGTGAAGCAAAGGTCACTAAGGTGGTTTTATCTTCCTGAGATATTAACCTGCATACAGATTATTCCAAGCCTCACCTGTCATCTGTGAACATTCAAGGTATCTACCATACTATCTTCGAGCTATTGAGGGATGGAATAGCCCTGGATTTCAAATCAACTCGTGTTTTCCAGCTTTTAAGACTTGGGGTTTTGAAAATTTTGCAAGAAAAAGATAGCAATTGAGTTCCTCAAGTGATTGTCTCAAATCACTCTTTTGAATTTGTAAGTGTTGCTCCTCACAAAAGGCCTTTATGCCTTGTTAATCATCCTACCACTAATGGCTGATATCTGGAGTTCATAGGTATGGATGAGATGCATGCTTACCTTATGTATATTGTTGTGTCAAACAATGGATCCTTAGAGGAAGGACATAGCCTTAGATCGAATATGTGCAAGTGTATGGAATATATATATATATATATATATATATATATATATATATATATATATATATATATATATGTGTGTGTGTGTGTGTGTGTGTGTGTGTGTGTGTGTGTGTGTGTGTGTGTGTGTGTGTGTGTGTGTGTGTGTGTGTGTGTGTGTGTGTGTGTGTGTGTGTGTGTGGAACTCCTTGTCATGCTTCTCTGTCTTTTTATTTGAAGGAAATATGGGCCTCCCTATAAGACATTTCTTTTACTTTCTTTTTCCTGCTCTTCTTTATTTCTCTCTTTTTTTGTCTCATAACTTGTATGGAGGAGATCTTTCTTTCTTTATCTTTTTCTTTTCTCTTTCTCTCTTTTTTTTCTATTCTAATATGGATAATAATTCTAATAGAAGAACATATTTCGCAAGTGACGAAGGTACAAGGAGAGAGAAGTTCATGATCTTGAAGGTGGAGTTTTTATTTTGATGGTAAAGATGCGTAACTCTCGGTGTAAGAGTCAGCGTTTTTGGTGGTTGGATGGGTGCATGTTGTGCGCGACTTTCGGGGTAAAAGTCGGTCAACTATTTGGTGGATGTGTGTGATATTCGATCTTAGGGATATGAAACTTCTCACATAGATCTCAAAGCCTGACACAACTCAACACAAAAATAAGCAACTATGTGACAAGGTTTATAAATATAGCACGAATATTTTTGGCTCGGTGGGAATTTGATCATCACTTGAGGAATCATGCTATAAATTTTGAGATTTTTTGCAAAGAAAACCGAAGTCCACTGCGAGAGATAACAAGTATCATATCATCCTACTATATCACAATTGTCAATAACTTAGATAAGCATGGGGTCCCTACTAACAAGTTGTTCATAGATAAAAGGAATTTTAGCGAGGAATAAAAAGTATGCAAGTTGCTATCAATCAGCGAACACAGAGATAAAATAGCCACAAATTTAATTATAAACCATTTTATTCCTAGAAAGAATAAAAGTATTTGTAGGAGTGAGAGGATGCACAAACTGAAAATTACCGTGACGCAAATTTTTGTGCATTTTCTTTTCATGAGGTCGTGGTGGCCTCGCCCACACTTGTTTTTGTACCTGTCTTATCGATTTTTGCATGCAACATATAGGGATTTAAATGAAAAGGTGTGTACAAAGAGAACACAAATATATATATTGAATTATAAAACATTGATACAATAGGCGCATATTACAATTATAAATTGAAAAGGGAAAATGCAACAAGCTGAATTTTAAACGAAGTGTGCACCTATTTATTTAGCGGTGCGGATGGCTCTAAAGAGGGTGCTCGAGGGCTCCGCGCAACTCCTAGCTTTTAGCGACCGCTTCTAATTCCTCGTACATGTCTATATGAAAGGAGTCGATTTCTTGTCCTAACATAATTTCAGCGGCGCTCCCTTCCGCTAGCCTACCCCGGAGATAGCGGATGTAGCTAGAAAGTTCCTTGATTTTCTTGTGCAGCCCTTCCCTAGTTGGTCCTTTTGGTTGAGGTGGTTCCTCACCAAAGAAACTAGCGGGCTGTCCCTGAATCGGAGGATCACACATAAGACGAGGTGCCCCAAGATATGGGCTCCCCGTATTCCCCACAAGTCTTTTCCCACGCCCTCCTTCCGACCAGTCCACTCCTTGAACAAGCTGTAGGAAACTACGGGGTTTTGAAGGAAGAAGACTTGGAAGATGAGAGCTTGGATCGCTTGCTTGGGCGGTTGTCCATCGAGGTGGCCGTCGTCGCCCTTGTTGCTGGCGCAATGGGTGGAGCTTCAATGGCAAGAGGTGCCGGTAGGCGCTCAACTCTTTCTCTCTTCTCTAAGTAGTTCTTGGCAAAGAAGAGAGCTTTCTCCTTGTCAAAAGGGACCAGGGCCATTGCTACTTGATAGGATGAAGAACGTGCTGGTGGTATTGAAAGGCCCTTGTTTGGTTTTGATAATTGAGTGACAACTTTAGATGGACTAACATGTGTGATGGTTGAGATACACAGGAGTTAGTTCACAGGTACATGTGTGTGAGCAACATATGCCATGGTGGAGATGGCTTGGAGATGTTGTGAGGCTCAACACATGAGTTGATAAAGGAGCTCATTGCAAATGAGACATGACATGGAGTCATGTGACCAAGAGGTGAAGATCAAGATGAGGCTTGGCTTGATGGACCGGTTGCAAGTGTGAAGGGCAAGTTGAGGCCGCGAAGCGAAGGACCATGCGATGGTGAAGCTTGGGCAAGACTTGGTGCCGACGGACCGGACGCAACGGTGAAGAGCAAGTGAGGTCAAGATCGATAGACCAAAAGTGTCACATGATGATATGAAGTGGATCATATCATTTGATGATCGTGTTGTGCATGCGGTGCATTGACACAATGGAGGATGACGGTGGAGATGGAAATGCACAAGGCAAAGGTATAACCTAGGGCATTTCATTTCACCGGTCTAAGGTTGAGTAGAGAAGTACTTGACCGGATTTAGGATAGATGGCCGTACTATCAAGAGGGGTAATCTTGTTTGCATATCGGTCATCTAGTGCCACTTGAGCGATCTAACATTGCGATGTGCTAGGATCGAGTGGCGGTGTGAGATGAAGAGAAAATCCTTTGAAAATGATTGTGAAAATGCTAACACACAAGCACATGGAGTTGTACACTTGGTGGTGTTGGCACATTTACAAAGGTGGCGAATGTTCGCGCCGTGGTTTGTAGGGTTGAGTTGGGCTTGGGTCCCTCTCTCCCTCCCGCCGAGCTTGCGAGGCGGGATTCGGGCTCGGGAAAATTGGAGGCATATTTTCCATTGCGCCCGAATGCAAATTGTTGTTGGAAACATACTGTCCATGGTGATCAAGTGTGTATACTTGTTGGATAGCATGGTGGAGAAGTTGGCGTTGCGACGCGGCAATGAAACGACGGAGTGTGCTCCGCGAAGGCATCGGACGCGCCTTGGGGAGCTTGTGACGCGTCCGGCCCGCGTAGAGGTCTTCGGCGCTACGCTGGCTGAAAGGCGTCGGACGATGGGGAGGTGCGTCCGCGCGCGGCCGGACCGGACCAAACTTCCCGGTGCCGAGTGTCGTGCCGGGACCGGACGGGCGCGCCGGACGAAGCGGCGGACTCGGGCGAAAGTCAATCGTTTGGCGTCCGGCGGCTCTCTCGTGGCGCGCGGGCGGTCTCGGTGAGAGCCGGACGCGTCCGCGGCTTTGGGCGACGCGTCCGCGCGGGTTTCGAGCGCGCTTTGGGACTAGCCGTTAGGCGACAACGGTCGGGTTCAAACGGCTAGGACACGTGGCGCATTGCGTGGTGCGCCGGACGGGTTGGAGCGTCGGCGGTGGTGGCCGGACGCGTCCGGCGCGCAAGTCGGTTGCCCGAGGTAGCAACGGCTCTTTCGGCCCTTGGGGCTATAAATATGTGTCTTGGCCGGGTTTGTGGGCTGGGTAGGCCGAGCACGCCCGGCTATGTTGCCTTGTGTGGTGGTGCTTGGAAGCCCTCTAACTCACATATGCTTGGTAGTGACCATCCGATAGTGTGAGAAGAGCGATTCTAGTGCGAGTGCTTTGTGAGATTGCATTTGTGGCACTAGGTGGTTGTGTTGCAAGCCGGAGAGCTTGTTACTCTTGGAGGTTGCCACCTCCTAGATGGCTTGGTGGCAAGAGGCTCCGTGGTAGCACGCGTGGAGATACGGTGCTCCGAGAAGAGATTGTGAGAGGTCGGTACTCGCCTCGCGGGGGATCGCGAAGAGTAGCCTTATTGGATTGCGCATGTCATTGAGTTACCACCCTTGAGTGTGGGTTTGCTCGGTGCCTTGAGGGGCTCACTTGAGAGTGGTGTCTTGCGGTGCCTTGCGGGCGTGCCTTGAGGGGCAAGTGACTTGAGGGTCACACCGAAGAACCATCTAGGTGAAAAGACCGGAGGAACCACCGAAGGTGTTGGTCGACCAGCGGGACGTAGCTTGGGGGCAACCAAGTGAACCTGGTGAAAAATCGCCGAGCCATCTTGTGTCCACACTTCGCGGTGGTTTGCAATCTCTTTCACAAGCTTTGTATTTACTTTTCTTACATTCTTGTATAGCTTGTGTAGTTGCTCTTGTGGTTAGTTAGCTTGAGTAGCTTGTTAATCACCTTCTTGCTTGTGTAGCTAGAAGTAGAGTAAGTTGCCTTGCTTAGCTTGTGTAGTTAAGTAAGATTGAGCTCTTGGGTTTGGCTTGTGTAGCTTTGTCCTTGAGCATCTAGTGAGCTTAGGTTGGCTTTGTGCTTTTGCTCATTAGAATTGTGTAGGTGCACACCCGGTTGCTAAAGTACTAGTTGCTTAGGTTTGTGTGACCTTGCAAGCTAGACTTGTTTAGTGTGCACTAGCTAGATTGGCACCTTGTCTTCTTGTTTAGGATCTTTTACAAGGTGCATCTAGAGACATAGATAGAGGGGTGAAAGTCTTGGTTAGGCCGATAGATTTAATTCGCACTTATATCGGTTAGCCGAGCGATTAGTTTTAAAAAGGACTATTCACCCCCTCTAGTCCGCCATCTCGACCTTACAAGTGGTATCGAGCCGGGTCTCTCATTTAGTGGTCTTAACCGACCCGAGAGGATAGCGGATTATGGGCTAGATGTTGAGTGTCCACACATTTTTGATGGCACACACTTTGCACGGTGGAGAAATTGGATGTCATGCAATTTTAAGTTTATTTCTCCTCAAATGTGGTGGATTGTAGATGTGGGCTTCTCTTGTGCAATTGAAAGGAAAACTCAAGCACAAAAGAATTGCTTCACCATCAATTGCCAAGCTACTAACATTCTCTATAGATCTTTGGATGATAGCATATTTGAGGAGATCATGGATTTTGAGTCACAAGATGAGATTTGGGTATACCTCAATGAGAGTATGGAGCTGCCTCCGATGAGGAGTCCATGTTGGTGGCACATGAGGTTGTTGAGCATGACCATAACAAGGTTGTTGTGGAGGATTGCTCCACCTCATGGTCAAGTGAGGAAGATGATCAATCTACCTCAAGCTCACTTGACAAGATGGAAGATGTTGCCTCAAGTGATGCAAGTGATGATTCTACCTCAAGCACACTTGATGGTGATGATGGTTCATGCTCAATTGATGTTGCTACTACAAGCTCTCCAACATCGTCATATTGCTTCATGTCACAAGGTGACACTAAGGTATCAAGTTGCAATGTGATTGATCATGCCTCATATGATGAGCTTGTTAGTAGACTTGCTAGCATGACCATGTCTTTGGAGAATGAGAAATCCAAAACAATGAATCTTGAAAATGAAAACTCATTTCTAAAGACAACATGTGAACAACAAAAGCATCTACTTTATGTTACTACTTGTTCACATGATGTGCTAAAATTGACTCATGAGGAACTTTGTGTTACTCATGACAACTTGTTGAAAGATCATGCTTTTCTCACTAAAAGAAGTTTTCCAATGAACAAACTAAAACTAGTGAGAGCTCATCACTTGGGTTGAATGATCAATCACATATGACTAACCCTTGTGATGTAGGGAAGAAGCATGTATCCACCTCTAGCTATGATTTATTTGATATGTCATGTTCTTCACAATTATATGCTTGTTCAACTTCTATGTCTTGTGAGACTAATCTTTTGAAGGAGAACAATAGACTCAAGAGCAAAGTGAAGAATTTGAACAACAAGCTAGAGAGATGCTACAACTCTCAAGTCACCTTTGAACACATGTTGAAGAACAAGAGAAGATATGGTGACAAGAGTGGCCTTGGTTTCAACAAGGACAATGTTGGGGTGAGTGAAGTGCCAAAGATCACACATTCTCAACTCTTGAAGAGCTACAAGAGATATGGCAACATGAATGGCATCCGCTACAACAATACCAACATCAAGGGAAAGAAATGGGGCAAGAGAAAGTATGAGAAAGAAATGAAGAAGCTAGAAGAAGAAAGGCTCTCTCATTTCATGTGCTTTCAATGCAATGAAATGGGACATCTAGCAAGAACTTGCCCAAACAAAGAGGAGTCTCAACCAAAGCCACAAGATGAGCAAGAAAAGAAACCCCAAGATCAAGTCAAGATCAATCATGAAGATATAATTGATGACTTGAAGATGAAGAAGAAAAAGAAAACAAGAAGGTGGAAGAGCAAGGCATTCAACTCCTATTCAAGATGCCAAGATGATGATGAGCAATAATCAAGAGAAGAAAGATTTGGCTCACATCAAGTGCTTCAAGTGTGGAGAAATGGGACACTATGCACTCAGGTGTCCTACCAAGCTTGAGAAGAAGGCTCAAGCAACTCAAAAGAGGCAAGGCAATGAAGAGCATCACATGAGCAATGAAGAAAAGGCTCAATTAAAGAGAAGATGCTACTCATGCCGGGAAAGGGACACATGGCTCATTCATGTCCCCTAGGTAACACTTCTAAGCCTATTTCAATTGATACAAATAATATGCTTAGAAAGGATGGTAATGGTACCTCAATGGTTTCTATTGCAAAACATCCAGCTATCCATACTAAGGCTTTGCCTAAGTATGTGGCTCCTAACTTGAGAGGACCCAAACATGTTTGGGTACCATCAAAAAGTGGATGATTGTGTGTAGGTACCATGGCATTGGAGACTTGATTCAATTGAGTTCATTTCATTCATCATTTGATTGAATCAAGTATTGAAGCTTAGTGCTATTCCTCTCCCAATGCCAAGTCATGACAAGTGAAGTCCAATGAGCTACAACATACAAGTGCAATAATCAAGTTGTGGTAATTTATTGGTCATATTGAAGGCTTGCAAAGTATTTGAGTTGAAGCTTGCTAATGGATGATCATGATCTTTCAAAGGTATATTCCTAGTTGATCTATTCATTTGGGTGCATATGAGTTGATTGAATTGGATATATGCATATGTTACTTTGCTATGAGATGATTGAATGGATTAATTGCTTAGTAGTCAAATTTGAATTAGTTTGGTTGGATATGATCACAAGATGACTCTTAATAAGTGGTTTGAATGGATATATGTCTTGTGTTGGTATTCAAACAAATTGATATCAAGTTTGACTCAATTTGAAGAGGCATAGCTCAATTGCTTAAAATCTGTCCAAATATTTAGAATCGAGCTAGCTGAAAAGACGGCCATGATTGAGTGATCAAATTTATTTGGATTGGATTGAAATTTGGTACGGATGCTCTACACTTATGGTACAATATGCTGTACAAACTTCATGAAGATTGGATAAGAATTGCTTCGGTTTTGGAGTATATCTTGTCGGCATTAGTGCATCAGTTTTCAGCATGCAGCAGTAAGTGAAGATGTGAAATCTGGTAGCAATCTAGAAGGCCAATGAAGCTCAAATTTTTATAGCTGCTGGTATACTCAATGTTGCACATCTCCACCAAATTTCATGGCATTTGGAGCTGTACATTGTGAGATATGAATTATTCTTTGAAGAGTACAGAATCTGCTTTAAAAGTGACTATCATTGGTTATATCAAGAGTCACTGAAATTGAAAAGGTCCTCAAGTTGGTTTCATGTTTACAAGTGGTTGAGGAACCTAAGTTTGGTTTTAAATTGGTCTAGAAGCATGAAGAATAATGAGTACAAGGTCATTTGATTGTGAAGTGTATTTGTTACACAGTTGGGTACTCAAATCAAGATCACATCAAACTCAAGATGAAGATGAAGTTTAAGTTCTAGTGACAAAATTGAAGATCATTTGGTAGAAAGAAAAGAACTTAAACAAGAAAGAAAAGGACTTAAGGAAGATTTCAAGTGATTCATCATATCAAGTCCAAAGGATCAATCAAAGAAAGGCAATTCAAGTGAGTGTCAAGGATAGTTCTTGGTGATCCAAAGAGATATTGGAGATGCTCGGTTGAAGCAATCAAAAGGGTTGATAAAGTAAGCAAGCAACACCCAAGATAGAGAGCAATACATGACAAGTCAAGAAATAATACAAGTGGTACCCACACAAGTAGTATTCCTCTCATGCAAGCAAGAATCACAAGAAGAAGCAAGCCAACCACAATAAGAAAGTGCACTTGATCTCAAGTGGGTTTTCATCTCATGGTTGTGTGAAGCATGGTATTCAATCACAGTATCTTTGGTTTCATCAAGCTTATAAATGGACTTCACATTGCTATTGGAGTAATGAAATTGGAATCTATGCGTGACTATCCTCTACTCCAACATAGCAAAGGTATCATTGTATTGTGCATGATCATTTCATCCCTTACTAGTATGCGGTTAGTGCATATAGTACATGCTTATTAGGGTCATGCATAACATTAAAATGTTTTAAATTCATAGTCTACCACTATTGCTTGAATGTTTGATTTACCTAGTGGTATGAGTATGAGTTTGTTCATGAGCTAGTGAACCCAAGTACTTGATCTAGTTTGAATTGCATATAAGTTTCAAGTACAACATTGATAAGATAACCCTTCTAGTTTTAAGAAGCTTGTCATTGGTTCAAACCGGACTTGAATGCTTTTAAGTGATTCATATTAGTTCAAGTCAAAGAGAAAGAAGCTCATGAAAAGTTTTCAAGTTCAAGAATTGGTTATTCATGATAAACCAACAAGTGGTTACCATAATGCTAGTTCCCGCAAGAAATGTCTAGCTTATCACTACCTTCACAAGTGGTGTTCCATGCGGTATGGTACACATGGTTTTCATTCAAGTGATATCTAGTACATCAAGATGATGGTTCCACAAGTGATCCTCAACTTTAAAGTGATCAATTCAAATCATGAGAAGCTACCTCACTCGACAAGAAAGTGTTTACGTGATTGTTTGACTCATGCTTTGTCATAGTAGGAGCCCCACTTCATCGGTATTAGAGACAAAGAAACTTCAAGTGACCTACATGTAGTATCTTTGGTGCTATGACAAAGGGGAGTGCTCCAATGCATAGTTACAAGTGGATTCCTTGCAACTACATGTGGATTTTACAAGTGGTGTCATTCCAACATATGGTGTTGTCCATCAAAAATGAAGATTCAAGACTCAACCATCAACCCCTAGTTCCAATCCTTTGCATCAATAGAATTTTCTTTACATGTGGTATCTTCAGTGGTATTGTCGATACCTTTATGGTCATTGATGACAAAGGGGGAGAGAATTGTACAAAGATATGCGAAGAAGCATACAAAGGGGAGGAATGCGTAAGAAGCATACAAAGGGGAGAAATATGGAACAAAAGAAGCATACAAAGGAGAAATAGAACAAAAGAAGCATACAAAGGGGAGTAGAAAATGGACATGGATCAAGAGGGAGCAACATTAAAGAATGGAGGAGGATAAAAATTCCTGATTAAGAGAAGCACACAGTAGGTGGAGCAAAGCTCATGAACTTGTTTGATTGCATTTGATATGTGCATATTCATGTGCTTGCTTGCATTCGCATAAGTTCTTATATTTCAATATGCATTGCTTGTGTGGTGAATGCTAGTTATAGAACTTGATTGATGATTTGAAAACTAGCACGTATAGGATGGTTTAGCTAGTCACATGTGCTTTACAAGTGGTACTAGAACCTTGCTTATAATGTTGATCTCATGAGGTATCTAGTGTTTTGTTTTCATGATTAGCTTCTAGCTAACCATGATGCTAAGGATGAACTCAAACTAAGTCCTCGATTGGTATCACGCTCAAAGGTTTATCCTATATACCTTAGCATCACTTAGTAGTGCTAACTCTCCCTGTGCTATATTTATGCATGTGCAAGCTTGAAACCAAACCATTTGAGCACACATTAGGGTGGAGCTATCACTACCAAGTTGATTCTTTGTGGTACTTATCCAAATCATGACGCTGAGCCTAAATGTTGGATAAGTGGCATAAAGTCCAAATATTCTTAAATTCCATATTTTTGTAGAGTTGTTTCATCAATTACCAAAAGGGGGAGATTGAAAGGCCCTCTTGTTTGGTTTTGATAATTGGAGTGATAACTTTAGGTGGACTAACATGTGTGATGGTTGAGATACACAGGAGTTAGTTCATTGTGTACATGTGTGAGCAACATATGCCATGGTGGAGATGGCTTGGAGATGTTGTGAGGCTCAACACATGAGTTGATAAAGGAGCTCATTGTAAATGAGACATGACATGGAGTCATGTGACCAAGAGGTGAAGATCAAGATGAGGCTTGGCTTGATGGACCGGTTGCAAGTGTGAAGGGCAAGTTGAGGTCAAGCAAGGACCATGCGATGGTGAAGCTGGGCAAGACTTGGTGCCGACGGACCGACGCAACGGTGAAGAGCAAGTGAGGTCAAGATCGATAGACCAAAGTGTCACATGATGATATGAAGTGATCATATCATTTGATGATCGTGTCGTGCATGCTGTGCATTGACACAATGGAGGACATGACGGTGGAGATGGAAATGCAAGAAAAGTTGCATAACCTAGGGCATTTCATTTCACCGGTCTAAGGTTGAGTAGAGAAGTACTTGACCGGGATTTAGGATAGATGGCCGTACTATCAAGAGGGGTAATCTGTTTGCATATCGGTCATCTAGTGCCACTTGAGCGATCTAACATTGTGATGTGCTAGGATCGAGTGGCGCAGTGAGATGAAGAGAAAACTTTGAAAATGATTGTGAAAATGCTAACACACAAGCACATGGAGTTGTACACTTGGTGGTGTTGGCACATTTACAAAGGTGGCGAATGTTCGCGGCTCGGTTTGTAGGGCTGAGTTGG